>CAKNXH010001546.1:260503-326258 GCA_932178445.1 Andricus quercusramuli | reverse complement strand
TATACTTTATTATCCACATCATGATAAAATATTATTTGGTCTTTCTGATGAAAGTCGTGCAAATTATATTAAGCATCTGTAATCACATTCAGCATCAAAACAAAATTATCTGCCATCTCATTGCAAATGTCATTCACGTAGATATCGAGTATAAAGATAATAAATTATACACTTTCTTAGCGGTTTTTTCTGAAAATTTATTTTCATCGTAGTTGTTATTCTGTACCTGTCTGTAGCATTGTTAATATTTCTCATTAGTCATGCAAAGTGGCGTAACTCAAAGGTTACGAGAGAGTTGCTGAAAAATATAGACTGCGAACTATCATGTCACTTTCAAATTAAATAAATTATCGCCAAATGAAAGACATTTAGAGGAATATTTTCAACATTCAATAATTCAATATAAATTTTTTCCAGAGGATAGAATTGATGAATAATAAACTCATACAAAAATTCATACACTTCCAAATGCTAAACTAAGTTATGAAATTCACATTTGCATACGGATCATCTGCTAATTGAGTCAAAATGAATTGAGAAACATCTTCCAATGAAATGAAGCAATGCCTCTTCAAATGAAAGAGTTGCATTCACATAAATAAAAATTCTCATTAATTGAATAGCGTTTTCATATACAGATCGATCAAGATTCGGCAAATTATCATAATTTTATAACAATTCATGATCATGTTCATGATCGCCATCGGGTTAGGTGTAATCTAAACGGTTTATCTATAGGTTGCTGTCTCAAATTTGAAAACCCAAGATCATAGTATAACCCATTTTTCTTAGTGTACTGATTTGAATCAGTGGCCGACTTCTCACTGATTCAATTTAAGAGAGCTTATATTATCAGATTTAAATGGATCGTGGTTGGAATACGTAAAAAGTGGAACTGGATTTTCGAATTTCCGAGGATTCAAAGAAATGAATTACACCCACGGTCATGGCGAATATTGCAGAGGTGAGTTATGATAATTCCTGGCGGACAACGATCAACGACGTCGAGCAATCAAACATGGCGCCCGTACAGCAATCGAGCGTCTCGAAGTCCGCCAACGCCGTCGGCGTAATAATATCGCCTGCACGAGTCGCGGAATAAACCTCGATTACGCTCCATAGCCTCGAGGCTTAACTTGAAGAAGATTCGTACCAACTTCTGCATAACCCCAAAGAGCTCGCGAAGGATTCACGTGAGAAAGTACTTTTGCTGCAGAATCATATGCATCTGAGCAATCTATGTGGTTTGCATTTAATATCGCCGTGAGGTTAGGAAGCAATCAGAAACATTAGTTTAGTCTTCATTATGGTTATAAAGCTAGTTTTAATCATTTTCATTAATCTATAATCTACTTGAGATTGGAATTGAGAATATTGCTTACTATACCATATGGAAAATTATTATTTATGAAGAATTTTTTAAGAAGAAAATTAGAAACACGATATTATCAAGTCAATCTGTGCAAAAATTCTATTTTTGAACAAAAAGATGGAAAAATTGAAATTACTCTTGACAAATTAAATGAACAGGTACCTCCTTATGTTATTCAAGAGTGTCTTATTAAAGACAATGAATTTAACCAGAGAATTATTTAAAATAATAATGAAATAGAAATAGACCCATAGTTTCTAAATCTTTTGAAGATTGATATACCTTTTCAAGTTATCAACATTTTGAGATTAGCTGAAGCTTTCAGCAACAAATTTGGTGAAAAAAAGTTTGTCCAATTACTAGAAGTTGTATAAGATGTAGAGATATATATTCACAAAATTCCAAGTAATAAAATGCAAGAATTCAGATCAAAACTATCAGGATTATCTAATGATTTTGTTGCAAATAACAAATTATTATCAATTATGGACAAAAAATTAAATGAAGGATATAAGTTAACGAATTAATTTTTGAAGAAAAATCCTGATCTCCTGGTAACATGTGCAGATAAGGGTAATATTACTATAGCAATTTTGAAAAGCGAATATAACAAAAAAATTATATCAATTCTTGATGACAAAAATAGTTTTGAAATAATGGAAAACAACCCTCTCAAAAAATTACAAAAAGCTACTTTCAAGATTCCAAATAAATTTAAATTAAATGGATATCTTGGGAGCGTGAATAAAAGTGATATAGATACTGTAAATTCAGTTATTTCCTTATCTTATAGTCTCATTAAAGCGTGCACAAAGTTGATTATCCACTAAGACCTGTAATATCAACAATTAGTTCTCCGACAAGAAAATTAGAAGAATTACTTAGTAACATCATTAAAAAATCAATTACAATTTCAAAAAACTCAGTAAAAAATAGTAAATTTTTTCTTGAACTCATTGAAGGAATTACAATTCCTCATGATTACATCCTTGCTTCTTTCGATGTAATTGCTATGTTCCCGAACATTCTTTAGATAAATAAATAAATTCCATTTAAAAAGTTCATTGAAGCAATCGATTTTGTTTGTCATTCGATTTATTTTCAATTTGATGGCAAATTATATGAACAAAAATTTGGAACACCAATAGGATCTGTTCTCTCACCTATTTCAGCAGAAATTGTCATGGAAGATTTAGAAAATGCAGTTTTTAACAAAATGGAATATTTGATTAATGAAAAATTAGAAAAAGTAGGACTTAAATGCCTTTTCTATGCTAGATACGTCGATGATTCTGTTCTTTGTGTAGAAGCAAGTAAAATCAATATACTGCTAGATTCCTTTAATAGTATACATCCCAGATTACAATTAACTTCAGAAATAGAAAAATAAAATAAGCTGAATTTTCTAGATTTAGCTCTGATTAAAACAGATGATGGTAAAATTATAACAGAATGGTACAGAAAACCGTCATTTTCAGGACGAACTTTGAGCTTTCTGTTAAATCATCCAATACAAATGAAAATTGCAATTGCTAAAAATATGGTTGATAGGGCTATACAATTATCACATCGAAGTTTCCATTAAGAAAATAATTAAATTTGCAAACAGATCCTTTTTTTGAACCATTATCCACCATTGTTCATTGAAAAACATATTAATAACAGACTTCATCAGATTAGTCAGAAAGAAAACAATTTTATCAACACAGAGACTAGAGAATTTTATAAATATAACACGGTTGTTTTATCTTATTGTGATGAAATTTAAAAGTCCTTGAGATTTTTACTAAGATAAATGGGTTTACCTACAATATGTGGGTAATTGTCAAATTGTTGGCAAATTTTGGCACCTACAGTGGCAATCATATTATTATCAGGAATTAAATATTTCATAACAGAAATTGATCTTATTATGTACATCTAAAAATTTCAGATCCAAAAGGGGCAGTTATGAAGATGAGAAATAATAATGAATCCATGCGCACGCACATATAATCCGTCGTGCGCTATTCTATTGTACCGTACGGTAATGATGCGAGAAAAATGTTATGGAACTTACTTATGGAAAAAACACCGACAAGCAAGTAACGGAATGGTTTAAAAATTTTTTTTAAACGCTGAAAATGGTTTTTAACGCACGTACGGGAATGACGTTTTTGTTGTCAAGATGCACTTTTCAGTTTTAATATCGGATTCACAAAAAATAGAGTTAATATTTTAAGCTCAATTATATAAAATCTTGTATTAAACAATACGCCCAATATTTCCGTATTTATTACTCAACTGTAACTACAATATTTTACTAGAAAAAAAGACGTACGGCAATGGCGTCTGAAATGAAAAAAATTGAGGGACAGACTCTTTTTTTCTCTAGTTATATACTTGTCTCTAATGAGCCGATTAAAACGTTGTTTGGAAACATATTTTGAGACCTTTCTATGCAATTCTTTTTGCATATATTAAGCTTTTCGAATATCTTTTTTTATCAAAATAACTGATTTTTGGATTCATAATGTTTCTGAGCCTTTTTGTTCAAAAATATAATTTTTGCACAGATTGACTTGATAATATTGTGTTTCTAATAAATTTTCTTCTTAAAAAATTCAACAAACAGAGACATTAAGCCATAGACCTTGATATTTGTTCTTTTGGGTTCGGATTTTAATGCCGTTCTCAGAGAATAGGTTTCTGGGTCAACCTTCATATGAAGAATTGTCATAAAATTATGATGATTTGTACAGTCTTTATTGATCTATATGAAAAAGGAATTCAATTAGAAAGAATTTTTATTGTGATAAATAAAGCTCTTGAATTTGAAGAGTTGTTGCTTCATTCCAATGCAAAATGTTTGTCAGCTCATTATTGTTGTGTGGTTAGAAAGCAATCAGAAACATTAGTTTAGTTCGAAGCTAGTTTCAATCATTTTTATTAATATATAATCTGCTTGAAATTAGAATTGAGAATATTGTTTCCTAGTCTATTGTATATGATTGTTTATGAATTATGTATATGATTGAATATATGATTGTTTATGAAATTGTGATAATTACAATAAACCTGATCGATCTATGGGTAATTTTCAAATTGAAGGCAAACTTGAAATCCCAGTAATATAACATTAACTCAGAAAATCGTATTGATTTTTTTTTATTTAATAAATACTTATTATCATCCTCTACAAAATTGTCGGTTCTTTTTTTTTTCATTTCTGTCTCTATTTACTTTAATTCAACAAAAGAACACCCCAAACGTCGTTACCGTACGGCGTCTCGCACTTTGCACAAGTATAAACTTTTTTCTCCTTTTTTTCAGACAGTAGCCTGAAAAATGCTTGATGTATCAAGTTTGTAAATTTTAGATAAACATAAATTTAATACATACACATTTTTCAAGTCAAATTAATAATATTGTAAAAACCTTAAAGTCTGTCCCTCGATTTTTGTCATTTCAGACGTCATTACCGTACGTCTTTTTTCATAGTAAAATACTGTAGTTACAGTTGGGTAATAAATACAGAAGCATTGAGCGTATCGTTTATTACACGATTCTAAAAAATTGAGCTCGAAGTAATAACTCTTTTTTTGTGAATCTGTTATCAAATGTGAAAAGTGCATTTTGACAACAGAAACGTCATTCCCGTACGTGCGTTAAGAACCAGTTTCAGAGTGGAAAAAAATTCTAAAAAACATTTCGTTACTTGCTCAACGGTGTTTTATTTCATAGGTAGGTGACTTTTTATAATTAAAATCTGTTATGTTTTTATAAATATTAAAAAAGGCCTAAAATTCGACAATAACCCCTATATAAAAAAGGTTTTTGATCATAATTATAATTTTCAATCATATAAATGCAACTGTTGCATTTGAAGAGTTGTTGCTTTGTTTAATTGAAAAATGTTTGTCAATTCATTATCGCCATGGTGTTAAGAAGCAATCAAAATTAGTTTAGTCTTCATTAAGATTCTAAAACTAGTTTCAAACATTTTCATTAAACTCTTGCACTAAAAGGGTTTTTGCTTCAATTAATAAAAAAATGTTTTATTTTTAGTTTATAATCACCATTGTGTTAGGAAGCAATCGGAAACATCAGTTTAGTCTCAATTATGACTACAAAGCTATAGTTCTAATCATGTTCATAATTCTGTAATCTATTCGATATTGCAATTGAGAATATTGCTTCCTAGCCTATGGTATATATCATTATTCCTGAGAAACTTTGATAAAATTATGCTAGTTCCTATAAGCTTAGTCGATCCAAATGAAAAAGATATTTGATTAATGATAATATTCATTGTTATCAATGCATGTCTCAAATTTTAAGAATTGTTGCTTCATTTAATTGGAAGATGTTTGGCAATGCATAATTGCCATGGGGTAGGGAAGCAATCAAGAACATCAGTTTAGTCTTGACTGTGGTTATAAAGCTATAGTTTTAATCATGTTCATTAATCTGTAAACTTTTCGGATTGGAATTAAGAAAATTGCTTCATAGCCTATGGTATATGATTATTTATAAGAAATTGTTATAAAATTATAATCATTTGCAAAATCTTATTTGATATGTATGAAGAAGGTATCTGATTAATAAGAATTTCCATTGATATGAATTCAACTTTTGGATTCGAAGAGTTGTTGCTTCAATTCATTGAAAGATGTTTGTCAATTCATTGTCGCCTTGAGGTTAGAAAGCATTTAGAAACATTAGTTTAGTCGTCATTATGGTTTAAAAGCTATAGTTTTGATAAATTTAATTAATGTGAGGATAAACTCTCAATTATGAATATAATGAATGCAATATAATTGAATTAAAAATATAATGAAAGATGCTTCCTAGCCTACGGAATATCTGTGAAGAATTCTTATGAAATGATACAATATGTATATATTGTATAACCATAATCGATCTATATGAAAAAGGTTCATTCATATCAAAAGGCTTCATACAATGAGAATTTCGATTGATATAAATTCCACTCTTGCATTTGAAGATTTGTTGCTGCAATTCATTGGAAAATGTTGTGTTGTCAATTCATTGTCGCATAGGGCTAGGAAGCAATCAGAAGCATTAGTTCAGTCTTAATTATGATTATAAAGCTATATTTTTTATTATGTTTATTAATCTGTAATCTATTCGATATTGGAATTGAGAATATTGCTTCCCAGTCTAAGCCTATGGTATATGATTATTTATGAGGAACTGTTATAAAATCATGATAAATCCTTTGAACTTAATAGATATAAATGGAGAGGTATTATTGATGATAAATTTCATTGATATAAATTAAACTCTTGCATTTGAAAATTTTCTATTGCATTCCATTGGAAAATGTTTTATTGTAAATTCATGATCGACATTGGGTTAGGAAACAATCTTAAACATTAGTTTAGTCTAAGATCTAAATGAAAAAGGTATTAGATAAACGATAATTTTCATTGATGATTTTATTTTATAATGTTTAGCAATTAATGATCGCCGTGGGTTCAGGAATCTAGTGGGCACAAACGTTAAAAAACGTTATGGAAACGGCTTGAAAACACCCCAAGTATGTCCAAATAACGTTTCTTAAATATGCATGTTGCAGAGAATTTTTATGGATGTATTTGGAACATAATACGTTTTCAGAACATTGTTCGGTCTGACTTAGGATAGTTCTTGAAACGTTCACAAAATATAATTTGACTTGTACGTCCAAGGAACGTTTTTAGAACGTTCCAATTGCTTTCTTAAATTTTGTGCCTACTGGGGAAGTAACTAGAAACATTAGTTTGATCTTCATTATTATAAAGCTACATTTCAGATCATGTTCAATAACATGTCATCTATTCGATATTGGAATATTGAGAATATTCCTTCCTGATCTGTGTATTACGATTATTTATGAAGGATTTCTATAACATTGTGATACTTCCTCTGAACTTAATCGATCCCCATGAAAAAGGTATTTGCTAATTGATGATTTTCATTTATATGAATGTAATTCTTGCATTTGAAGAGTTGTTGCTTTCTTTCTTCGGAAGATGTTTGTCAATTCACTATCGCCATGAGGTTAAGAAGCAATCAGAAATATTAATTTAGTCTTCATTAGGATTATAAAGCTAGTTTTATTCTTTTTTTTTTATCCATAATATACTTTCAAGGGAAATTGATAATATTGCTTTGTGTCCTTTGTAAAATGATTAATCATGAAAATTCGTTGTAAAAACATGATATTTTGTATGATCTTAAACGATCTATATGAAAGAGGAATTCAACTAATGGAAATGTTCATTGATATAAATGAAAATCTTGAATTCAAAGAGTTGTTGCTTCATTCCATTGGAAAATGTTTATCAATTCGTTATCGCTATGAGGTTAGGAAGCAATAAGAAAATTATCATTTTTCAAGAAATGGTACTATTAAGGTGAATAATCTCAAGCAAAAACTCTTTGATGCTAGAGTTTGAATTATAAATTAGTAGTTTACACCCAAATAATTTAAGATTATTTTAATGAAAAATTAGGTTTTCTACTGCAATTATGCACATTGTCGATAATAAACATTGCCACTTAAAATTTGTTTAAGAATGCTTGTCTCATTGATATAAGCTAAATCTGAAGAGATTTTTACAGATGCATGGAAAATAGAGCCAAAAATAATTTTAATGTATTTTGAAAGGAGCAGCAATACATTTGCTAAAAACAATTTTAAAAATTCATTTGGGGAGTACTTGTTGTTTTATGTTTAGAATTTGTTCGATAAAAATTATGTCTGAATGCTAAGAGATTTCTCATTCAATATGTGTTAATGCGACAATTCGAATATCTTTCAAAGCTACTGAATACGATTGAATTGCACTGAAAACAAGGTTGGTTGGAACAACTAGCTTTGTATTAGTAAAAATAGTATGAGCTGCAAAAAGTACTTCCATCGTAAAAATGACTAACCAGTATTGTGCGACTACAAATCGCCTTAAGTACACCTAACTGAAAAAAATGTCTAGTTGGGCCAACTTATTTTTTTTGCAACTTTAGGAAATTTAGTTTGTAGGATATGGTAGGATATGATATTTTATTAGTTGATACTGATATTTCAATATTTCGCACAACAATCCCATTAGTTGCAATGATCATTAAATTGGTACAAGCAACTAAGAAATTGCTTGTCCTAACTAATGAAATATTAGCAGTACCGTTTCTCACAAATTGAATATTTGGCCCAACTAACCATCTTTTTCAGTGTACGTAGGTCATATTATTAAAGATAGTGATCATAAGCCCAACATATAGAAGTAGCCAAATTTACCACCAATGTATTTTTTAACAAATAATAGTAGTAAAGGTTACAAGTTCTGATCCTTGGTGACATTAGCAGAATTGAAATCTTAGCAGTGCTTTTTTATCCACGTTTGCGTTTCTTGATTTAATAGAAATTCTCCCAGCTTTTAAACTCTCAATGAGGTGAAATTGATTAGGCTTATTGATTTCAATAGTGAGACTTACTACTTGAAGTAGTTAGAACAGCTACCTGAAAATGGTTATCTATCATCAAAGGTTGTTGGGACAAGTATTTATTGCTAACAAAATTATGGGTATACTGTTGATTCAACTATATCAACCAAGTAACACCTAGCAAATTAACTTATTTTCAATAACATGGAAACTCTGGTTAATAATAATGAATATTGAATGTGCTTGCTGTCGTAAAGAGGCGCTATAATCGATCAACGCTAATATTTGCCTCAAATATTTTAGACAAATATTAGCGTTGATCTGTGTGGAGTATTTGTGTCCAAATATCGATTGTTTACATCCTTTGTAAATATTTCCAATACTAGTAGAATGGATTCATGATCATAAGTACAATAGGCTCTTTCATAAACAATTTCAAGTGAATTGAGTATGTTCAAAGCTTGATCTCAAAGCGATTGTTTAAATGTTCTCACACCCAACTTCTTTCGTTGTTCAAATCCTTTGATGAGTGAAAAGAATCTGTTGGATGTAAGACTTTTTTCTTTGAGTACAACTTAGGTTCAAGGAAAAGAAATATTGTCCGAAACTGTGATGATAATTTTCGAGATTCGAAACAATTATACTCATACAAGATAATATGAAATGTGTATCATGCACTTTAGGATTTTTGAAGTTTGGAAGTCTGTTCGCCTGGTCAGCAATGCTATTCCTAATAAGTGCAAATATTCTGCCGTGTCAAAATAGATCAATATTTTAGTTGCAGCGAGGTGTTTTCCTTGTTGCCTATATTAAGTTTTGCCATTCTAACTAGGGCTACAAAGTTGGCGTCTGTCCGAAGCAAAATACTTGACTCCTCGTATACGATTACAAGGAATTTGTTTCTGGTGCCTGTGATTGTCCATAGCGTCCCACCGTGGAGAATTCTCGAACTTGATTGTCCAATCAAGTATTTTTTGAAAAACCCGGAAGAACTGAAAGCCAAATCGGATTGGTATTATATCCATTGTCCCTATTGATGTTATTAGGGTGTTTTAAGATTTCGATTACTTCTCTACGTTTTCTTGGAAAAATATTGTATGTTTTTGCGATGGCGGTTGTTTTGTCAAAGTTGTCAAGTTTCAATGTTTTGTCAATTCATTTCCTGTTTCGATACGATGCTCAGCTAGTGCTGATTGCATGAAACGTTTTAGCCTGCCTTTACTCTCATGTTCCTTTACACGCTGGCTCACCGCTCTCCCGATTTGCCCAATATAGACTTTGCCGCAAGAACAAGCGATTTTAGATAATTTTGGATCGCTAAGATAGAGATAGAGTTTCCTGTGAAAGGATTCAGTTCTTTGCAGATGAAGCGTGCTAGGTTGTAAGCTGGTCAGTCTATTGCGCTGACGATCGGTCTGAATAGAATCTCGTTTTTGTGGATTTTTGGGAGTCCGTATAGTTTTAGAGAGACGGGAATACTAGGTATCAATTTAGATATTGTTTTGCTGTCAAGTTCAGAGTCTTCCAGTAGGGTTTTTGTTTTGCTGACTATTGTTTTCGTGGGATCTTTTTTAAGTTTCTTACATGTACCGTCAGAAGGTCCATGATTTTGTTGTTAGTCTTCTTTATTCATCTTTACTGTTTTGTTGCCTTTGTCCGCGGGTAATATTATCATTTCATTTCGATTATGTTCTTCAATTTATGAATGTTTTGAGTATTTTGAATATTTATAAATGTTCTTGTAGGAAAGCCACCTAGTTAAGGATTGAGCACATTAATAACCAACATTTGGCGTTGCTCGGCTAAAATTCATTGCATTTGATACTTGTGCTTTACTGGCATGCAAGGTTGATACTGGACGAATTGGAATTGAATATTATGCCGGGCAAAGTAAACACAGTAACGGTAAAGTGAGCGAAGGTGGATATGTATATTGCCCTGTACAGAATCCACACGCGGCTTTGCTCTATGCTAAGGGTCGCAGATCCGAGAGGTTGGGCCCGCGGACTGCCGGCCACTTGCTAGAAATTGTAATTATAACATCGGTAAGTAAATTATAATACAATGCCCGTTGCACGCGAGTGTGCTTCGTATTCAAAAGATAAACACAAGCCTGTAGATTTGCTCCTGCTCTCGCGAGAGGGATACAGGGAAAACTTGCCTTATTCGCTTTGCCTCCCTAACTCGAAACGCGCAGTTCCCTTGCTGACCCTTGAATTTCAAATTTATCATGGAAACTTTTTTTTTTTAACGTTCCCAAAGCTCTAAAGGCATATAAATTCTATTCTATGAGTACACTGAAAAAAAGTTGAGTTGGGCCAACTATTCAGTTGATAAGATATGCTGCTACTATGTTGTTAGTTAATATATTTTATTAGTTTGTACATTTTCATGAGTTGCGCTATTCGGTTAGTACCATCAACTATGAAAATGGTTGTTCCAACTTATAAAATAAAGTACCATATCTTAAAAACTAAATAGTTGGCACAAATAATTATTTTCTTTAGTGTAGATAGGCGAGCTTCCATATATTGTTTGATGCTATTTTGAGTGATTTCTTACAAAATCCAATCTCTTGTGACAATTTTTAATATTTTGGTGACAGCCCCCTCAAAATATCACGTGGAACTGAAGCAGGATACCCTATTATTTTTTAATACAAGGATAAATTTAATTTTATATAACCGTTAATCGATCAATGAAGAATGTGATGAAATTATTTGAAACTGGTAGGAGAATATTTTCAATTAAATTCTTTAGACATTTTTTTTTTAATTTAAGGGAATATTAATATAATTTGAATACTAGCCTAGCCGGTGGATTAACTTACAATATTAGGAGACATCCTCATAATGAATCTGATGAAAGTTTCCCTTTTTTTGAAAAAAAATTTCCGGTTTCCAAGAAACTTCTCATTTTTTCGCTTGATTATGAACTGAATAAATAGAAGATAATAGGAAAATCCAACTATTCTTAGTTAAGAGTAAATTATTTTTTGTTCAAAAGTCTACCATTTTATAATGTGTGTATATAATATAATGTACCATCATAATCTCGTTTGGTTAAAAATTCTATTTAGTTGAAAATTTGATTATTTTGTTCAAAATACAGAAATTATGCTATAAACTAATCTTTTCTTACCAAAAGATCAACTAATTGGTGGGAAGTTGAACTACTTTGTTCAAAATTAATTTTTCTTTCAATTTTTTTCATTGGTTGACAATTCAACTATTTAGTTGAAAATTTGTTTAAACTTTGGTTGAAAAATAATTTCTTTAACTGTTAATGTAACTATTCCATTTTTGTTGAAAATTCATCTATTTTAGTTCAAAATTGAAGCAATTGGTCAGAAAACGATGCGCTCAAATTTTGAACTCTTTTCTTAGAAATTCTTTTTCTTATTCTTGAAGATTCAACATTTCAGAAAGAAATTTGTCTCTTTGGTTAAAAATTTAACTGTTTTACTGAAAATTCGTTTTTTTTTTAGAAATCATTTTCTTCACTGAAAATGTAACTATTCCATTTTTGGTTAAACATTGATATTTAAAATTGAAAATTGATCTTTTCTTGTTGAAAATTCATTGATTTTGTTGACAATTTGTCTTTTTCAAAGTTATAATAATTCTTGTTGAAATATTGACTATTACATGCTTCCTCCAGAATATTCTTTTTTGATTGAAACATCAACTACTTGGTTGAAAGTTAAACTACTTTGTATAAACTTAATTTTTTGGATGAAAATTTATCAATTATTCTGAAAATTTTACTATTCATTGGTAAATCAACTTTCTTGTTGAAGATTCAACTGTTTTGTAGAAAATTCGTCTTTTTAGTTTTAAAATTCAAGCGTTTGGTAGAAAATCAAACTGGCTGAATTGGAATTTTTTTTTGACAATTCATACTTTTGATTGAAAATTCGTTTTTTTTTTGTTTCTAAATTTTTTTTATCTGAAAATTAGGTGTTTGGTAGAAAATCCATGTATTTTGTTGAAACTTGGTAGAATTTTATCTTGTTTGATGAAAATTTATCATTTTGGTGAAGATCCAACTTTTTTGTAAACATTTTTCAGTTGAATTTGACTGATTGAAAATTTACTTTTTTTTTATTAGTTTGAGAAACTGAAGATTTAATGATTCCATTTTTTGAAAAAAATGTTTGTGGTTAAAAATTCATCTTTCTCGATTGAAAATTAAGTTTCGTGTTGAAAACTCGTTTACTTGGGTAGAAAGCTAATCTTCTTTGTTGAAAACTTATCTTTTTGGTTGAAGATTCAAATTTTTTTTTTAATTCTACTTTTTCGACAAATTCAGCTGGCGAAAAACTAATATTTTTCACTTGAGAAATCAACTACTTGGTTGAGAATTCATGTGTTTTGTTGAAATTTCATTTTTTGGTAAAAAATTCATCTTCGTGATGGAAATTTCAGCTATTTGGTAAAAAATGCAACTGCTTTGTTGAAAATTTAATTATTTTATTTAATTGAAAATTCAACTATTTCGTTGAAATTATCTTTTTTGTTCAAAAATTCAACTGTTTTATCACAAATTCTTCCTTTTGAATTGAAAATTCATCCCTTCTAGCTGAAAAATAACCTTATTTTCGAAACTCCACTATTTGTGAAAGAATTTTTCGATTTTCAACCAACAAGATGAATTATCTATCACAAAAGACAAATCTGGAACAAAATTTATACATTTTTCAACAAATAATCAAAAGTTTTTTTTTAATTCCATTATTTATTCATCAACAATTTTCCTGATTTTTTTAACCAAATAGTTACAGTTTTAAGCCAATAAGATAATTTTTCTACAATTAAGTTAAATTTTCCGTTCTAAACACAAATTTCGAAAAAAAAAAGTTTATTTTTAACTAAATACTTTAAATTTTCAGTTGAAAAATTAATTTTAAACCAAAAAAGATGTATTTGAAACAAAATACTTGCATCCTCAACTGAAAAAAACTTTCAACCAAAAATAGAAGTGTAACATTTTTAGTTGACAAAATTAATTTCCAATCGAAAGAATTAATTTTTATCTCAAATGATGAATCTTGAACTAATATAAATTAATTTTTAACAAATAGTTTACTTTTTTATCGAATTGTTGAATTTTCTACCCAAATGTCGAACTTTTGAGCCATAAATACGAAGCATGGAAATACTTTATCGATGATTTTTTTATCGCTGTAAGTTTTAACTAATTCATTGTTTAAAAAATTCCAAACAAAGAAAAACCTGTGAATAAGCCATTGATTAATTGAATAATTCCAGATAAAAGAGCTAAAATGAGTAAATTGTCAAAACAAATGCTTGAGCAAAGAATTATTCGCCTGAATTGCGGAAATGATCGCATTCGCGATCTAAAAATATTTAATATTTAACCTTTTCCTGATTTATTCGTTTTTGTTTGTTTGGCATTTTTTGAATGATAAATTGTTCGAAGCACACAGCACTATTTCTGAGTTATCAGTTTTGCGTTTTAAATTAAAATGATTAAATTTTAAAAATCGTGATGCACAGTTTAAAAATTAATCATTTTTAATACATTTGTTCCATGATCCTAATTTAAGAATACTTCAGTTTTTCAACTATGCTGGAAATTGCATAATTTTTATTGCTACAAGTTAGAATTTATTTATTTTTTTGCATATAATTTTCAATGTTCTTAAAATAATTGATAATTGATTCAAAATTAATTTTGTCGTTTTTGAAAATTTGTGTTTTTTGTTTTAGTGCAAAATTAATTTTTTATCTGAAAATTTCACTATTCCATTCTTTGTTGGAAATTTGTTCATTATAAGTTGAACTTTAATATTCAACTATTTGGTAGAAAATTCATGTAGTTTTTTTAATTCATCTTTTTATTTTTGATACAACTATTGGGTTCAAAATTAGTTTTTTTTGTTAGAAAATTAATCTAGTTTGTGAAAAACTCATTTTTCGGTTGAGGATTCAACTATTGGGATGAAAAGTCGTATTTTTGGTCGAATGTAAATGTTTAACAATCCGATTTTATTTGTTGAAAATTAATTTTCTAGGCTGAAAATTTGGTGATTACATTTTTGGTTGAAAAAATTTTTTTAAGTTGAAAATTCAACTCTTTCTATTAAAATACACCTTGCTTGATCGTAAATTCATCTATGGTTAAGGATTTAACTAATTTCGATAACAAAATCCGTCTTTTATGGCAGAAAAGTAATTTTTTTTTGTAAAAATGAACCTTTTAGTAGAAAATTCAACTTTTCGCGTTGTAAATTGTTCTTTTTGGCTTGCAAATTCAACTGCTTTCAAAATTAAACTATTTTGACAAAGTCATATTTTTTTTCAAAGTTTTAACTGTTTCGTTGAAAAATTGTTCTTTTGGATTGAAAATTCATCTTTAATGATAGAAAAGTCATCTTGCCAGGTTGAAAATTAATTTTTTTGTTGAACACTTCTTTTTTACGACTTAGCTCTTTTGTTGAAAATTTAACTTTATTTCACATTTTATTTTGTTCGTTTCAAAATTATTTCTTTATCGTAAAATTTAACAATTCCATGTCAGGTTGAGAATTTATTCTTATGTTAAAAATTAAATTATTCAGTAGAAAATTCATGTATTTTGTTGAAAATGGTGGGTAAAATATTTTTTTGATGAAAATTCAACGTTTTGATTTGAAATTCATATTGCTTGATTAAAAAATTATCTATTTGAAATTTATTTTGTTGTTGTTGTTTAATTCAACTATCGGAAATTTCTTCTTTTGGTGGTTAATTCATCGTTAATGGTAGGAAGGTCATCTTTCTTGGTTGAAAATGAACTTATTTTATAAAAATTTGATTTTATAAATTTATAAATTTATAAGTTATTATAATATTTTACCACAAAAGACAAAGTTTTAAAAAAATACAGAAATTTTCGAACAAATAGTTCAACTTTCAACTGAAGAATATTGATGTTCAACGAAACATAAAATAGTTGAATTTTCAGTTGAAAAAATTAATTTTCAATAAAAAAACTAATTTTCAAGTCAAAGAAATGAATTTTCAACCAAAAAGATGGATTTTCTACCAAAAAAGATTAACTTTTAACAAAATATATGATCTTTCAATGATATTTCGACACAATTTCTTTAAATTCTTAATGAAAAAAAAATTTTAATTAAATATTAAAATTCAAATTTCCAATTGAAGAGTTGAATTTTCAATCACTTAAAGAAACAAACTTTCAAATGAAATTATGCATCTTGTATCCAAAAATCAAGTCTCAACCAAAAATTAAATTTTTAACCAAAAATGTTAAATTGCTACCAAAAAAAGACAAAATTTCAACAAAATAGATAAGTGTTTGACTCAAAAAGATAAATTTTCAACAAAAAATAGAATAGTTCGATTTCAAGTTAGAGAAATAAATTGTTAACCAAATAGAATACATTTTTTGAACAATATGTAAATTTTCAACCGAACAGATGAATTTTCAACCAAAAAGATTAAATGTCAATAAGAAACGAAGTTTTGACGACAAATTGAATGGTTAAATTTTTATTTTAAAACATTCAATTTCAATAAGAAATAATCTTTTTTTCATCCAAGGAAATGAAATTTCAACCAGGAAGAATAATTTTTTATCAAAAAAGAATAATAAAAAAAATATGTATGAATTTTCAACCAAAAAGGTTGTATTGCTACAAGAAAAAGACAAATTTTCGATTGAAAAAGATAAATTTTCAACATCAAATATGATCGTTTAATTTTGTGTTAGGAAAATCAATTGTTAACGAAATAAAATGAATTTTCCACGAAATAGTGAAATTTGCAACCAAATAGATGAATTTCTAATCAAAAATATCAAATCTCTATAGAAAAAAAATTCGCCAAGAAATGAAATAGTTAAATTTTTAGTTAGAATGAATCAGTTTACAATAAAAAAAATGTCTACCAAAAAAATAATGATTCTCTACCGAAGAAAAGAATATTTTTCAAGAAATCGGATAAATTTTTAATTGAAAAAGATCAATTTTCAACAAAACATAGAATAGCTTAATTTTCAGTTGGAGAAATGAGTTTCTAAGCAAATAAGATAAATTTTTAGCGAAATAGTTTAATTTTCAACCGAACAAATGAATTTTCTACAAAAGAAATTGAAGGTCTGATCAAAGTCAATTTTCGACAAAAAAATTAGTTAATTTTTTTATTAAAAAATCAATTTTCAATAATTTTCAACCATATATTTTGATTTCTAATGGAATTTTCAACCTGACATTTTTTTAACATTTTTTAAAAAGTTCATTCAGTCTTTTTGGCTTGAAAATTCGACTGTTTGGTTAAAATTTTTGTCATTGATTAAAAAATTTCTCTTTGATTGAAAATTCAACTATTTTGTGGAACATTCTCATTTATGGTTTGAACATTTTTCTCTTTTTGTAAGAAAAAGTTGAAAACGGAATTCGGCAAATTTTGAAAATAATTATTCTTCCTCTCAAAAATAATATATTTGATATTACTGTCTCCAGACGTTTTACTACTTGGCAATTCTGTTTTCTTTTTATTTACTTAAGCCTCAACCAAAACAGATTAATTTTCAAACAAAACAAAAAATAATTTTCATAAAAAGATTTGAATTTTCAATCAAGAAAGATTTTTCAGTCAATAAAGAAAAAAAGTTTCAGCTAAAATGTTTAATAATTTAACATTGAAGAATCAATCAAAGAATGTATAAATTTTTAAAATTATATAATTTAAGGCAATTCGAAGCTAGAAACATTAATTCATACATCGAAATTTGTTCTAAAATCTTGTTTAATATTCGCTTGAAAATTTGTTTTTATAAATAAAAAAAAAATCCAGGAATCTAATGCAAATTTTGTTATTCATTATCTTGAAACTCAAGTTTTAACTACTATTTTTTGAAAATCCAGAAAAATAAAAGAAGATTGCTTCAAAACCTTCCAAATTCTATTTTGAAAATTTAAGAAAAGATTTTTCTAATTTAACTTTCCAAAAAAGAATTCATTTTGTTTTTCTAGGAATTTTAATAAATTTTTTTTATTCCTTTAAAACCTTTCAAAATGCTCAGAAAGCTTCTGAATGTTGTGTTCAGAATCTAATTCACTAAACATTTTTTCAGTTTTTAATTGAAATCTATTTTTTTGGGTTGAAAATTAATTATTTTTGAATAGTTCTGTGATAATTCATGTATTTTATTACAAATTAATCTTTTTGGGTAGAAAATTAACCTTTTCAGTTGAAAATTCAACTATATGGTAAAAATTTTGTTGTTTGGTTAAAATAAATTTTTCTGGTTGAAGGCTCATTATTTTAGTAACAAATTCATTTCTTTGGTTAAAATTTTTACTTTTCTGTTGAAAATTCGTTTTTATTGAGTTGAAAATAAATTTTTTAACTGCAAATGTAACTATTCAATTTTTGCTTCATAATTTATCTTTTTCATTAAAAAATTCAATTATTTTTGTAGAAAATTTATATTTTTGTGTTGAAAATTAAACTTTTTTTGTTCAAAATTCATATATTTGGGTTGAAAAAAGTTTCCTTTGAAATGGAAAATATTCATTTTGAAAATTTGACAAAGTTTTGAGATAGACTCCACAAAAATCCTTTATATTCAGATTTTTATGTGTTAAAATAGTATTTTCAATTAACTTTCATAAACAAATTGGTTGAGCATTAAAAAGCTGAGAGAGAGAGAGAGAGAGAGAGAGAGAGAGCAAAATTATTTAAGGATAATTTTGAGAAATGCCACTGTTTGAGAAATAAACTAAATTTATGATGTTCGTTAATAAATTTCCAAATATGGCCAAGTTTTAGCGAACCAATAAATTAAAGCTACTACAGTGGATTTGATAAAAATACTCAAAAATTTGTTGATAAAATGTCACATAAACTTGAACATTCCTACTCTAATTTTCAATTTTTTAATTCAAATAACATATCGTTGGAATCGATATAATAAGCAGATTTTGAATATAATATTCAACAATTACCAAGTTCTAATTTGGAAAAATGTTATATTCTGCATTTCAGTCCTCATTAGGTACAAAGGACTCCCGCTGACCAGGCTCGACGGCAGCAGTTCGGCTGAGTGAGGGGCAGCCGGGTAGTGGGGGAACCGTTGGCTGGTACCCAGGGCGGAATTGACCACCGTCCATCGAAAAATAAGGCCCACCAGAGTGGGATCAATGATTTCAGAATTTAATGAGACAGAAATGTTTGAAAGGTGTTTTATGGGACCCCATGTGTTGGAAAGAATTTTCGGGTTCGAAGTGGTGTTACCCGGATACACCGGCTATTTCTTTACGACCGCAATCGTGCCATTCAATTGCCATTGAATTGCCATTAGAAACGCCCCGACACATGGGACTGAGATCAAGGTGGGACCACATCGTCCGGAACTAATTGCAGTCCTCAATTAGGAGCCACTGGCCGAAACGAGCTCAGGTATTAATTATCGATGGCTGCTTCCTGCTTCACTGGAGACTCACTAAATCCAAAACACTTCAGAATACAGTCCAATCTTGGGAACGAATATTATCGACCAACAAAATTTTTTTGTTGAATTTTTAACCAGTTAGTTGAAATTTCAAGCCAGAGACATATTTTTAAGAGGACAGTTGAATTTTTAACTTCATAAAAATTAAATTTTCAATCCAAAAAGACGAATTCAAAAAAAAAACTGATCTCCGCAAAGAAGATTAAGTGGAATGATGAATCTTGAACAAAAAAATAAAGTTTTCATAAAACAGTTGAAATTTATTTCAAACAGATTAATTGTCAGTGAGAAATTTAATGGTTGACATTCTAACCAAAAAAATTAACAAAATAGTTGCATTTTTAATCAAGCCATTTAACTTTCAAAAAATTGTTAAACTTTTTAGCAAATCGTGGAGTTTTGAACCTACAAAAACAAATTTTCATCGGAGAAGAATGATTTTTTACTTAGAAGTTGAATTTTCTACGAAAATGATTAATTTTCTACAAAATAAATTTTTAACCAAATAAATTTTCAACCAAATATTTGAATTTGCAACTAAAAAATGTCAGTCTTCAACCAAATAGTTGCAAGTTTTAGTCAAAGAGAAAAAAGAAAAAAAAATCAATTTTTAAACAAGAACGATGTCTTTTCTACCATGAAAGATAAATTTTCAATCCAAAAAGACGAATTTTCAACAAAATTGATTAATTTTTAGTAAAAAAGATGAAGTGGTATGATGAATCTTCAAACAAACAAAAATTAATTTTTAACAAAGCAGTTCAACTTCAATCAAAAAAAGATAAATTCTCAATGAAAAATGTAATAGTTGAAATTTAAATTAAAAAATTAACAAAATAGTTGAATTTTCAAGAAAATAATCAAACTTTCAACAAAATAGTTGAACTTTTTACCAAATAGAGAAATTTTAAACCTGCAAAGATGAACTTTCAATCAAGAAAAAAAATTGTTTACCAAGAAAATTAATTTTCTGCGAAAAAGACGATTTTTCAAAAAAATACATGAATTTTAAACCAAATAGTTGAATTTTGAACTAAAACAGACGAGTTTTTAACAAAAAATAGTTGAACTTTCGAATAAAAAATTAATTTTGAACCAAAAAAAAACGAATTATCCACCAGTTAGATTCAAAGAAAAAATAAAAATTTTTAATAAAATAGTTGAATTTCCTACAAGTAGATACATTCAAGAAACTAAATTAATTTTCTACATAAGAAGACAAATTTTCAACAAAATAGTTAATTTTGAATAACGAAAGATGAATTTTCAATGGAATAATTGAATTCTTAGCTAAAAAAGATAAATTTTCAACAAAAAATGAAATCCGTATATTTTCAGTTTGGAAAACGTATTTCCATAAAAAAAGAACGAATTCTCAATCAGTTGAGCTGAGCTACAAAAGAAAATTTTTTAAGAGAATACATACATTTTCTACCAAAAATAGCAAAAATAAAATAAATAACTTTTCAGAGAAAAAAATTAATTTTCAATCAATAACAAAAAATGAATTTCTAAGTAAACAGTTAAATTTTTAAATAAATAGTTTAATTTTCAACAAAAAATATAAAATTTCAAGAAAAAAATTAATTTATAACCAAAATAGTCCAATTTTCTATCGAATGGTTGAATTTTCAAGTCAAAGAGACGATTTTTTTTACAAAAAAT
The DNA here is from genome assembly GCA_932178445.1 of Andricus quercusramuli. Taxonomy (NCBI): domain Eukaryota; kingdom Metazoa; phylum Arthropoda; class Insecta; order Hymenoptera; family Cynipidae; genus Andricus; species Andricus quercusramuli. Next base: position 305,308 of record CAKNXH010001546.1, on the reverse strand, counting down.
TTAATTTACAACCAAATAGTTAAATTTGCAACCAAAACGATGAATCTTCAACCATAAAAAAATTGATTTTTTTAGAAAATAGTTGCATTTTCAACAAAATAATTAAGTTTTCGAGAAAATAGTTTAATTTTCTACTAATTTGTTTAATTTTCAAGCCGAAAAGACGAATTTTTTACAAAATAGTTGAATTTTCTGTCCTAAAATATAAATTTTTAACAAAAAAGTTAATTTGCGACCAAATAGTGGTATCTTTAAATAAAATAATGAATTTTCATTCAAAAGAGGTGAAATTTCCACAAAATACATTAATTTTCAACTAGAAAAGATCAGTTTTTAACAAAAAATGAAATAATTTCATTTTCAGTGAAGACGATTGATGCTAAAAATAACAATTTTTTGCTAAAATATTTAAATTTGGAAAAAATGGATTTTTAAGGGAAAAGTTTGAAATTTGTACAAAAAGTAGCATTTATAACCAAAAAGGTTATTTTTCAACTATTAAGATTAATTTTTCACCAAAAAGTTGAATTATCAACAAAAATACATCAATTTTCAACTAAGTACTTGCATTTTTAACAACATGAAAAAATTAATTTTGTACTAAAATAGATAAATTTTCAACTAAAGAAAAAATAGTTGAATTTTCAGTTGAAGAATAAATTTTTAACCAAAAATAAACGAATTTGTAACAAAAATAGTTCAATTTTCTACCAGAAAGATGTTTCTTTAACTGAAAAAATAATTTTTTAACAAAGTAGTTCAACTTTCAACTAAGTAGTTGAATTTTTGACGAAAAAGATTAATTTGAACAAATTTTTCAACCAAGTAATTGAATTTTTTAATTAAATAATTACATTTTCCAACGAAATAGTTTAATTTTCTACCAAATTGTTGAATTTTAAAAACAAAAAAACGAATTCTCTACAAAACAGCTGAATTTTCTGTTATAAAATATGGATCTTTAACGAAAAAGTTAATTTACGACCAAATAGTGAATAAAAAAATAAAAAAATCCTCAACAAAAAAAATGAATTTTTTACAAAGTAGCTCAACTTTAAACGAAGTAGTTCTTGAACAAAAAAAGAATTCTTAACGAAACATGTAATCGTTAAAATTTCAACAAAAAAAGATTCTAATTTTACAATAAAATACTAAATCTGAATGAAATATTTAAAGAATACTTTAATTTTTTTCTTAATTGTTGAAATTTCAAGCTTGAGAGAAAAATTTGCTACAAAAAATTTAATTTACGACTAAATAGTTGAATTTGAAACCAAAACGATGAATCTCCAACCATAAAAAAAATTAATTTTTTAGAAAAAAGTTGCATTTTTCACAAAATAATTAACTTTCCAGGGGAATAGTTTAATTTTTCACTAAGTTGTTGAATTTTTAAGTTGAAAAGATGAATTTTCTACAAAACAGCTGAATTTTTAGTCTTAAAATATAAAATATCAACAAAAAAGTTGATGTAAGACCATATAGTGGTATTTTCAAATAAAATCATGAATTTTCATTAAAAAAAAAATTTTTCACAAAATTCATTCATTTTTAAGTATAAAAGATCAGTTTTCAACAAAAAAATGAAATAATTACATTTTCAATAGAGAATATTGATGCTAAAAAGAACGAATTCTCACCAAAATATTTAAATTTGAAAAAAATGGATTTCCAAGAAGAAAGTTTAATATTGCAAAAATAAGTAAACAAAAAATTTATTTTTTCAACTACTAGACAAGATGATTCTTTAACTAAAAAAATGACTTTTTAACAAAGTTGTTCAACTTTCAAGTAAGTAGTTGAATTTTTGACGGCAAAGATTACTTTTAACAAAATCTTCAACCAAGTAATTAAATTTTTCAAACAAGTAATTAAATTTTTCAAACAAAGAAACGATTTTAGAACCAAACAAAAAAACAGCTGAATTTTCTGTCCTAAAATATGGATCTTTAACAACAAATTCAGTTTACGACCGAATAGTGGAACTTTCCATTAAAATGATGAATCTTCAACCAAAAAAAAACGATTTTTGGACTTCAAACCAAGTAGTTCTTTAACAAACAAAAAATTAATAAATTAAAAAAATTTTTAATTAATTTCCAAAAAAGAATCCTTAACGAAACATGCAATCGTTGCAATTTCAACAAAAAAAGATCTTATTTTATAATAAAATACCTAATTTAAATAAAATATTTAAAAATTCTTTAATTTTCTACCAGGCCAAATTGTTGAATTCTTAAGCCAGAAAAATTAATTCTATACAAAAGGACTGAATTTTTTATCCAAAAACATGAATTTTGAACGAGAAAGTTAATTTTAAACCGAATAATGGAATTTTCAATTGAAATGATGAATCTTCAAAAAAAAAAAAAATTTATAATAAAAAAAAAAATCACAAAGTAGCTCAAGCTTAAGCCAAGTAGTTGATTCTTCAACCATAAAAATTGTCAACGAAACATGTGATAGATAATAATAAAAAGAAAAGATTTTTATTCTCATTCAAAAACAGTTAAATTAATTTGAAAAGGAAAATTTTCAACAAAATAGTTTAATCCTCAACTAAAGCAGATTAATTTTCAAACCAAAAAGTAATTTTCTGCCAAAAAGACGAATTTTCAACAAAATACACGACTTTTTATTCGAATCTTTGAATTTTAAATTAAAAAAGATACATTTTTGAACAAAAATGGAATAATTGATTTTCCAGTTAAAAAAGTTAATGTTCAACCAAAATAGTTGTATTTTCAACAAAATAGTTGAATTTTCATCAAATTTTGGATCAAGTGAAATGATGAATCTTCAACAAACAAAAAAATGTATTTTTAAGAAAGCAGTTGAAATTTAATAAAAAAAGATGAATTCTCAATGAACAATGTTATGATGTACATTTCAAACAGAAAATTAACGGAATGGTTAAATTTTTAACAAAAAAATTAAACTTTGAAAAAATTGTTAAACTTTTTAGCATATCGTGGAGAAAATAATTGATAATTGAATTTTCATCGAAATAGAAGAATTTTGGACCAAACAAGATGAATTCGGAACCAAAAATATGATAGTAGGTAAAAAACACCAAATTTTGACAGACTATAGGATCAGAATGCAGATTAGAAAAATACAGAAACAGTTGTTCAGGACATGCAATGGTATAAAACAGATATTATAGATACCATTAGTCCAATTGGAACGGCAGATTGATAGATATGCAAAACGACCCTAACATAAGACTTCATTACCATAAAATGAATATTAATCACCCTTTGGTGATTAATACAATATGACTTCTAATTCTAACTGAAAGCAGGAACAACTGGAACGACTCACACTAGAAACATTGTTTCCAAAATAATGGAGGGAAACAGTAGATATAGAGATAGAAATCTCCTGCCTACGAATTATTACTGAGTTCAGTTAATTATTTATCCAGAGATAATGAAAATATTTCAAACGGAAGATAGAATCTCATAACGGATATTGGACACAGAAAATAAACTGGGGAATAGAACCAATAGAACTCTTTTTGTTCATTTTTAGTTCCTTGATGTCCGGTAGATGGCGACATAAAAAATATCTGCGGTCGGTAAATGTTTTTTAACATAACCTTCAAAACTGTTGCATCTCAGGTTCATCTTATCTTCCTCATCTTCCTTATCTTCCTTTCAAGAATTATTAATCTCTATATATTTCAGTTTTTTTATTAAATTTTTCCCAGCGCAATATTATTTAATTTGTATTATGAAATAAAAAATGAATAATTAGCTTGTAATGTGGAGCAATATGGCTATGTGACCGTGCGGTAAACGAGAATCTGGGAATGATGGGAGAATAAATTCTTTCAAAAAATATTAATGTAGATATTATTTAGATTCAATATTTTCAAATTCAACAAGAATTCGAAAGAAAGATATATTTTTGAAACAAACAGTTGCATTAACAACTAAATAGTTAAACTTCCAAGCAAAAGACACGAATTTCGAATCAAATAGGTGAACTTTTAACAAATTTTTCAAGCGAAAAAGAAAATTTCTAGCAAAAAAAGTTGAATTTTTAACTAAAAAGATAATTTTCAAACACAAAAGGGAGAATTTTCAACAATAAGTTTTCAACAAAATAATTAAACTTTCAACAAAATAGTTGAATTTTCAACCAAAAAGATTAAATTCCTACCAAAAGACGAATTTTCAACGAAATACATGAATTTTAAACAAGAAAGTTAATTTTCAACTAAAATAGATGAACTTTCAACCGAAAAAGATTATTTTTCAACAAAAAATTAAACCGTTAATTTTTCTGTTGAAAAAAATAATAATTAAAAGACCATTTTTTTAATCAGTTGAATTCAACCGAAAAGACGAATTTGAAAAAAGTATATTTCTCAACCGAAAAGACGAATTTGAAAAAAGTATATTTCTCAACCGAAAAGACGAATTTGAAAAGAGTATATTTCTCAACCGAAAAGACGAATTTGAGAAAAGTATATTTCTCAACCAAAAAGATGAATTTTCGACAAAATACATACATTTTCCATGATATAATGGAAATTTCCATATGTAAAGTATGAATTTTTAACTAAAAGTAGAATAGTTAAATCTTCAATTGAAAAAATTATTTTTTATAGAAAAATACGACTTTTCAACAAAAAAGATGCATTTTTACCAAAAAAAGATGAATTTTCAACGAAATACATTAATTTTCAATCAAAGAGTTAAAGTTCCATTTATAAAAAATATATTATCAACTATTTGACTTTGACGAAATAATACAGTTTTCAAGCTAAAAAATCGAAATTTTTCTTGAAACAGAAAAATTTGAATTTTAAACAAGAAAGTTAATTTTCAACTAAAAAAGATGAACTTTCAAACAAAAAAGATTATTTTTCCACCAAAAATGAAATCGTTAATTTTTCTGGTACAACAAATAATTTTGACTGAAAAGAGCATATTTTTAATAAGACGAATTCAACCAAAAAGACGATTTTTTTAAAAAAAAGGTAGATTCCTCAATCAAAAAGATGAATTTTCAACAACAAAAAATTAATTTTTCACGATATAGTGGAAATTTCCACATTTAAAGTATGAATTTTTAACTAAATGTAGAATTGTTTAATCTTCATTGGAAAAATTATTTTTTATAAGAAAAAGTTGTCTTTTGAATTTTAAACAAAAAATATGAATTTTAAACGAACTAGTTCAATTTTCAACTAAAAAGCTGAATTTTCTACCAAGGACATAAATGTTAAACTAAAAAAGACGAATTTTCAAAAAATGTGTTGAATTTTGAAGCAAAAAAGACGAATTATTCTCTACAAAAAATGGGAATTTTCAACAAAAAAATATGATTTTTCAACAAAAAAGTTACTTTTCACCAAATAGTTGAATTTTTGAATAAATTTCAATTGTTAACCAAATATCTGAATTTTCAATAAAAAATATGAACTTTCAACCAAAAAGTTAATTTTCAACCACATTGTAGAATTCTCAAGCTAAAAAGACAGATTCTACAAAACAGTTAAATTTTCAACTGAAATGATGAATCTGTAACAAAAATAATGAATTTTTTGCAAAGTAGTTTAACTTTAAATTAAGTAATTGTTTTTTCAACCAAAAAAGATTAATTCTCAGCGAAAAATAATAAATTATATAACCTAGAAAAATTTAATTTCAAATCAAAAACAGTTGAATTCGATCAAAAATTATTGATTTCTACCAAAACAGACCAATTTTGAACAAAACATTTGAATCCTCAACCAAAACAGATTTATTATCAACTAAGAAGATTGATAATTAATTAAACAAAATAGACGATTTTTGAACAAAATACAGGAATTTTCTATTGAATAGTTCAATTTCCAATTATGAAAGATAAATTTTGAACTAGAAATATTAATTTTCAATCAAAATTGGGTATTTTTCAGGTGAAAATTAATTTTTAATACAAAAAACGAATTTTTATCCAAAGAGATGAGTCTTCAACTGAATACATGAATCTTCAACCAAATAGTGGAATTTTCAACTGGAAAGGTGAATTTTCAAACAAACAGTTGAATTTTTAACTGAAAAATATAAATTTTCAACAAATAATGAAATAGTTAAATTTTTAGTTAGAAAAACTCCACCAAAAATGAAATAGTAAAATTTTTAGTTAAAAAAATTAATTTTTCAGCAAAAAGGAAACGAATTTCCAACATAATAGTTGAATTTTCGACCAGAGATATCAATTTTCAATTAAACAAGATAAATTTTCAACAAAATCGGTGAATTTTTAACTTAAAAAGATAAGTTTTCATCCAAATAATTGAATTTTTAACTAAAATATAAATTTTCAACACAAAATGGAATAGTTTAATTTTCAGTCAATAAAATTGATTGAAAAAAAAAAATTTCAACAAAATAGTCCAATTTTCGACCAAAGAGATGAACCTTCACTAAAAAAATGATTTTTTTTACAAATTAGTTCAATTTTCAACCAAGAAGTTGAATTTCTGATAAAAAAAGAACACTTTTTAACAGAAGAATTGCATTTTTCAGAAGATAATTGAAGTTTGAACCAAATAGTAGAATTTTCAACCAAATGAGACGAATTTCTAACCACAAATATTATAATAGATATTTTATTCAAAGAAATCATCTTTCAAGAAAAAATAGTTGGAGTTTCTCATTGGGTTCTATTAATTCAGTTCACATTTATGCAAAAAAAAAAAAAACGAGAAGTTATTTGAAAGCATTGAAAAAAAAAATTCTTCGGAGAAGGGAAAATTGGCAGAATAGGGGAAAAAGTATCAAGTCTGAAATATAAAAGTGACTTTCAAACTTATTGAGCTACATTGGAACCTGGATTGCAGAACGGGTTTGGCCATCGCTTGCACTGGCCTTGATTTTAAGTCTAGGAAATCAAAACGTGAACAAACAGGGCCGCATGAATCATTTCTCTTGGATTTGGACGCATGTCGCAACCTGATGCAACTAATGCGCTGAGAGCGCGGCCCTTGTGCAGTTTGTCACGCTTGCTTGAGCACATCCTCTCTTTCGGTCCCACGCTCCCCGTATTCCTAAAATGCGCATGCCATTACTTCTGGAAATATCGTAAATCCGAGGTTTCTATAATTCCAGGTTCCAGTGTATTATTGAACTGTACCGTTGCAGGGTCACGTTCAGCAAAATTAAAAATATTTATTCAAATTATAAATCATAAAACGTACTAAACGTTATCTAAGTTCATAAAAGTAATTTAACTGACCCTCTCCCCCCCCAACATTGCTCTTCTACCGCTATTACCAATCGTAGTTCAATACATATGAGTGTATTTGTTGTCGATACATTCATAATGACTGATATTTTTTTGTTTATTGCTAGAAGTTTTTAATGAACATGTTCGGAAATAATTGGAACACCATCATCAATACTTACATTATCTATATTGCCAATTGTCTTTGGTGGAATTTTTTTATTTATTCCCCTACCGAGAAAGGGAAAGGGCTCAATGGTATAACAATAATAGTAATTATTCCAAATTACTGATCTCAAAGCAAAACCACTTGTTCAACAATAGACAATATTACTATCTGTTGTCTCTGGCTTTGAGCCTCAGAGGAAAGTTTTCTATCTCAAAATTAGATTGGACATTTTGATGTATTCTCCATAAAAAGAGTTGAAAATCATTCTCAATACGCTATTATAATTTGCTGTCAGTATATTTTACTGACTCCCACTGATGATCCAAAATTTCTGATCCCAATTAATATTGCCAATACAAGTCTTCTTGCGCAAGAGATATTGGATGAATTCGCGAAGAAGTTATTGCACCGAGTTATCGCTTCCAAGAGGCTAATACACCTGAGTGTGTATGTATCGGATACTTTATCTAAGAAACAAACACAATCGAAAAACACATGTAGGTGCATCCGTATGTCGTGTTCACTCACCCCTGACGTAGCACGTAAGTTTCGAGCGTGTTTCTCATACGACGTATTGCAAAGGTACGACAGTGGATGTATAGATGCGTACGGGGTGGGACCAGTGGCGTGTACGAAAGGAAACGGCGGAGACGCAGATGTCGGAGAAATTCCGTTCGAAAAGTCACTCGAGCGACACCACGTGCATAAGTGGACAAGGCAACCCACTTCGAACCTCTTCCTTTATTGCCATTGGTACTTTGCTACACACGAATTCGTAACGAGCTTCGCCACCTTCGCGAAACGTCATACTTGTTAATGTTATGTTCCAGAAAATACGGTTAAAAAGTATTTAGAAAGGTGCTTTTAAAAACATGTGAAAGGGTCTTTTGATGAGATTGACATGTATGCCCTTATGTCATGCTTTCCAGTATGCTAGTTATCCGGAGAATGAATTGCGAAATGATTTCTGAAAGGTCTATGATTTTGTAAACAGGATTTAGGCATCTACCAGCATGTGATGATAATGTAAGATTGTAAGGAATAGGTATCGTCCAACTACGTTGTGGTTGTTGGTGTTGTTGTGAATGATGTTAGACGTTTGACGCCAGTGAAATAATTTTAAATATTGTTTCGTTAGAAGCAGAGAATAGATCCAGTCCGAAACGTGTAGATGACACCACATCTTTCACGTTAAACATTACATTATCTAACCAGTCTATCAAAACATTTGAAATTATTTTACTGCCCTCAACCTTCAAGCAGCATGTGCAACAAGAGCAACAACAATGTAGTTGGATTTTTATAAGGAATAAAAGATGAATATGCCTCCTCTATTCAATGTATCTTAAAAATGGATTAGAACTAGTTCGAAACACGTAGATGTCATCTCGATATTCTTGTAAAACGTGCAATAGTAAACATAACCATTTACATACCAGAGGAGAGATAAATTACATACTAGACCAGATAAATTTCAATATAAATGTTGTTTGTTTTCCTCTACTGACCCCTTCATTATTCCCAATGTGATTTTATAACAGTAGAATAAGAACACTACATCTGAAGAACAAGATCTATCAAATTACAGGGATGGCTTTGTTGGGATGAGAAAACAACATTTTAGTTAGAATAGATTTTGGTCAATTACGTTTGAAAAACTTTTTGGATAATGTAGTAGATCAGAAGACTAAAGATGGACGAAACGTTATTAACCTATACTATTATAAAATCTCATTGAGAATAATATAGAGTTCAGGTGGAGGAAAACCACCCACATCTGTTAAGATCATCAGAAACAAATATATACTTCTTTATTTTGTTATAAATTTATCTCTGATAAGCCGGAAAGTAGGTTGCAAGAAACCTAATTTTGATTTGTGATATTTTTTTCGTTCTGATTGTGATGCATAGGATTGTTCATAAGAAAGTAGATTTCACTTCGATCAAGATTCGTTCCAATCTGCAGTGTTGCCTATGATTATCATTAGGATTTCTTATAATTGAAACATAAATGTTTACCTTAATTTATCAAAAGATATCTATATTTTGTTTACATATTTCTTCAATGATGTTTATGAGATTAGCAATTTTTAGAAATTCGCGATTGTTTAGATTATTACTTTTCCTATTTGGAAAATGTAATGATCTGAATAGATTGGTGCAGAATGAGCGACACCAACATCTATAATGATTGATATTTTTTCTATCAGCTACAATTTTTCAAATGAAAATGTTCGTGAATAATTGAAACACTATCATCAATACTAATATTATCAATACCATTATGATTATTATTACCGATTGACTTTAGTATCATTCACTTGTTTATTATCATGATTCGAAATTGCTGATTACAAACGAAAACCACTTGTTCAGCAATAGTCAATATTGCAAACTGTTGTCTATGGCTCTAAGTTTTATAGGAATGTGCTCTATCCCCAATTAAGTAAAAGATTTGATATTTTGACAAATTCTAACTCAAAACGAACCTAATTTTAGTCTTCTTTGGCAAATGGTTTGGCAATGAAATTTGTAGTTTTTTTTTTTAATACCAAAGTACCAATAGTATCAGAGGCGTTGACGCTAATCATATCTAATTGAACATATATTTTATAATAAATTCATCTCTAAAAACGCTTTCAACAATTAGTTGTTTGTTTATCCTGACATAGAATCAATACCAATATCAATTATCAATGTAACTCTCTGCTCATTCTCTAATTATTAGTTACAGAAGTGGTCTTATATCCTAAATCATGATCCTCACCAACTGACCTAAGCACAACTTTGTATGGGAATTTGGATGGAAAATACCACTTTTAACCCATAATATAAGTTTAAGAGAAGATGGTAATGGTTTTAATAGTTCAAAAAACTTTAAAATGCATTTTAAAGAAGAATTCACTTTTGATTCAAACTAACCTAATTCTAATGTAATTATATTAAGAACACTAAATATCCACACTACAATGTTCCCTCCATTAAATTCTGATTAATCTTGTATATTTGGGAAATTAATTATCTGGGTCACGTATTAACGAAATTCACATCACCCAATATTTGTTTTTTTTTTTTCACAACGACACGTTATTTACGACAACATTCAGTATAAGTTATCACTTTGAGGGCAGGGTAGGACTTATTTTCATTAAAATTATTCGTGTCTTATCTAATGACATCAACATCAACACACCCTCTACTATTGTATTTATATCAGTTCTATTATAGCAGTATGACAACTATCACTATGATTAAATATATAATTTCAAAATGTGGAAATGATAATTAAGAATTAAAGTGGAATTGAACCCGAATAGAGAATAAAATAGTATCACTATATTATATCTCTATAACCATAACTCACTTTTCCTTCATATTGAACATAATTTTCTCTATAGATATAGTCCATAGATATAAAGTCTATAGCAATAACTCGTTTTCATGATCGAGTAGTGCACCGATAGCGTGAATACAAAGATACAATCTTGTAAAGCTCATGGTCTTGTATCTTATATTATGGCGTTACTTACAGCACACATCTCTCGCTCACTTACTAATGAGTAACGAGTGATGCCCAGTTTGCGAACCATCCATTAATTTCCAATTAAGAAGCAGTAAAATTTCAATAATGGTCATTATAAAGCGGACGTTACAAAGCCTTCTTCTTTTAAGGCATGAGAATGGTCACGAGAAAGAAAAGGAAACAAGGAGATATTGAAGGGGGAGGAAAGAGAGGGTAGAATTAAGAAGCAGTAGAATAAGGGGGTTCCCAAGCAGGGGAACCCCGAGCGTCAGGTGCGCCAGATGCAGGCGTGCCACTCCTTCAATACTAATCGTTCACCGATCAGACCTATACGACCCTTCTCCAAAGTGTTGCTACCAGCTATAATGTATCATTTCATATCTCCTCTTTACATCTGCGAGCTGTCTGCGTTACCCTCTATCTCGACTCTATATCTACATATCAATAAATACTTTTCACATTTCATATTTCTTCTGAAATAATTTACTCTTCTCAAAAGCTATTCATTTTATTGCATACACAGTAAACTCCGAGATATGAAACCGGCATATCATACTGATGATCAGCTTTGGGTCAAAATGATCCACTTTTACGGATCTAAAATTAATTTTTAGACAACTTCATTCACATATGTAGGGTGGCAGTTATACTTTTTATTGAAAGTCGTAAGCTAGTTATGACCGAAACAATATTTCTAAAGCAAGAAATGTTTTAGAGAATTGTCAAGTTTCAGGGTGGGAGAAAAGATCAATTTTTCTGTATTGGGCTGCAAAGCTCTGTGGCTCTGGGAATGGAAACGAATTTTCTATATAATACTTCAGTTTTTAATGGAAGAGATGAATTTACATCTGAAATGATAAATCATCAACCAAAAAAATTAATTTTTGCGAATGGGGTTCCACTTTTGATTGAATAGATCAATTTTTAACCAAACAGATGAATGTTCAACAATATATATAAATTTTTACTAAGTAGTTCAACTTTACACTCAAAAGATGAAATTACAACCTAATGGTTAAATTATGAAATTTTCAAAAAAATGCATTCCATTTTGCATGACTTTTCACATAAACGTTAAATTTTCTACATAACACTTAAATTTTGTACATAAAAATTGAATTTTCAACCCGCAAATATAAATTTTCAGCAAAAAAGTATATTTCCCACCAACTAGTTAACTTTTCTACCAAACAGTTGAAGTTGCAATCATTTAAATCTTTTTGAAATCTTTGTGAAATCTTCAAGAAATTATTGAACTCTCCGAATTATTTAAAATAATGGTAATATTTGTGAAATTGTTGAAATCTCGATGAAAACCTTGGGAATTCATTGAAATTTTTGTGCAATCTTTGAAATCTGTGAAATAATTAGCGTCTTTGTAAAACTTTAAGGAAATCATTCAAATCTTTCTGAAAACTTTCTGAAAACTTTGAAAATCATTGCCACATATTTGAAATATTTAGTAATATTTGTGAAATTAGTGAAATATTTAGGAAATCATTTGAATATATCTGAAATCTTTGAGAAATCATTCAAATCTATCCGATATCTTTGTGAAATATTTTTGAAATATTTGGTAATATTTGTGATATTATGAAAGTCTTCATGAAATCTTTGGGTAATCATTGAAATCTCTTAAATCTATCCCAAATCTTTTCGAAATATTTGTGAAATCTTTCGGTACTCATTGAAATTTTTGTGAAATCTTTGTCAAATCTTCCTGAAATATGGAGAAATCATTACAAAATATTTGTAATATTTGGTAATATTTGTGAAATGATTTAAAGCTTTGTGAAATCTTTGTGAAAAGCTTATAAATTGTTTGTTTTAAATTATTCTGGAATTTTTTCAAAACTTCTAAATATATTTTGAACTACTCGATTATTTTCCAAATTATTAATTGTTCAATTGACACTCATTAATCAACAAAATTCCTTTTAATCTTTTTAAATATTCTCTGAAAATTAATTTTTCGAAATAAAATTGTTATTTATGCATCAAAATTCAATAATTTCACTATTGTTGTAATTCAGTTTGAAATTTTTCGTTTTTTAATATTTGATTGATAATTGCTTTTCTTAGATGAAAACTAAAATATTGCTAAATATTAAAAAAAAATCATCCTTAATTAAAAATTTTCAAATTGAGTGTTTAAAAATGGAATACTTTAGATTGAAACTACTTGAATAGGATTTGGAATTGCATAAAAACGTTTAATTATGAGTCTATTGATTTGAAATTATTAAAAAATTATTAATAGTTTATAAAGTTTCAACCAAACGTTTACATTTGATTAACCACTGAAGTTTTCAAATTGAAAAATTTCTATTTTCAACGTTGAAATCTGTAACTTGCTTAATTTTGAACAAATGTAGAATCGTCCTGTAAAATCAATTACTGTTCAATTTCTATATTCAATATCAATCCAAATATCATTGGAATGAGTTCATATTCGCAAGACATATTCAAAATACTCTAGCGATGCCCTGTTTAATAATATTTTATTGCAAAATGAGGTAAATCGATCATTTTGTTTTCTTGCTTTCGCCGGTGAAAGGTATCTAGGTAACTTCGACATTCAAACAACTTCCAGTGAGTGATTTGTTCAGCAATATTGAATGAAATTTTTCGAAAAATCTCACATCAATTCGTTGAAAATTTACTGAGATATTCAGCTATGGAAAAAGTACTCGACGACTGCCCGCGCTGACAGCGCCGGCAGACAGAGCAGCCCTCGCGACGCATTAACAGTGCGGGCAGACTTCGAGTACTTTTTCAAAATCTGACTATCACAGTAATTTTTTTACAAATCGATCGGCTGGTTATTGCGTCCGATGTCTCAATTATAAACTGATATTATTTGTTCATTTGATTGGTTCACAGGTGCGCATGTACATCTTCATTGTTCGTAGTTCGTTATGGGTCCTCCCTCAGGACCATTAACTTCCGGTAAAGTGCGAAAACGGCTGTAAATTTGGATGCGGGAGTAATGGATGCGAGGCTTTAAGGATGTAGAAGACTGGTGTGGAGGCATGATTCGCTCTTCGCTGTCCCCAATTGTGCCGAAACTGCTTCCAGCACGCGCCTTTCGCCCCTTCGGCGCGTAAGAATGTGTAGTAATACACTCCGCACCCGGGTATATACGGGCGCGAGCAAAAGGGGTAAGTAGTAAGCCGGAGGCTCCCACGGCCGCATAAACATAAATTATCAGCTGGTAATTACGAGATACGACCCTCCACCCACGCACCTTCACTGACTGCTCCTTTCTTCTTATGGGAGCCGAAGTCTAAAGGCTCGTAAGAGGGTACAAGACTTTGTTGAAGCCCCCCTAACCCCCTAACCCCAAACCCCTCATCTCAAGGCACCCAGCGCGAACGGAACTCTACGTAACAGAACGACTCCTAATTGTTATATACATTCCATTAGGCTAATTGCTGAATTAAGACTTCTGCTCGCGAGTCGAGAGAGTGTATATAAGAGATGCTAAACGTGGAGGCCAGATAATTATTATGGTATAATGAATTATGAATTAGGATCAGATGTTCGGAATTTTGCAATAGAAGGGATTATTTGAGGTATTTCGTGTCACTGAAGATATAGATTGTTTTTCAATATATGATCGAAAAGAAAGCTATTTTATCATGAATAATTCTATGCAAAATGAGCATCAAAAAGATTCATAATACAAAAACCGATTTGCAAACTACCTCACCTTATGGCTCATTAGAGACCGAAGTAAGCAATGACCTTTCTGGGTCTTTCTTGTGCTACTAGCAACCAACATGTTTCGGGGCCAATTTAGACCCCCTTATCAGGGGCTATTTATGGGAAAACTACAAGATCTGATTGATAGATTCTTATGCTCATTGAAAAACAAACATAATACCTATAATTAAAAAGAGACATATACATATATACATTTCCCTCTTTGAATAGGTTGCTCTATCTAATTTTGTACTCATTAGTGAAGAAAAGATGAATAAGATATAAAAAATTATTCTTTATAATAATAAGAATGAAGAAAAGAGAAAGACCAATAATTATAACCAACAACGAAAACTGTTTTGCTGATTCAAATATTGAGTTTTGTTAATTAAATATATACCATCATATTTTTCACATATTCTCACAAATTATCAATAATATTTCCCCATTTAGTTAAATTTCTTTCAAAATAATAATATTCAAAATTCTAAATATTTAATAATTTACTTAGATTGAAACAGTGGTAATGATTACCTTCCTGTATATAGATCTATGTACACATCTATGTTTATATTATAATCCAATATGACCAAGAATTTAACCAATTTTTAGAAGAAAAATCTATCCAATCACTTGAAATATTGCAAATTCTACATCACATGTTCTTATGCAATTTAAAATAAGTTTATAGGTTTTATGAAGAAACTTTTCAACTTGATCAAATATAAATATAAATTATTAAATGATTTTTCAAACTGAATTTAAGTACGACTGTTGAACAATGAACAATAATTGATTTTACAACATGATTATGATTCTGTTCAAAATTTAATTATTTGCAGATTTAAACGTTGAAAATTTAACTTGCTCAATGCGTAAGTCATGGCAATTAAACAAATTTAAACGTCTGATCGAAATTTTATAAATGATTTATTTTCTATTTGAGAATAATTTTGAATGAATATATTAATAATTAAATGCTTTTAGTTAATTTTAAATCTCACTTGAAGATTGTTTCAGTCTGAAATATTCCATTTTTAAGTTATTCAATACAAAAAATGTTTATTAAAAAAAATAATTTGTTAATATTCAGCAATATTTGAATGTTTACTTGAAATGAGCGATTATAAATTGAGTACTTGAAGCTGAACAATATGAAACTGAATTGTTTGAAATAGAAAACCTCGAATCGTTAAAGTTTCAAAGTGGTAAATTGAAACTTTGAAAAATAAATGATAACATTTCTGGCACTGTGAAATTCCCGAATGTTAAAATGCCCGACATAAAATTTCCGAATTATGAAATATCCCGACGGAAAAATTATCAAATTTAAATGAATGAAAAAATTAGTCTTTATTCAATATTATTTATTCATTAAAAAAAACCAATGATAACATATTTTTACCAGATAATTTTTTTAATTGAAAATTTTTTTTTTTCGTTGTTTGAATTTAAAATAACAATATTTCTATAAAAATTGTTAACAAAATGGATTCAAGAACAGGTGTACCTCAAACAAGAAAAAAATGGAGGAAAAATTTTGGTTGAAAATGTGTATAGTTTTTTTTTAATTACAACAATCGTTCTCAAAAAACGAATTGTTAAAAAAGGAATAAATGAAAATAAACATCTAGATCAATTATTGCTGAATTGAATTCTGCGAAGTTTGTTTGGAAAATGTCATTAGGTTCGGAGAAAATTTAGGGAGACATTTTTTTTCGTTTGAGGCAATTTTTATGGAATTATCGTTTTTTTTTTTAAATTCAAACAATAAATTAAAGAAAATTTGAACGTCCGAAAAAAATGTATTTGATGAAAATATTTTAGTATTAGAATTTTAAAGTGTCGGGAATTTTATTTTTTGGGATTTTCAGTCGTCCTATAGAAAATTTCCGAAATTGTAATCTTGCCGAAATATAAAAGTTCCGAATTGAAATATCCTCGAATAATAAAATTCCCGAAAATTTCATAATTTTACAGAATTTGAAAATTCCCGAATGATGAAATTTTCGACAGTTTATAATATTACCGAATAAAAAAATTTTGGAATATTAAAATTCGCGACAGAAAATTCATCTTTTTGGGTTGAAAATTCTATTATTTTCGTACGAAATTGAACTATTATGTTTGAAGTTAGCTTTTTGGATGATAATTCATATTTTTCAGGTTAAAAATTAAATTTTTTTTTAAAGAATTGACCTTTTTTGTTTGAAAATTCCACAATTTAACTGAAGTTTTTTTCTCTCTTGACTAGAAAATCCTTCCTAGTCGAAAATTCTATCAATATGCTTAAAATTTGTCTTTTTTGTTGAATTAAACTATTCTTGGTTTGAAATTAAAATAAGTTTCAGTTCAAATATCAAATATTACACTGTCCGTTGCAAATTGAGCTGTTTTGCTTAAATTTGACTTTTTAAAATTAAAAATTTTTTTTGGTTAAAATATCAAAAATTATATTTTTAACTGACAATTAATATTTATTGATGGCCAATTCAACCACTTGCTTGAAAGCTAAACTTATTTGTTAAGAATTTATTTTTTTCGTAATTTTAGTTGAAAATTCATCATTAAAAATTTAACTGCCTTCGAAAAAATGTATGTTTTTTTTCTTAAGAATTCAACTATTTGGTTGAAATTTGATTAAATTTGACTCAAAAAGACAAATTTTGAATAAAATAATTGAATCCCTAACGGAAGTAATGGATTTTCAACAAACAAGATTAATTTTTTACGGAAATAGACGCATTTGCAGAAAAATACATGAATTTTCCACCAGATAGTTGTTTTTTCCGAATCAACCATGATAAATTGTTAACCAAAAATGCTAATATTAACTATTCAGATAAAAAACAGTTAATTTTCCGCAAAAAAACGAATTTTCAGCGGAATAGTTACTTTTTCAAATAAATAGATTAATTTTCAACCAAAAATATGAATTTTTAACAAAAATATGAATTTTTAACAAAAAACTTAATTTATAACCAAATAGACCAAATTTCTACCAAAATTTGAATGTCCATGCCATAACGACGAATTTTCTACAAAGAGTGAAATTTTCAACCCGAAAAAATTATTTTTCAACAAGAAAGTTAATTTACCTTCAAAAAGTTAAGTTTTTAACTAAAATGATGAATATTTAACAAGAAGAATAATTTTTTCACAAAGTTGTGCAACTCGAAACCGAGAAGTTGATTATTTAACAAAAAAAATTTCATTTGGAAATCAAAAACAGTTAAATTCAACCAAAATGGACCAATTTTCGACAAAATACATGAATTTTTAATCAATTCCTTGAATTTTCAACTGAAAAAGGTGAATTTTTATACAAATAGTTCAATTTTGAAACTCAGAAAGATAAATTCGAAATCAAAAATAAAATAGGTAAATATTTTATTTAAAAAATTGGTTTTCAATCGAAGATTAAATGAATTTTTAATAAGGTTATTGTATTTCCAATGAAATAATTAATTTTTCGAGCAAATAGTGAAATATCTCATTAAGCCAGAAAAAATTACGAACCCAAAATATAATGGTAGACTTTTTAACCAGAGATATTAGCTTTAAACCAAGAATAGTAGGATTTTTTTATTCGATTCTATTCTGTTGCTTCAGAAAGCAAAATATAAAGAATAATCGGTACAATGATTCGCCACTTAAGGAGTTCTTCCAGTTTAACAATTTGCAAAAAACATTATAATTGTGAAAAAATTGATAAATAATAATTTAAAAAAAAAAAATAATTTCTGTAAAGATTTTAATTACCATAGTGAGTCAAGTGTTACAAGTAGTAGATAATTAATATTTAAACAATTACAAACAATGCAAAAAAAAACTATAATTGGCCACGACGATATAATGATTGGCATATGCCAATGGCTGTACGAATGCCCCTGAAATGTGGTTTTACAGATTCAGTGCTTTTGAAAGCTCAGTGATTAGCCTCTGAAAATTGGCAGGATTGGCAGATATCAAAAATTTTGTATAAAATAGGTGTGGAATCTAATAATTTGAGAGCTCTTTTTTCAACATCTTGTAAAACTAAATCAGAAACAACTGGGGATAAGGGTGAAACAATAGGGCAACCTGAAATTTGTTTATAAAATTTATCATTAGAGGAGAAAACCATTAAAATAGCAATCATTAATTAATTCTTTGTTATTTTTGTTAAGTTATGATTTAAGATAAGTTTTTCTTCAATACAATCTGAAGCAAGATTTAGTGGTATGCTATCAAACATGGATACTACATTTAAAGAAACCAATGAATGACTTTTTGGTACATTAATACTTTTTTAAATATCTTTAAGTTCTCAACTATTTTTAATAAATGAACTAGTGTTAATAGAAACAGGTTTTAGAAAATTTGAAATATACTTAGATAGATTGTAAGTGGGAGAACCAAGAGTAGAAACAAGCAGTCTTGAATTTAAATTAGGTTTGTGGATTTTAGGGAGAGCATGAGCTTTTGCTATGAGACTATTGTGGGTTTTTAAAAGATATGCACATTGATCATTAATTGGTCTTTACGTTCCCATCTGATAGCAATGTGATTAAATTTATTTTCAATAGTTGGAAACATACTGGTTTTAATATTGTTGTATGAAATATCATTCTTAAGAATGTTTTCAACTGTACTGTTATAATCCTCTCTGTTAGCAGCGACCGTTAAGTTACCTTTATTAGCCTTCAACAAATTAAATCTTTATGTTTCTTTTAGAAATCTACAACTTACGAATATTAAATTTTAAATCTTCTTCTTCAACATTTTTGATAGAATTTTCAATATTTGTAACCAAACTATTGATGAATATTTTATTAACATATAAAGGAAATCCAAATATGTTTCCTAAAGCTAAAATTGTAGCAACCTCATCAGGGACTGCAACCGTTGATAAATTCTTGAAGCATTTCTAAAATCAGTAATTTCGCTATTAGAAGCTAACGACCTGATTTTCAATAAATCAAACGTTTTTATGCAATCTTCTCTCTTGTAAAATTTTAGATTACGGAGACTTAACTTTTGTGAGTCAAAAAACCTGTTAATAAAGCCATTAGATACAACTCTTGAAAAACGGTATTCCAAGTATTTTGAAAACTGACATAATGTATATTCTTTAATAAATGAATATTATTTACAATGTTTGCAATTTCTAAACGTGGACATTTAGTTTGAACATTGAATTTAGTTTTGCCAAATTTAGACATCAAATTATAATTTAAATTATGTACATTGAATTTATTTACATTTTGTTGAATATGTGTTGGATACAAAGCATTATTTGTGCACCTTATCAAGGAAGTACGATGTTCTTTAGGAATAACTAATTTTCTATTGGTATGTATCCAATCTCTAATTTGTTGTCTTGTGGCAGCACCATACCTCTCAAGGATGTGAGATAAATCACAAGTGTCCAAAACGTTGTTGACTTGTTGTATTGTAAAATGATTCGATAAACAAATCAGTAACAGATCAATCCTTTTCTTCGAACGACGATGCTCAAGATTTTTAAATTGTAAATTCTTTATATCTAACGTTTCAAAATGCTTTAAAATGCACATAAAATTGGATAAAAATTGAGCCGAAAACATTTTTCCAACTCAGAATTTATTAATTGAAAAAACACCTTTCTCCATCCTTCACGTAAATTTCGGCACAATTGCGTACCCTTTTCAAAAGGTTTTTAAAATATCATGTCTAATCATTGAAATCATTAACGAGACATCATTTTAAGGTTGGAATACTATATTCGCGCATTTTTAATTACCAAATTCATTTTGAATCCAAATTTTTTTAGTTAAACCTATCGTTACTGTTTGAAAATATTGATTTTCAAGAAGCGGACACTCCGAACTTCAACAACATGTTCAAATTAGGTATCCAATTATTGGAAATTGTTAACTATTGTAACCAATTTGTAACCAATTTGTAACCAACCATTGTTTAGATTCCCCTATTAAGTCGCGAATAAAACTCGATAAAGCAGAATTTTCAAGTGAAAGAAGTTCAAGCCCTGGAAATTTGCGCTGCAAGATACGGTGCAGTTGGGCAACGAAAATTGTGAAAAGCAAGGGTTGATGTATATTCGGGGATGCAATAAAGCATCCACGAAGTATGGTGGCTCGCATTCACCTCGTGTCTCGGCTAATAAATAATTAAAACTTTTGTTTCGAAGGTGCCGCTGATGCACGACACCAGCCCGGCTTAGTGTCCCACGCCGCCTTTGAATAATCGCACTTTATAAATTAAGGTTATGCTTTATGTTAAAAGATTCTGCCCGGCATCTGTTTCTAATTACTCGCTAATGGCTATAGCGACGGCAGTAAAGCATTTGTTACCATTAGCTTCCTATAGGAGTTCAGCTCATTTTTTCCCCATCTTTAACATACCCAGGAATATATTTTTCTATTCAAAACCTCATTTATTATTCTCCCCGAATCTTGAATACGTTTCTCACGTTTTTCAGTCGAGATTATAAATAGGTACTGGGGTGGTTCCAAAACTCAACTTTCGGTATTTGGTGGTGAACCCCCTCCCAATTTGTTCGTTTTCCGGATAAAGAAATTTTGATTTTTTTTTCCGTTAACCCGTTCTCGATTTAAAAAAAAATGGAAAAAGGGAGTACTTTTTATAAACTTTTGGTGAATTAAAGTATATTCACCTTTTCAGGAGTATTCAAGGAATGGTTTTCACCCAACAACGTTCGATTTTGACACCCACCATCCCCTTTTATTGTGCCCTAAAAATGGCAAAATATCAATTTTTTAAAAAATTCATGCTGAAGATGGTATTTTTTGGAATTTTCTAAATATGAATTATTATTAATCGATAAGTGACGAGTTTCAAAGTATTTCTGAAATAAGTTTTATTTGTTTAAACAATTTTTCCCCCTGTTAATCATGAAAAGTCCTTTCGGGAGAAATTATACAGTAGTTGATGAACGTCAAGAGTAGTTATTCTTGTTTAACATATTTGGTAATTATTCAAACAATTGTAATTTGTTTAAACATTTTTTTCTTCATAATATCGTAAAAAGTTGTTCTTATTTTGTAAATAAAGACACAATTAAAAAATGTTGAGAGCACTATATTATTAAAAGATATTTGCTAATTATTTGAAAAATTCGTATTTGTTTCTACACTAAACATTAATTTAAACCATTGTTTCGGTATTATGGATAGTTACTTCTCAGATCGTATTTGTCAAAATGAATAATTTTCAAACTTTTTTTCTCAAAATGAATAATTTTCAAATTCATTTATTTGAACAAATTATTATTGTTTGAACAGTTCAAGAAATTTAGACTTTTCTCCACCTTCCCTATGAACAGGCGCAAGGGAATGATTATCATTCATTCAAGAAAGATGAAATATTTCTTTTAAAACAGATTAATTTAAAAAATTCAAAATTGTAATCAAATTTTCATCCAAAGACGATTCCAGTTCACTTTCCAACACCAAAATAAGAATTATAAACTATAAGTTAATTTTCTGGTAAACAGTCAAATTTTTAATCAAAAAGTATGACTTTTTAAAAAGATTGTTAAATTTTCAACAAAACAGTTGCATTTTTGTCCAAGAAAAATGAAAATTCTACTAAAACAGGTGAATTTTGAAATCAAAAAGACAAATTTGCAAAAAAAGAGTTGAATTTTCATCCCAAAGGATTTGAATAGACTTTTCTATAGAAAAATACAAATTTGAAACTAAAAGTGAATTATCTAGAATAAGTTGAATTCTCAACCACACGGTTGCATTCGTGCCCAAGGAAGATGTAATATTTCTACTAAAAAAAAAAGATTAAACCTTAAATAAAAAAGCCAAATTTTCAGAAAAAAATTTTTTAATTCAAAAAATATTTCAGTTGACTTATCAGCCACAAAATATGAATTTCAAACGAAAGGTTAATATCATGCGAAAAGGGTTGAATTTTACACCCAAAAGGACGAATTTTTAACAAAACAGTTGAATTTCCAAAACAGGGATGTCTTTCTAAGAAAATTATGAAATTTTCAACCAAATAATAAAATTGATAACCCCAAAGTGACAAATCCATAAGTGACAAATGTGAATTTTACGTAATATTGCGGTTTATTGACGCTTTTTAAAAGTTTTTAAAAATAAATAATCGTTTATCTGTAATTTAAGAATACCCAGTCATTTGTTATCTAATATTCAATTTTTTGAACAATTTCAATTTGTTTAAACATTTAAGAGTATTCTTCAAAAGCAAAGTAAAACATAAAAATATGTCAATCTTTCGAAAAATAGCAACAAAAAAATTGTTCAAGAAAATTGGTCGAAAATTTAGTGAGAAAATGTTTGTCCTGCTTTCTTTTAGTTACAATATATGCCTGAACAAATACGTATTATTTAAATATTTGTGAAATTATTTGAAGAAATTTTCGTATTGTTATTATTGATTAAATAACTCACAATATATATTAAAATTTCTTGAACAATTTTTTTGTTTACATTTTTTTTTGCCATTTTTCGAAAGATTGACATATTTTTATGTTTCACTTTGCTTTTTAAGAACACTCTTAAATATTTAAACAAATTTAAATTGTTTAAACAATTTAATATAAGTTCAAAAAGTACTGGTTATTCTTAAATTACTGATCAATGATTGTTTATGTAAAAAAAACTTACAAAAAGTGTCAATAAACCGCCATATTACGTAAAATTCACATTTGTCACTTATGGGGTTTTCTTTGGGGACCCATAAGAGTGTCTTAAAATTAATCAACCTCAAAATTGATGATTGGTTCTTATTCTCTGACAAATTCTGAACAATATGCTTAAACACAGAATTATTTGTAACATATTATCAGGTTTAAATATTAGATTTACAAAAAGATGACTTTTCCTCATGTTAAATCAATGGGAAATTTCATGGTCTTTGCGCGACCTCTGAATATTGACCAATTTTTCTCAAATTTGGAGATTTTTTTTTTGGGTATTCGAATAAAAATGAGAGATGAGAGCAGATAAATTTGAACAAAAAAAATCCACCAAGTATAAATGGGTAATTGTCAAATTGTAGGCAAATTTTAGCACCTACAGTGGCAATCATATCATCATTAGGAATTAAATATTTTATAACGGAAATTGATTTTATCACATGTAACAATTTTAAATACAAAAGAGGCAGTTATGAAAATAAGAAATAATAATGAATCCATGCGCACGCGCATATAATCAGTTGTACGCTGTTCTATTGTACCGTACGGTAATGATGCGAGAGAAATGTTAAAGTTTAACCTTTTTTAATGTTTATAAAAAAAATCAGATTATAATTATAAAAAGTCAACTACTCACGAAAGAAAACACCGTCAAGTAAGTAACGGAATGGTTTTCATAATTTTTTTTCACCCCGAAATAAGTTTTTAACGCACGTACGGGAATGACGTTTTTGTTGTCAAGATGCATTTTTCATATAGGATTCACAAAAAAAAGAGTTAATATTTTAAGCTCAATTTTATAAAATCTTGTATTAAACGATACGCCTAATATTTCTGTATTTATTACTCAACTGTAACTACAATATTCAACTAGAAAAAAAGACGTACGGTAATGACGTCTGCAATGGCAAAAATTGAGGGACAGACTTCAAGGCTTTTACGATATTATTTATTTGACTTAAATAATGTGCATACATCAAATATATGTTCATGTGAAGTGCATGAACTTGATACGTTAAGCGTTTTTCAGGTTACTGTCTAAAAAAAAGGAGAAAATCAGTTTATCCTTGTGCAAAGTGAGGTTGGGACGCCGTACGGTAATGACGTTCCAGGTGTTCTTATATTAAATTAAAGTAAATAGGAACAGAAATGAAAAAAAAGAACTGACCATTTTGTAGAGGATGATAATAAGTGTTTATTAAATTGAAAAAAAAATCAGCACGAGTAAGATAATGTTATATTACTGGGACTTCAAGTTTGCCTTCAATTTGACAATTACCCAAATAAGAACCACCCTAGTGGACGCTGCCTCACTGGTCCCTTGGCTTATGATTGATTGCTCTCAATATTCTCAATAACCCTCTTGATAGGCCACTTGATTGAAAATTAGAATTAGAGTATCGTAGAGAACAGTTGAAGAGAAATGCAATGCAGTCTTGAAGAACAGACCCTGAAGATGAATGGGTTGCTTTGACAGTCGTTAAGTGCAACATCGTGCAACCCCGTGCAATGGGGATGCTGTTGCCTGCCATAGTAAGCCCGCTTGTTAACTTGGGGCTAAGAAGGGGTTCAACCGGCTGGCAACCGTTATCTCGACCGAACCCCCATAGCTAGCCGTAAATCACGGATTTCTTTTAACGAGCATTAATTGTTTTTGCGATAGTGAGAATCGCCCGCGGGACGGTTAAACTTAACGGCCTTTCGCGCTCAATATTCTCCTTGGAATTTCACCAGAATTCTACATTCGATACTTTACCAGTTTACCCCTACATGCACAAATTTATTCCCCTTTCTAAATCAGGTTGTTCAGCGACCTTAACCCTTGGTATACACACTGGGTTACGCTAACCCGGCACGATTTTGCAAGATCTGTTATTTCGAAACAAGAAGAACTGTGGGTCTATACCCAGGCGGGGAAAAAAGTTATGGGCATGTATTACGCAGAGCTGCCTTACTAGCTTCAGTGTCTCGAAAACTGCCGAAGGACGCATTTCGAAACTTTATATACGGGTATTTTTCACCCAGTGTGTATATGGTGTTACAAAATCCAGAAAAACAGAAAAATCTAAATGTAAGTTAATGTTATTTTTTTTTGTATATTTGTAATGTTCAAAGCTTATGTTGAAAGCGAAAGGTGACGATCATGTCTCCCAGCGTACGTTTTGCATCTGCTGACTAATTTACACTCACGTGCGTCTCAACGCGCTATGATATTCTTTTATTCAAAATATCAATAAAAATGGTTTATTTTTTGCAGCTACTTCGTCAAAATGCTTACGCGTGCGAAAATTCACCGTGTTTATAAATGCTTGAAATGCGAAAGACCTATGTGTAAGGGGCACACTGCAAAAATTTGTGAGCAATGTGCTCAACCGTCAGAATAGGCTGAAACGTAATTTACGCTGTTTGTTTAAAAAAATTATTTTCAAGTTTTTCACTCATATTTTGATTCTGAATAAAAAATTACGCTGAAAAATTCTAATATTTTATATATAATTATATCCCCAAAACCGAAAAATTGAGTATTTGTTTGAACTTGGACGTTTTTAAAATAATTTTATTAATTTTATAACAATATATGCGTCATTTCAGAAGACAATCATGAACTTTAAGGTATGTATATAGTTCAAATCATAAATTTTTGCCGAGAAATGGAGTATTCTGTTAGCATGACTTATCCGCGCGGAACCGTAAATTTGCCTACTTTTGAATAACTAAATAAATATGTTTTTCAGAACATATGGAAACCGAAAATACAGTTTTAAAGTACAAATCTTGAACTTCCCATTCATCAATATTTGAGCCTATTTATCTTGATTTTTATATAAACAACGGCCTTTTAGAAAAAAACGTGATTTTTTCTCAAAAATGTTAAAGATGTCTTTGTTTATTTAAAAATATGTATATGTTTTTTCATATTCATCACTTCCAACCCGGTACTGTTCAATTCTTGAGGATTTTCTCTATAAAAGAAAAAAAAAATAGGCGAAGTTGTACAATTAGGAACGAAGATATGATATGTTAAAGTTTGCCGGGTGAACCTAACCCAGTGTGTATACCTCGTTATAAAACTTATAGTGTGTATACCAAGGGTTAAAAATCTTGAAAGCCTTGAAAACCTGAATTCTCCTTGAATTTTTTCAAATATTGAAAACCTGGAAATCTTCTGGAATTTTTCACGAGAACCTTGAATTTTAATTTTTTTTTGCTTTTAAAACAGTTATTTTATTGGAATGTGAAGAGTAATTTTAATTTTTTGGTCTTTTATGAAGGAAAAATCTCGTTTAGAAGAAATCTTGTTACTGAAAAGTTTCTTATTTATGAAGATATAATTTATCATTTCTTCATTAGAAAATAAATAAAGAGATTTCACGGCACTTTTCGTGGACTGTACCAATTGTTTTATGGATTGCAGTGAATAGAATTTAATATTGTGAATAATTCCATAAGTTTTTCATTTGTTTTCCACTAATATAAAATGTTAAAGTATATATTTTTTTGGGAATATTCAACTTATAAATTAGAAAAATTATTATTTTAAAATTTGGATGTTAATTCAGTATCAGAATTAGAATGAGCCATCGCCATAAAACGTATTTTTCAAGGGGTTGACTGCTCGGCTTTTTAGTGTACACCAAATTTCAAAAGGTTACAAAATATTTCAAAATATTTCAAAGATTTTTTGATTTTTTCAAATTAAATATATTCAGGAATATTTGTTATTATTATTATTTATTCATTTTATTTATCCCTTGTAAGATTTTTTATACTTTAAAGGATATTGAACATTTCAAAAATATTTCACGGATTTCATAGATTAAAGAAGGCGTGCCATCAGATTTTGAAGATTTCACAACAATTGCACAAAGACTGGAATAATTTTTAAGAGTGGGAAAAAAATTGAAGAATACACCAGATTTCAGAGATTTCGAAACATTTGGAAGATTTGAAATGATTCCAAGAGGTTGCAGAACATTTTAGAAGATTTCAAAACATTTCACAAATATTTGAAATAATTCGTTGATTTCAACGAGTACAGAAGACTCCACAGAGATTTCAAAAGATTTCACAAATATTTCAAATATTTCATAAAAATTTCACAAAGGGTTAAAAAAAACAAGAATTCCAAAGATTCTAAACAGGGTTATAGTACACCAGATTTCAAACATTTTGAAGGATTTCAAAGATTTTAAACGATTTCAAATTTGAATATACATTTCAAAAGATTTCAAAAAGATTTAAAATATTCCCATGATTTCAAACTGATACAAAAGATTTTAGAAAGATTTCACAAAGATTTCAAAGATTTCATACGAATCTTATAAAGATTTCAAAACATTTCACAAAGATTTGAAATATTTTAATGATTTCAAACGAATACAACAGATTTCAGAAACATTTCACAAACATTTCGAAGATTTCAAAGATTTGAAACGATTTTAAAACTCCTTAGAAGACTTGAGAAAAGATTTCTCAAATATTTCAAAAGAGTTCACAGATTTCAAAGATTTGAAAGAGGCGTGTTCACCAGTTTTCAAAGATTTCACAAAGATTTCGAACTTTTCACAAAGATTTTGAATTTTTCAAAAATTTCAAGGATTTCAAAGATTTAAAACCAGATTTCTAAGATTTAAAAACATTTCAAAGATTTGAAACGATTTCCAATTTTTTAAAAAAGATGTGAAAAGATCTGACAAAGATTTCAAACAAATACAAAAGATTTTAGAAAGACTTCACAATTATTTTGAAAAATTTATAAGGATTTCAAAAGATTTCAAGAATTTTAATGATTTCAAAAAGGGTACAGTGCACGAGATATCAAATATTTTAAAACATTTTGAAAATATTAACTGATTTCAAAAGATTTCCAAAAAAGGATAAAAGGATTTCAAAAACGAATGAATATTAAAAAAATATTTCATAAAGATTTCATGAAGATTTCAAATGTATTTAAGAGAATTCGAAAAGATTTCAAAGATTCAAGAAATTTCAAGGCGAGGGGTCGACCACTCTGATTTTTCGTGTACGAGGAATATATTCCCTAAAGAATATTCGGGAATATAGAGAATATATCGGAATATTTGAGAATACAAGGAATATAAAGAATATTGGAATATGAAGGAATATGTAGGAGTATGAGGGAATATGAGAGAATATGAGGGAATATGAGGGAATATGATGGAATATGGGAGAATATTTCGGAATATATTTAAATTATGCATATTAAATTACATATATATACATACATGTTATATGTACTAAACTTACAGTTCAATATCACGTATGACGTAAACTTATCGCTTCTTTTTAAAAGCCTTAAACATTAATACAATTTTTGAAAAAAGTCCTTTATCAACAGTAAGAGAACCGTTTAGTACTCGAGGACGAGGAATAGTACATACGTATTACGATATGTTGTGATAGCCAAGCAAAAACGTAAAATCAGGCTGAAATAATTATTTTCAGCTTGACAACCTACACCTTTTCCTTCTTTAGGTCCTTGGGCAGGTGCTGAATATTTGGAATATTGCCACTCCCTCGATGTATTTCCACTTTTGTATTTCGATGTATTTCGGTTTGAAAGCAGCTTTAAGCTGTACCTCGCTCTCTGGGTTCTTATGTTAACTCTGTCTGCCATGTAAATATCATTCTTGTTACGAACTCAATAAAGATTTATTATTATTATTATTATTATATGACCAAAATCTAACACTCTCCCAATTAGAAATGATTCTGTATCGCTTGTTGAAAAAACACACCAGTCATCGTCGTATACGGTTTCTTCTCTCGTTATTGACGCCTTTTCCGGATATGGAGTATTAAAAGATCCCTCAACTTCAGGAGCTTTTACTCGTTGTAATTGGTCACTGCTCAGTTTTGTGCCATCTTTATTGAAGAGATAACATAATGCTGTTTGCTTTATAATCACTGGGACCTGAAGACCATCTAAGACTTTTACGTATATACTATTCGGTGAAAGATCCACATTCTCAAAAGTTTTAATTCCTAGAGCACCACTGGATACTATGCATAGATCTTCGCATACATCTTGACACTCAGTTTCCGTTACATTGATATCAGCCTGTTCTTCAAATTATTCGTCATTACTAATGTCTGTTAATACTGGTAAACATCCTTCGTCTTCGTCCACATCGGGCTCAGATACAAAAGATTCGAAAGAGAATGCAGGTTCCGGAATCTCTGAAAATGTCATTCCAACACTTTTAGCACGAAAAAGGCAAATGACTTGGCTTCAGAAATTACTTTTTCGATGTTTTCATTATTTGGTAATATAAACAGTTTAGATTCTTCAGATTGAGTCTTCGATGAGCGATGACTAGATGGAAATGAATATTTATCACCGAGAGTAACTTCCGTTTCAGCTTGAAACTAAATTCGACGGATACGGTGTAAGGGTTCTAGCATTGTGAAATTGACAACAGTTGACAAGGTGGAAGTCATCGATCTTGCACAGCGAAAGAATTGTTCACAACTTTGGCTGCTGTACAACCAAGGTAGAAAAAGAAAATCCTCTTGTGTGGCGCGGAGTGCATTAATGACTTGAATGAGTGTATGGCCATTTATCTCAATGCACATGTAAGTGTTGGACGTCAGACAATTTTCTTTAAGTAAATAGCCATTATCTTTAAGCCATTTTCGCCACAATCGAAGAAAAAATATCCATCGCCAAGTAAGGAAAATTCTTTTTTCTGGACGCAAAGTTTTGTCCATGTAGGAGGAAATGATAACTCTGCTTATTTCTAGATAAGTAGCAGTACCAGTGCTTCCAGCAATATGATCATTCAACAGATTTCCGACATTTTCTTGATACATCTTTTCCATTGATCTGAAATTCATTTTATCCATACCATTTAAGTCTGTTTCACAGAGATTATGTTGATCTTTGCTGATTGTCCTTATTAGGTCTCTGACATGCGCAGGTGAAACTAGGAAATCACCTAAAGGTAATAATATAGAAGCCTTCAAAAATCTAGTTCTTAATTTGGTACCAATATGAATGTGATCTTGTACACAAATCGTGGAACTTAACTCGCAAGCTTTGAAACATGGCCACCTCGAAGACCACTTACCTGATTGTTCGATGGAAAAGGTGTATTTCTGCATACTACCCAAAAGTCGAGTATCGCCGTCTGAGGAATAGCCCAAAATGGAAATACCATATTTCTTAGCTTCCTTAGACATCCACTTCCATCTATTAGCCACATCAACAGCTTGGAACTTGTTGTTGCTTCCAAATAGTGCAACGCAAAAGGTAGGAGCTTTGTCACACAAAGGTTGCGCCATGATACAATAGGCATAATTACTTAGTGATTTCTTTTCAAAATAGCTGCGTATCTGTGCTGCTGAATTAGCTGAAAACGATCCATATTTTCTTTGGGTAGCCTCTTGTAGAAAGAAACTTGGACAACTGGTCGAAGCGTATCTCACATTCCCTTGGAATTTGTTTATTACGACCGTAAACACGCTCTAAACATGTTATTGATGGTAGTGAACCAGGAAGATTGTTCCTTAACAAGTTGTACTGTTTCGGTCCTCCAACTTGGAATATTATAGCGTGCCATCAATTTGATATCACTTGTATATCTCTGTCCGTGATTTTTGTCTTGGCTGTTCTTCTTTCCATCTGTTATCAAGCTTACCATGAAATTGCTCTTATTTTCTAGATCATAACCTAAAAATAACCTAAAAAGTGTTATTTATTGTATGGTTGTGTTTCCGAAAATCTATATAATCCAATACAGAAATTATCAACAGACTGGTAGATATATTTTAAATCGCAACACTATAAGTGTATAAGTGCATGCCTTTTACAAAATAAAGCGAAAATTTCCTTTTTATTAATGTACTGATACGATCACACGTCAATTAAAGATCATGACTAGATTGGCGCTTGCGCATCACTGACTCTGACCTCAACTATGACTAAACATCGGCAAAGGTTCCAGATAAAAAGCTATAGGATGCTATACGAATACAATCGGTGAACGGAAGGGAAGAATCAGAAAATTGGGGAATATAATATTTCAGAATATTTGTGAATATTTAGGAATACTTCGGAATATGTGGGAATATGTAGGAATATGAGGGAATATTTGGGAATATAAAGAATATGAAGAATATTTGGGAATATAAAGAATATCAAGAATATGAAGAATATCTGGGAATACTGAAAGAATATATGGGAATATCGAGTGAGTGTACGAGGAATATCCGAGTGGTCGACCCCTCGTTTCAAGGATTTAAAAGATTTTACAATATTTTTGAAGATTCCAAAAGATTTGAAGATTTCACAAAGATTTCAAAGATTTCAAGGATTCAACATTTTTTACAAATTTTAAAAAGATTTCAAAACATTTCACAAAAATTTCAAGATTTCACAAAGATTTCAAATACTTCAAAAGATTTTAACGTATTAACAAAGATTCCAAAAGATTTTAAAGATTTCACAAAGATTTTAAGGATTACAAAGATTTCTACAAAGATTTGAATATACTCCCGAAGTTTTCATGGAAACGACTTACGTTTACAGAAAATTAAGGATTTGTTTATTTATGGTTCTGCTTCAACAATTGAAATGAATCTGTGACAAATTCGTTCTCAACCAAGCAGTTCAATTTTCAACAAAAAAGATTAATTTTATACTTGAAAAAACAAATTTCCACCAAGTATTTGAATCTTCAAGCAATTATTTTTAATTTTTAACAAAGTAGTTCAACTTTCAGAAAAAATTATTGTTCAATGCTTTTATTTTTAACTAAAATGATTAGTTTTTAGCTAAAAATGCAATAGTTAAATTTTCAGTTGAGAAAATTAATTTGCAACAAAAAAGAAACGAATTTTCGACGAAATAGTTAAATCTTCAATTAAAGAGATGATTCTTTAACTTATGAAGCGAATCTTCAACAAAGTAGTTCAACTTTCAACTGAGTAGTACAATTTTCAACGAAGAAGATTAATTAGAACTAAATTAATTTAATTTTAATTTTATTTAATTTAATTTTAATTCAATTGAATTAATTAAAACTAAATAGATCAGTTTGTAACAAAAAATAGTTGAATCTTAAACCAATAAACTCAATTTAAAAAAAAAGAGTTCGATTGTCAGTCAAGTGGTTGAATTTTCAGAAAAAAAAAAGATGAATCGTCAATATTATTAATTTTTAACTAAAGTGATCAGTTTTTAGCCAAAAATTCAATAATGAGATTTCCAGTTAAGCAAATTGATTTGCAGCAGAAAGAAACTAATTTTTTACAAAATTTAAAAATCTTCAAACAATAAATTTATTTAGAAACAAAGTGTTTATTTATTTTTTTTGCAATTTTCAACGAAAATGATCAGTTTTTAGCAAAAAAATGTGATAGTTAAATTTTTAGTTGAATAAATCAATTTGCAAAAAAAGCGAATTTTCAACAAAATAAATAAATCTTCAACAAATAATATGAATATTAATTCAATAAAGAATTAGATATATAGAATAGAGCCCAAGTAGCTCAATTTTCAACAACAACAAAAAAACGAATTTTCAACCAAACAGATGAATTTTCAGCAAAATAATAAAATTTTCAATTGAATAGTATAGGCTTCAAAGAGATTAATTCTAAATTAAAAATATAATAGTAGACTTCCGAATTAAAAAAAAGTGATTCACACCCTTATGGTTTTAGTGTCACAGTTCTATTTTTAGTTGAGAAAATTAATTTTTGACGCAAACAAAAACGAATTTTCAACAAAATAGTAAAATATTCAACAAATAAAATAAATTTCTAACAACAAAATGTTTGAAAAATAGTAGAATTTTCAATTAAATAATTAGATTTCCAACCCAATAGTAGCATTTTTGACTAAAAGTGGTAAATTCTGAACCGAAAATATTATAGCAGACTCTACAATTAAAAGAATTAACTTTCAACCAAAAATAAGCAGATTTTTTATTTTTCTTATCCATTTCGCTTCGAAGCGAAAAACAGAAGAAAAGGGGAAAAAGAGGATATAAAAAAAGGGAAAAAGAAATTCTTAAAAAGGGAAAAAGAGGGTAATCTATGAAAGATTGAGACTGAAATATAAAAAGGAAAAATATTATTTCTGCGATTTAATTTATATTTAATTTATAAATTCGCAACTCAGAAGATTCGAACCGTCAAAAGACTGCTGACTCACCAGTTTCTAAACATAAGCTTGAACATTAAGTTTTCATTAAAAAGGAAAAAAAAATTAAAACCTAATTAAATTGAAAGATTTGAAATAATGAAATTTTAAAATAAGGAGACGTTCAGAAACTACGTCACGCTGTTTAAAAAATCCCCTTCTTCGTCATAAATCACATGACGCTTGAAACTCCCAGGTTGACGTCACAAATACGAAAATCCCCAACCCTTTTAAATTCAAAATTTTTTTTGCAAAAAAGATCAATTTTCTACCAAAAGAGATGAATTTTCAACGAAAGAGTTGAGTCTCCAAGCAAGAGATACAGAGTTTCAAACAAATAGTTGGAACTTCAACCTATAGAGACGAATTTTCGACCAAGTGGTGGAATTTTCAAAAACACAGGTATGTAAATACGCGCAGCCATGAAGGCCAAACAAAACAGGCATTATAAAATTTCTAGCCACTCATCCGATGAGCTCGAAGCACACATACGAGCGCACACACGCACCGCGCGTTCGGGCGACCGTGTGTGCGGGCCACGTACAGGCGAACATACTTTCCAGTTCTCAGATTTGTCGCGCAAGCTCGTGAGTGCTCTGACAATCTTTCCCCAATTACTCGTCACATTTTTGTAATTATTCACCTTAAAAAAAGCGATGAACCGTTTTAGAATTTTCACATCGTTCATCAATTCTTTCTCAAAGTTCGCAGATTATTTACGAGAATACATCAATATCCAATGAATTTTTCTCATATCCGAGACGTAGCTGTTCGTGACTTTTTTACGCAAACATTTTTTCCGTGTATATGGAATTAATTAATCAAGGATTAAGAAATAATATAATCGCCAACGGCGATACCACGCTGAAAACACCAGTTCTCGTAAGATCACTGAAGTTAAGCAGCGTTGGGCGCGGTCAGTACTTGGATGGGTGACCGCTCGGGAATACTGCGTGCTGTTGGCTTGTCGTGGGTGTGGTGGACCCACACTGGTAGTATTTATCCACCTAGAAACACTACCCGAATCGGGTAGTGAGGCAATGAACTTTCGAGTTCGAACTGCTAATCGATTTTTTTTTTTAAGGAATAATAAAGAATTTGGCATTGCCAAATGTAATGTCTTATCTTTAGGGTTTATGTAGTGTGTTTTAGTACCCATTCATTGAATCAAGGATTTTTAATTCATCAGTCTCTCTTACGGTCTGTTCGATTTAATTTTGTCTCTCGTGGGAGGCCTGGCCAAAGTGGAAAGCATAATACGGTGAAGAAGTTAAATCCAGGGAGACCTGTGTGCGTTTGCCTATGTTGGTTCCTTATGTCCATACAGTTTACTTGTATGCGTGTGAGTAATTAAAGAGAGCGACTGTCACATCCGGCGACCCACGCGAGAAGGGTGCGGCTTCGCTGGTCCTCCCTGCTGGGCAGCCCTGCAGAGCCACGTCACTCTTCTCGATCTTGCCCCTTTCTCTCCTTGTCTAATTTTCAGATATGTCTTTCTTCTTTATATCGAATACAAATACAGACCTTCACTTTCAATTATCTCATCGCTAATCACCTTTCTCGGTAGAAACCTCATTGTTTTTAGGGGCCGTCAATAAACTACGTTACCAATTTAGGGGGGGAGGGAAGAGGTCAGGCCAAAAATTAGGGCTGGTCGACGTACTTGCTTTATTTAAAAATGCAGAAAGAGTTATTCTAGGGGTCGTGGAGTAGCGTGTTGGTTACCCCTTTTCCAGTAGCCTTTCTTTTCATTAGGTGAAAAGTGAAAATAGAACCATATCACATTTTTAGTAGTAGCAACAATGGCAGGCACGAGTGGAATCACAGCCTTATCCCTTTTCCAGTAGCGTAATATAGTCTTACCCCTTCTCCAGTAGCCTTTCTTTTCATTATGCGAAACGAGAAAATACAACCATATCCCATCTCCAGTAACTTTTATTTTCATTATATGGAAAGTAGAAATAATACCATATCACATTTTTAGTAGTAGTAAAAGGGTAGGTGTCAGTGAAATCACAGACTGACCCCTTTTTCAGTAACTTAACCTACCCTTACTCCATGTACAGTAGCCTGATATACCCTTACCCCTTTTCCAGTAGCCTTTGTTTTCATTATGCGGAAAGTGAAAACAGAACCTTATCCCATTTCCAGTGAGCTTTCTTTCCATTATGTGAAAAGTAAAAATACAACCATACCACATTTTCAGTAGTAAAAAAAGGGTAGGCATGATTGGAATCACAGGTCTACCCCTTTTTCAGTAGCCTAACAAAAGCTTACCCCTTTTTCAGTAGCATGATATACCCTTACCCCTTTTCCAGTAAATTTTCATTTTACTATGCGAAACAATTTTCAAAGTATTTTTCACCACGCAGTAAAATCCACCGGAAAAGGTTCATACGCCCCTGAATGTTTACGTTTTGATAGCCTGGATTGAAGTCGACCGCCAGCCCCAAAACCGACGCTAAATCCAGGTTCGAGTGTAGTTTTTTTTTTTAAACACAGAGTTGCTATAGGTCAGGTAATTCCAAAAATCAGCGAATGTCAGGGAAAACCTGACAGAGTTAGGGAATTTTCGATGAATTAAAGTTGAAATTAATTTTATTATTCTGATTAAAAATCAAAAATATTCGATTGAAAATTATTCTGTTTTGCTTGAGGTTTCAAATCATTTTGTAGAAAACTCGTATTTTTGGCTGAATTCAACGATTTTTTGTACAAAATTAAAATCCTTTTTGTGGTTGAAATATAATTTATCACGTTTTTCGTTGAGAATTTATCTTTTTTGGTAGAAAATTCAACTACTTACTTGAAAGTGGAACTGATAATTTAACTCGTACATGTTTGGTTTAAAATTTATCTCCTTTAGTTGAAATTCACATATTTGGTTTAAAATCCCTGTATTTGATTGCAAATTCATGTACCTTGTTGACAATTCATCTATTTTGGTAGAAAATGGATCTTATTGTTTGAAAATTTTTAAATTGATCTTTCCAGTTGAAAATGCGTTTTTCCTTATTTAGAATTAATTTTTTTAACTGGAAATGTAACTGTTCTATTTTTTGTCGAAAATTTATCTTTTTTGACAGGAATTCAAACTTCTTGGTTAGAAATTATACTATTTCATTGAGAATTTATTTTAATTTTATCGAAAATTAATTTTTTCCCTGAAAATTCAACTATTTTGTTTTTAGTTGAAAATTTATCTGCTTTCTGTAAAAATGTAACTATTTGTTGATAATTCGTATTTTTTGGTAGAAGAGTGCTCTCATTAGTTGAAATTTCATGTTTTTGGTTAAAAATTCATTTCTTTAGTTGAAAATTTAACTTTTTTGTTGAAAATTCGTTATTTTTTTTTATTGAAAATTAATTTCGCTAACTGAAAATTATCCTAATTAATTTTTGCTGGAAAATTAACGTTTTAATTTAAAACTTATGTAATCAGTTGAAAATGAATTTTTTTTTAGTTGAAAATTCACTTTTACTATTCAATTTTTTTTGGAAAATTTACCTTTTCTGATATAAATGTAATCTTTTTCACTAGAAAATTATCTGTTTAGTAAAAAATATAACTATTTTATTTTTTGTCGAGAATTCATCTTCGAGAATTCATCGAGAAATAATCTTTTTCACTAGAAAATTATCTGTTTAGTAAAAAATTTAACTATTCTATTTTTTGTCGAGAATTCATTTCCTTCATCGAAAGAAAGAAACTATTTAGTTGAAAATTCGTTTTTTTGTGGATAGAAAATTCATCTTTTGGATTGAAAGATATACTATTTGGTTAAAATTTCATACCTTTTGTTGATTATACATCATGGTGGTTAAAAATTATTTTCTTTAGTTGAAAATTCCTTTCTTTCTAGTTGAAAATAAATTTTTTCTTACTGAAGATATAACTATTTCATTTTCGCTTGAAAATTTACATTTTTAGTTGAAAATAAATTAATTTGGCTGAAATCTCGTTTTTTTTTTAAATTTACTTTTCTGACTGCAAATTGAAATATTATATTTTTGGTTTGTAAATGGATCTTTTTTAATTTAAAATTGAATTATTTTATTTAGAAATAATTTTTTTGGTAAATTGATTGTCCTAACTAAAAATTTAATTCTTCTATTTTTGGTTGAAAACTAATTTTTTCATAAATAAAAATATATTTTGGTGAAAATTTGTTTCTTTTTTTGTTAAATATTTATTTTTCTGACATTTTAACTATTCTAATTTTGGTTGAGAATTGATTTCTTTTGAAAGGAAATTCATGTACTTTGTTGAAAATGAGTCTTCTTTGGTAGAAAATTAAACCTTTGAGTTAAAAATTCAACTAAATATTTGGTTAAAGATTCATATTTTTGGTTAAAGATTCATCATTTCAGTTAAAAATTCATTTCTTTGGTTGAAAATTTATCTTTTTGATCTCAAAACACAGGTAAAATGTGTTTTGAATATATTTAAAAAGAAAATTTATTTTGCATCAACATTATTAATTTTTTAGGTGTATTATACCTAGGTCTTCTAGGTTTTATACCTAGAAGAATTTAAAAATTTGAATATTGTAGCAACCTTGAATAAGGCACTGTTTGATGCGAATAATATGTTTTCGATTACTTTGCCTTCTTTTATCATTCAAATTTGCCGCCTTTTCCAATTTGAAGCGATGCTTTTTCCCGCGAAATTCAAACAATGTAATTATTATTAATAAAGAAATAAAATACGATTTTTTCAATTCTCATTCAAAATGCTCATAAATGCTCATTAAATTTGCAATGCACATAAAGGTCGAGCATATTCTCGAGCATAATCTCATGCTCGTGAGAATTTCTCCAAGCACTTAAACACCATGGGACTCTAACCTTGAACAAGAAAGTTCAAGTTCGATCCGCAATTTTTTTTACCTATTTTGAAAAAGTTACAGGGCGTCTGAATAGAAAATAAGACATTCACACTAACAAAATAAGACTTTTTTCTCATCACCTTGACAGTCTGGTCTGGTCCAGGTTTGGCGCTGATCAGCGAGCCAAGAACAAACCACATATTCAAGCAAATGTACAAAATCATAAATAAATTAAGTCTCAACAACCATAGAGAATAAAAAAGTCCTATTTACTTTATTCGCTGTTAGTCTGTCTTTTAGTTTGTCTGTCTGTTAGTCTGTCTGCCTGTTAGTCTGTCTGCCTATAGATTTTCAGTTTGTTAGCACGATAACTTTCAAAAGAATTAACCTATTGGATTGGGCTTTGGCATACTCTTCAAGTGTCTCAAAATGAAGGTCAAGTTCGTTAGCTGGCCATTTTGGATAAAAATTCAAAAAGTGAGCTTATTTTGAAAATTTTTAAGTTTGGCGCTGATCAGCGAGCCAAGAACAAAAAAATGTAAGTTCCAAGACACATTTTCAAGCAGATGTACAAAATCATAAATAACTTAGGTCTCAAGAACCATAAAAAATCAAAAAAATTTCAAGAAACCCCCTGAACCCAAAAAAAAGGCTTTTACCAAATTTCTGTCTGTCAGTCAGTCAGTCAGTCTGTCTGTCTGTTAGTCTGTCTATTAGTCTGTCTGTCAGTCTCTCTGTCAGTCAGTCTGTCTGTCTGTCTGTCTGTTAGTCTGTCTGTTAGTCTGTCTGTTAGTCTGTCTGTTAGTCTGTCTATTAGTCTGTCTGTTAGTATGTATGACTGTTAGTCTGTCTGCCTGCAGATGTTTAGTTTGTTAGCACAATAACTTTCAAAAGAATAAACCTATTAGATTGGGCTTTGGCATACTCTTTAAGTGTC
Source organism: Andricus quercusramuli (assembly GCA_932178445.1). Classification (NCBI taxonomy): domain Eukaryota; kingdom Metazoa; phylum Arthropoda; class Insecta; order Hymenoptera; family Cynipidae; genus Andricus; species Andricus quercusramuli. The sequence goes on along the minus strand of CAKNXH010001546.1, from coordinate 266,073 downwards.
TCAGAATGAAGGTCAAGTTCGTTAGCTGGCCATTTTGGATGAAAATTCAAAAAGTGAGCTCATTTTGAAAATTTTTTAGTTAGGCGTTTATCAGTGAGTCAAGAACAAACAAATTTACTTTCCTAATCACATTTTCAAGCAGATGTACAAAATCATGAATAACTTCGGTCTCAACAATCATAAAAATCATTTACGTGGAGCTTTCATTTAAACTTGGTTGAGTGGCACCCTGTGCTTTCAAGGAACCCCCTGAACCCAAAAAACATGTTTTAACCAAATGTGTGTCTGTCTGTCTGTCTGTATGTCAGTCTGACTGTCAGTCAGTCTTTCTGTCTGTTAGTATGTCTGTTAGTCTGTCTGTTAGTCTGTCTATTAGTCTGCCTGTGAGTATGTATGTCTGTTAGTCTGCCTGCCTGTAGATTTTTAGTTTGTTATCACGGTAACTTTCAAAGGAATTAACCTATTAAATTGGGCTTTGACATACTCTTTAAGTGTCTCAAAATGAAGATCAAGATCGTTAGCTGGCCATTTTGGATGAAAATTCAAAAAGTGAGCTCATTTTGAAAATTTTTTAGTTAGGCGTTTATCAGTGAGCCAAGAACAAAAAAATCTAATTTCGCTAGCATATTTTCAAGCAGATGTACAGAATCATGAATAAGTTAGGTCTCAACAACCATAAAAAATCAAAAAAATCCATTTACTTGGAACTTTCATTTAAGCTGGGTTCGGTGGCACCATGTGCTTTCAAGGAACCCCCTGAACCCAAAAAACAGGTTTTTAACAAATGTCTGTCTGTCGGTTAGTCTTTTTGTTAGTCTGTCTGTCAGTCAGTCTGTCGGTCAGTCTGCCTGTCTGTTAGTCTGTCTGTTAGTTTGTCTGTTAGTCTGTCTATTAGTCTGTCTGTTAGTATGTATGTCTGTTAGTCTGTCTGCCTGTAGATTTTTAGTTTGTTAGCACGATAACTTTCAAAGGAATTAGCCTGTTGGATTGGGCTTTGGCATACTCTTTAAGTGTCTCAAAATGAAGGTCAAGTTCGTTACCTGGCCATTTTGGATAAAAATTCAAAAAGTGAGCACATTTTAAAAATTTTTAAGTTTAGCGCTTATCAGTGATCCAAGAACGACAAAATCTAAGTTCGCAAGCACATTTTCAAGCAGACGTACAAAATCCTGAATAACTTGGGTCTTAACAACCATAACAAATCCCATTTACTTGAAGCATTCATTTAAACTTGGTTCAGTGGCACCATGTGTTTTCAAGGAACCCCCTGAACCCAAAAAACATGTTTGAACCAAATGTCTGCCTGTCTGTTAGTCTGTTTGTTAGTCTGTCTGTTAGTGTGTCTGTTAGTCTGTCTGTTAGTATGTATGTCTGTTAGTCTGTCTGCCTGTAGATTTTTATTTTGTTAGCACAATAACTTTCAAAAGAATAAACCTATTGGATTGGGCTTTGGCATACTCTTTGAGTGTCTCAAAATGAAGGTCAAGTTCATTGGCTGGCCATTTTAAATAAAAATTCAAAAAGTGATCACATTTTGACAATTTTTAAGATTGGTGCTGATCAGCGAACCAAGAACAAAAAACGTCTAAGTTCGGAAGCACAATTTCAAGCAGATGTACAAAATCATAAATAACTTAGGTCTCAACAACCATAAAAATAAAAAAATTCCATTTACTTGGAACTTTCATCCAAGCTTGGTAGAGTGGCATCATGTGCTTTCAAGGAATGAAAGAATCCCTCTAATAGTTCAATTCAATTGTTAAAGAATTTCACGAAATTGAACATATCCTAACAATAAATCTGGGAAACCATCTCGTGGCTAAATTTCATTTCCAGATGTATTGCTACTTTTAGGTCTGTCAACAACTCGGAAATTTGAAGCGTGATTCAGGAAAGAAGTGCTTGCTGAAAAGAGGAACCCTATACTGCATTCGTTTAGCAGTTGGCAGGAAGGAGCAGCAAAACAGCCTCAGGACAGAGTAAGACGGGACAGGATACAATTCTTTTCTGCGACGTTGGAGGCCGCAGGTTGGGAAATTAGCATCGATAAATTTTCTGGCGCGTCGTTCCGCGTTACCGCGGCATCGCGCCCGCGAAATGACACGATGATGTATAGGCGACTGTTTTAAGAATTATTTATTATTTGTTGCGACGAAGGATGAACGAGCTCTTCGAGGCTGAACCTTCCTTTCGCAGATAAACCGCAAAATATCTTTACAAACACTTCCACCTTTTTTCGAATGGTAAATCCATTCTAGGTTCTTGAAAAAAATTTAAATTAAATTGAAAATTGAAAGACTTAAAATAATAAAATTTCAAAATGAGGGGCTGTTCGGAAACTACGTCACGCTGTTTAAAAAATCCCCTTCTTCGTCATAAATCACATGATGCTTGAAACTCCCAGGGTGACGTCACAAATACGAACACCCCCAAGCCTTTTTAAATCAAAATTTTTTTTGCAAAAAAGATTAATGTTCTACCAAAAGAGATGAATTTTCAACGAAAGAGTTGAGTCTCCAAGCAAGAGATACAGAGTTTCAAACAAATAGTTGGAATTTCAACCTATAGAGACGAATTTTCGACCAAGTGGTGGAATTTTCAAAAACACGGATATTTGCATTTTTAACCAAATAGGCGAATCTTAAAGCAAAAAAGTCGAATCTTCAAGCCAAAAAAAAAAGAATTTTGTAGCAAACGATTGAATAATTAACCATGAATCTTTCGAGAAAACAAAAATTGATTTTAATCCACAGAAGACGCATTTTTTAATCGAAAAGATGAATTTTCAACAAAATAGTTGAATTTCCAAATAAAATAGTTGACTTTTTAACAAAATAGTTGAATTTGCAACAAAATAACTGAATCATCAAAATAGTTAAAATTGGAACCCCTTAGTTGGATTTTCGTCATGCAAATATAAATTATCAACAAAATAGTCAAATTTTCAATACAAAAAATAGATTATGAACCAAGAAGTTACACTTTCAGACAAAGAGTTGATTTTTTAAGTACAAAAGATGAAATGTTTAGAAGACAGTTAATCTCCAATCCGAAAGGAGAAATTTCAATCAAAACAGTTCAATTTTCAAACAAATAAATAAATTGTCAACAAATTTTTAACATTCTCATCAAAATAATTAAAATTTTAACGAAATGATGTAATTTTTATAGGAATCTGTATTATCGTCAGAGAATAACAGAAATTTTCAACGACTTTTCAGACTAGATGGAGTTATGAATTAAAAATTATTTTTAATTAATTTTATTCTGAAAAAAGGTTCCGCACTGTTGGGAATCGAACCACAGAACTTCCGATTGCCGGGCGTGTGCTTTCCTATTAAGCTACTAGAGAGAAGTTTGAAATTTGCAACAAAATAATGACGTTTTCAACAAAATATGTTAATTTCCAACTAAAATAATAAATCGTCAACAAAAAAATAAATTTTTAACAAAAAAGTTCAACTTTGAACTAAGTAATAGAAGTTTTAATTATAAAAGATAAATTTTCAAAGAAAAATGTCTAGTTTTTTATAAAGAAATAGCCGAATTCATTCCGAAAGATGAATTCTCAATAAAGATTTTAATTTTTTAATTTTAAATCAAAAATAGTTGTGTTGAACCAAAAAAGACAAAAATTTAATGAAATAGTTGAATCCAGCCCCAAAACTTATTAATTTTTAACCAGGACAAATTTTTCAGTCAAAAAAGAAAAAAAAATTCATTAAATTTTTCGAATGAAATTTTCGACTGAAAATAGTGGAGTTTTCTAAGAAACTTATATAATTTTCAACATAAAACGGCGAATTTTTAAAACCGTAGTCAAATTTTTCACCCAGGAATATAAATTTTTATCAAGAAAGTCTATTTTCAACAAAAAATATGAATTTTAAAATAAAATAATAAAGTTTTCAACCAAGAAAGTTTAATTTTGAATAAAACAATTGAATTTAGAAGCAAAAAATTCGAATTTTTTACAGAACAGTTGAATTTTTAACCAAAAATATGGATTTTCAACAAAAGTTCATTCCAAACCAAATAGTTAAATCTTCAACTGAAAGCGATGAATTTTTAACTAAAAATGTAGTATTTGAATATGCATCGAAAAATTGGTTCTCAAATCAAAAATATGAATTATCAAACAAAAAAGTTAATTTTTTACCAAATAGCGGGATTTTCAACTAAAAACAGTCCATTTTCAATGAAGCATGAAATATTCCAATTTCTAGTAGAAAAAATTAATTTCCACACAAAAAATAAAACGAATTTTCAACAAAATAGTAAAATTGTTGAACTGATAAAATTAATTTCCATCAAAGTAGTTAAATTTTCAACCACAAAGTTGAATTGAATATAATTTTGAATTTCGAATTTAATTTTGAGTGAACAAAGAACGAATGTCCATACAAAAAATAAAATCTTCAATAAATAAAATGAACGTTTGACAAATTTGTTCAACATTCAACCAACAAGTTGAATTTCCAACACAAAAAGATAAAATTTGAAGGAAAAATTTAATATTCTAATTTGGAAATAAAAGAAATAAATTTTCAACAAGAAATAGAATAGTTAAATTTTCAGTTAGTGAAATTAATTTTGAATCCAAAAAACTCATTTTTTTAAAATTAGTTAAATCTTCAACCAAATGGTAGAGTTTTTAATCAAGAGAGATAAATTCTAGCCAAAAATGAAATAGGAGGCTTTTCAATTAAAAAGAATGGACTTTCAAGGTAAAATATTCGGATTTTCTTATTGGCTTCTGTTAATTCAGTTGACGTTGAGGAGAAAAAACGAGAAAAAAAAGAAGTTTCTTGAAAACAATGGGAAAAAGAGGAATTCTTAAAAAGAGGTGATGAGGGGAATAGAGGAAGAAGAAGTCTATTTAGATGCCTCACTCGTAAAAAAATCCCTAATTTTAATTTTTTCACAAATCCCCAAAAATTGTCACGTAGTTTTTAAATTTTTTTTACAAATTCTGCGTCTGAAATTTCAAAAAGTGGCTGGTACAGTCGCATGGGGTAATTTGGGACATGTGAGGTAAATTTGGACATTCTTAAATTGATAGTTTGAATTACTTAAGGGGGTTCTAACCAGAATCTAGAATCAGGTAGAGCCTCAATAAAGCTTCAACTTTTGGATTGTTGTTAAAACCCTCTTGAGTAATTTAAACCAACAATTTAGGAATGTCCAAACTTACCCCACATATCCGAAATTACCCCGTTTGACGGTACTCTTATTCAAAGAAATTTGTTTCAAATGAGATATCAATTTTTTACATTCTCATTCTATAATGAAAAGGTATTAGATTTGTGTAAAATTTCACGTTTTAAGAACCCCGAACCCAAAAAACAGGGTTTTTTATAAAATGTCTGTCTGTCTGTTAGTCTGTCTGCCTGTATTTCTGTCTGTTAGTCTGTCTGCTAGTCTGTCTTTCTGTCTGTCAGTCTGCATGTCTGTTAGTCTGCCTGTCTATTAGGCTGTTAGTCTGTCTGTCTGTTAGTTTGTCTGTTAGTCTGCCTGTCTGTAAGTCTGCCTGTCTATTAGTCTGTTAGCCTGTCTGTTAGTCTGTCTGT
>CAKNXH010001546.1:239042-260493 GCA_932178445.1 Andricus quercusramuli | reverse complement strand
TGTCCGTTAGTCTATCGGTCTGTTAGTCTGTCTGTCTGTTAGTCTGTCTGCCTGTAGATTTTTAGTTTGTTAGCACGATAACTTTCAGAAGAATATATGATCAAGATTTTTAAAATTTTGGTTTTATTAAAAATAAACTTGATAGGTTTTTATGCTTGAAGGAGATTTAGTTCTCGATGATGTTGTCTTGAGGTGCAATGGGGCAATTGTCAGCCACTAGGGCGAGCGCTGTGTGACGACACGATGAAAATTGTCATTACGCGAGAAGACTGCACGACAATTATCGCGACGTTCACGATTGCAATTTGCAACCGTCTGGAAACGGTCTAGGATTACTCAACGGATCGTCTTGTAACTTTTAACTACCAGTCTGCGAAAGGAGTTTGGCGGGTCTCTTTTACAGCCCTGGTGGCTCTAGCTAGAAGCAGATAATACCACTACATCTCAAAATATGAACCTTTTGATAAAAAAAAAATATTGAGAGGATAATTAAATTTCTATGTACATAATGTTTATTATGATTAGGAATTTTCCGAAGATTCAGTTCAGGGCAGTGAAGAACCTAACTTTATGAAGCTCTTCACCTGGGGTGATTGCTAGAGAAATTGGTCAGTGACCTGGGTCGAAATGGTGACTTCTATAATAAAAGATGCATATTTTTAATCTGAAAGGACCAATTTTTAACAAAACAGTTGAATTTTTGACCATAAAACATGAAAAAGTTGAGTTTTCCACAAAATACTCAAACGTTTAAAAAATATTTGACTTTTTTTTATCAAATAGCTTAATGACATGAATTTCAGACTAAATATTTGAATGTTCAACTAAAAAAGTGAATTTTACAACCAAAAATGGAATAGTTAAATTTTTAGTTAAAAAAACTAATTTTCAGCAACAAGAAATATACGAATTTTTATCAAAATAATGTAAAGTTTTTAAGCTAAATAATCGAATAATTTAGAACATAGTTGAGTTTCAAACCGGAAAAAAATAATTTTCAACTAGAAAGTTGATTTTCAATCAAGAAAGATGAATTTTCGACAAAGTGCATAGTTAAATTTTATACTATGAAAAATAAACTTTTTACCCTGAATAGATTCCTTAAATTTTCAGTTTAAAAAACGTCTTAAAAAAACAATTTTCAACCAAGAAGATTTATTTACTTCGACATGATTTTTTTACAGAAAAGTTTAATTTTCATCCTATGAAGGAAAAATTTTCAACCAAAAATGGAAAAGCTAGATTTTCAGATAAAACAATTAATTTTTAACATAACAAAAAAAATTATTTTTCGAAAAAATAGATAATTTTTCAATCAAATAGTTTGAGTTTTAACCAAATCGATTAATTTTCTACCACAGTAGTTGAATTTTATACCAAAAATATGAATTTTCAACAAAAAAGTTAATTTTTAACCAAATAGTTCGGTTTAAAATTTAGGTACTTTGTTAGATATTCATTTTTAAAGACACACCCCTGTGGTTGAAAATTTAACTATCTTGTCAAAAATTAATTTGTTTTTTGGTTAAAAAATAATTAATTTTCTGAAAATTTTACCATCCCCTTCTGGGTAGAAAAACAATCTTCCTTTTCAAAAATCCATCTTTTTGATAGAGGATTCAACTATTTTGTTAAAAGATCATCTTTTTTTAATGGAATTGAACTGGAGGAAATTTTTTGTTGTTAACGAAGTCTACACAGAAAAAAATGAGGTTACTATTACAACAAATTTTTGTTTCGAATGAGGCTACAAGAAAAAGAAACTCCTCTTGCTCAAAAAGAAACGAAAACGATTAATTTTTTTCCAAAGGAGACTCCAGTGGGATTTCCAAAGGAACCCAATTTTGATAAAGACTTGTTCTAAAGAACCTATTTTCCGCGTTGCCCACTTTGTCATTTTATCTAGTTAATAATACAACTTTTACGTCAGAGCACACATTTTATAAAATTCTGGTTCTGTTACATGTGTGATTTAACGAGAAAGTTGTGTTATTAACTAGATAAAATGACGAAGTGGACAAGGCGGAAAATAGGTTTTTTGGAAAAAGTCTTTATTAAAATCGGGTTCCTTTGGAAATCCCACTGGGGTCTCCTTTGGAAAAAATTACTCATTCTCATCCAATTTATTTACTTGTTTTAATTTAATGAAGAAAATGGTTATTGTTAATTTAGGAATGCGCGCGCCTTCATGGTGTTCTATTCATGTGTTTCCAAAGGAACCCTTTTGGGCCTCCACAGATAACGTATAACCCTATGAAACTTCTGGCGAACGTCGTAAATGCGAAAAGAGATTGAGGGTGTGCCAATTGACGAACACGATTGATTTATATATTTTTTCTTCATAACAAATCTTCATGTTTAATGTCAAACTCTACTTTTTTTGCCTATACGTTATCTGTGGAGACCAAAAAGGGTTCCTTTGGAAACACTTGAATAGAACACCATGAAAGCGCATAATTGAACCAACAATATTGATTCTCTTCATTAAATTGAAACAAGTAAATAAATTGAATGAGAATGAGTAATTTTTTCCAAAGGAGACTTCAGTGGGATTTCCAAAGGAACCCAATTTTAATAAAGACTTTTTCCAAATAACCTATTTTTCACTTTGTCCACTTCATCATTTTATTCGGTTAATAAAACAACTTTTACGATAAATTCCAAATGTAATAGAATCAGAATTTTATTATATGTGTGCTTCAACGTAAAAGTTGTATTATGAACCAATTGAAATTGCGAAGTGAACAAAGCGAAAAATGGGTTCTTTGGAAAAAGCTTTTATTAAACTTGGGTTCCTTTGGAAATCCCACTGGAGTTTTCTTTTGGAAAAAATTACTCATTCTAATTTAATTTATTTCCTTATTCCAATATAATGAAGAGGAATACGATTAATATTGTCGGTTCATGAATGCGCCTTCATGGTGTTCTATTCAAGTGTTTCCAAAGGAACCCTTTCGGGTCTCCACAGCTAACGTATAGACAAAAAATGTAGAGTTTGGTATCAAGCACGAAGATTTGTTACAAACAAAAAATATAAAAATCAATCGTGTTCGTCAACTGGCCCACCCTTAATCTCTTCTCGCATTTACGACGTTCGCCAGAAGTTTCATAGGGTTACAAGCATCGTGGGCGTTAGTCCATCCGCGCAATAAACTACAATCACAAATTACGGAGTCAAATAGTTTCGGCGTTTCGCACCGGAATGTCGCAATTTCAACTCACGAAAGGGGTGTGTGGATACGCTCGAGGAAGATCAGAGTGTGGAGGGGGTGTTAAGGTAAAGGCATCTTCCACCCCGGAGAAGAAGAAAGAGGGATGAAAGGGTTGAGGGGACGCGTAAAGAGAGGAGGGAGGCTACGGAGTCTAATGAACTTACAATAATTGCCAGCCATTGATCTATGGGCCAGAGAGTTGTATTCGCTACTGTACCATTATACCCAACCCTTCCTTTCTCTTCTCTCCCACCAGCTCCCGCAAGTCTAATGTTCCCAGCCCTGGAGGGGGTTGGATACATTGCACCGGCATTAAAGTAATTCTGGGTGGCTAACGCAAACCGGGAAAGTTTGGTCCGTGATTGTTTATAGGCATCCCTTATCGGTATTGTATATTACAGAAAGAAATTACTTGGAAAAAGAGGTTGAAGAATGAGGAAAAGGGAACAAAAGAGTAGAGAAAAATGGGAATGTTTTTAGGAATAAAGGAAGTTTTTGTAGGTGATGGTGTAAAAAAGGTTAATTAGGGAATACAAATTTGTGTATGGTAGAAGTTTTATTGGAAGAGGCCCTTCGAAAAACAAATTTGAAATGCATGATGTATGTATGTATACTATTAATCCATTTCCCTTTCGGGGTAGGCGTGACACTACTCGATTCGGGTAGTGTTTCTAGGTGGATAGTTTCTTGCAGTAAATAACTACAAGTGTGGGCTCACCCCACCCACGACACGCCAACAGCACGCAGTTAGTAGTATTCCCGAACGGTCACCCATCCAAGTACTAACCGCGCCCAACACTGCTTAACTACAATGATCTAACGAGAACTGGTTTTTTTCAGCGTGTTATGGCCGTTGGCCATGATTATAATAATAATAGTTGAATTTTCAACCTAAAAATATAAATTTCCAACAAAAAGTGTCATAGTTTATATTTCAATCCAAAAACATGAAATTTATACAAAAAAAAGTTTTTCAAAACCAAAAAGACGAATTGTTAACAAATAAAGATTTTTTACTCAAGAAATAAAATTTTACCTAAATTGTTTAACCTTAAAAACAAAAGACGAATTTTCTCTACAAAAATTGAATTTACAAACAAAAAATATGACTTCAGTAGAAAATTATTTTTCCATGAAACTGATGCATTTTTACCCAACATAAATATTAAATTTTAAACAAAAAAAATTATTTTTTTTTTACAAAAAAAGGAGAATTTTCAACTGAAAATCAATCAAAAAAAATTGAGTCGTTACATTTCCAGTGGAATAGTTAATGTTGAACCAAAAAAAAGTCTTTTTCACTGAAAAGTTAAATTTTTAACCAAAGACATAAGCCTTCAATCAAAGAAGTAAATTTTTAACAATCTAGTTTAACTTTTACCCAAGTAATTGAATCTTTAATACAAACAGATTAATTTTCAACAATATAGTTAAACTTTCAACCAAAGAGATGAATTTTCAACTAAAAATTTAACTCTTCAAAAAAAATCCTGATTTTTTAACAAAGTGATTCAACCAAATCTTTTAAATAAAATAGTTGAATACTCAAGCAAAGAAAAAGAATTTTAACCAAAAATTTGCATTTTCATTTAAAAAAGTAATTTCTACCAAAGCGGATGAATTTATAAATTATGGAGATAAAAAAAAATGGTAGAATTTCACTGTTAAAAAATGTTTTTGTTGACTTTTCACGATCAATATGAATTTTTAACCAAGAAGTAAGTTTCTACGAAAAAAATTGAATTTTTGATGCAAAAATACCAACTTTTACCGAAAAAGGATGGCTTTTTTAATAAAATTGTTGAAATCTCAACTCAATAATTGCATTTTCAACCAAAAAATATTAAATTTCTCTCAAAACAGATGAATTTTTTTTAAAGAAAAAAATGTTTAAATAGTTGGATTTTCATCCAGAAAAGATTCCGGTTGACTTTTCAAGATTAAAATATGAATTAAAAAAAAAATTAGTTTCTACGAACAAAATTGAATTTTTTATCCAAAAAGGCGAACTTTTCAAACCAAAATGGAGGAATTTTTAACAAAATAGTTGAATTCTCTACCCAATAGTTGAATTTTTATCCAAGAAAGATGAAATTTGTACTAAAACAGATGCAGTTTCAATTAAAAAAGGGCGAATTTTTTTAAAAGTTTACTTTCATCCACAAAAGATTTTAGTTCATTTTTTAACACTAAAATATGAATTTTAAACAGAAATTAAATTTTTTACGAAATAGTAAAATTTTCAACAAAACTGTAGAATTTTCAACCAAAAGTATGACTTTAACAAAATAGTTTTATTTTCAACCAAACAGTTTCAATTTACCCAAGAAAGATGAAATTTTTCTTGAAACAGATGAATTTTTAATTTGAAAAAAAAAATTAAAAAAAAAATCTGAATTTTCATTCAGAAAAGATTTTATTTCTCTTTTCAGCACCAAATTATCAAATTTAACCAAAAAGTAAATTTTCCCTAATCATTAACATTAAAATACCAGCATTTTAATAAAGTAAGATTTTTAACACATGTTCTTTTATAAACGGAATAAAAAAGCATTTCAGATACAAATTTAAAATTTTCAAATTTATCTATTTATTTTTTAGAAAATGACTTTTGTACTATATAACATGATTCTGTAACAAAATACTTGCATTTTGAACAAAATATTGAAATTTCCAACAGAATATTTAAATTTTCAACAAAAAAATATAATTTCAACCAAATTTTTAATCGAAATGATGAATTTTCAACACAAAAATATGAAATTTTGTCCAAATAGTGGATTTTTCAATACAAAAGATGAATTTTCTATCAACAAAAAAACTAATTTTCAACTGAACATTTTCTTTTCAATTAAAGAATTGAATTTTTAACAAAAAATAGAATAGGTTAATTATTTACTGTACAGATCATTTTTCAACGGAAGAGATTACATTTCTATCAAGAAAGGTAAATTTTCCACAAAACATGAAATTGTTTAAGTGAATTTTCAACTGAAATGATGAATCTTCACTAAAAAAAAAAAATAATTTTCAACAAAAAAAAATTAATTCTTAACCAAAATGATAAAATTGCAACTAATGAGAATACTCTTCTACCAAAAAGAAACGAACGATTTTCAACAAATTGTTAAATTTTCACCGACAACAGATAAATATTCAATCAAAAATAGAACAGTGACATTTTCAGTTAAAATAATTAATTTTCAATAGAATTGAAGAAATTTGTCAACGTAATAGTATAATTTTCAACCAAGAAGATGAATGTTCATATTTTCAACCAATAAGAGTAATTTTTTACAAAGTACAGGAATTTTTAATGATATATTTGAATTTTGGAAAGAATTTCCAACCAAAAGGATAAATTAGTCACCAAGAAGATCAAATATTCTCCCACAAAATTCAAATTTTCAACAAAATATTGAAATTTTAAACCAGATATCTGAATTTTCATCGTAAGGAGATAACTTTTGAACCAAACATGTACCAGTTAAATTTTCAGTCAAAACAATTATTTCTCATCTGGAAAACATAATTTGCAACAAAATAATTAAATTTTGAACAAAGGAAGGGAGTTTCAACTAAAATGATGGAACATCAACCAAATGAATGAATTTTAAACAAAGTATTTCATCATCCAATTGAATAGTTGAATCTTCTACCAAAGAAGATGAATTTTCAACGAAAAATGTGATGCATTATATTTCAACAACAAGAATTTTGATTTCACACCAAAAATAGTTGAATTCAATCAAAAAATATGAATTTCCAAAAAAATAGTTCAAATTCTCAACCAAAACACATTAATTTTCAACCAAATATTTGCGATTTTCAACCATAATAATAAAATTGATTTCAACTTTAATTTATCGAAAATTCCCTAACTCTGTCAGGTTTTCCCTGACTTTCTGGAATTACCTGACCTGTAGCAACTCGTTAATTCAAAAAAAGTATATGCTTATTTCACCCTAGAATGTTGTTATACAAATATATGTATTAATCATGATATATATTTGTTTAAATGCTGAACATATTCTCGAGAGCATTTGCTCAACATAAATTCTTTAGCATTCAAGAACTCTATAGAGGAATAAAAAATAGCATGCTATAGTAGAGGCGTTACCAACAGTCATATAATTTAACATTATGGTTTTCAAAAATGAAAGGAGAAAAGGTAATATTTTCGAAACTAATCTTCTTTTATGAAGATTTCGGCAACATGGGAAGATCACTTCCGTTGCACAATAGTACAAGAGATTTGAGTCTACGTGTGGAAATGCTTGACATCAATCGCCACAACCAACCGTTTGCACATTTTATTATTGTTCCTCGCCTTACCATTTTGTGGCATTACTGTCATTAACACCGCAGTTTTGCCACCGCTCAGAAAATCCCCTTCGCGCTCATAATTAAATACGAGATTGGGCTACGTTTACCCACAATTGCCCCGAATTTAGCAATCTTTAATTTTCCTTTACCACCAGACTGGTGCATTTATTCCATTTCGTTGTCGTCGCCTTATTTCGACACCCAGACACCCGCCCTCGCTCAGCGGCTTCAGCCTAGATTCCGCCCCCGCAGAAAACCGACATGCGATTATTTGCATCGCCGCAAGTCCCGGCGGCGTGATTGCATTTTAATTCTCGGGGCGATAATGCGCGCGATGCGCGGAACGTGGCAATTTGTGACTTGCAATATCGCGATCGCATCATACACCTATTTCGCCCGCGTAATAAGGAATTAGCAACGTGACATTCCGGCCGAGAGTTGCAATGAGTGCAATGCAAGAGGATATGCAGATGCTGTTTTTGTACATTCACCTGCACTTTCGTTTGAGCATGAATATCACACTGCAAGCGTCGTTGTGCCGCTTGTTCAAATGTTCAATGATGCAGGTGCCAAGTACTTCCGGTATACGGTTACGATGTAATGATCGTATAATATATGTATACATATGTAATCACTGACGGCTATCGGAAACTCATTTTTTCGGAATGAGTAATTTATTTTTATTTAACGGGAATTAATTTTTAAAATTTGGAAGTTCGTTAATTGAATGAATATGTTTAATATTGATTAGGGTGGGTCGAAAAAACAAAGTTTTGGAAATCAGAAATAGAACCAATGTGGAAAAGTAGCATATGAGGACCCTGAAAAAGTATAATCAGTTTGGATTTGATCGATAAACGTCTATTAACTAATGTTTCCCAGGCGGAAATATTATATATAGTTTATATATAGTGTGAAGTATTATACATAATATTCATTTGTTATATATAAAAAATGTATAAAACAAACGAATAATATATATAATACTTCACACTATATATAAACTATATATAATATTTCCGCCTGGGTTGTAGCTCCCTGTTTTCAAAAAATGATATGTAACATATGTACTCACTGATAGTTATCGAAAATTCATTTTTTTTCAATGAAAAATTTATTTTTCGTCGACGGGATTAATTTCAAAAATATATGGAAGCTCATTATTTGAACAGATGTATTCAATTTTGATTAGGGTGGGTCGAAAAAAAAATGTTTTGGAAATCGGGAATGGGTACTATGTGGGAAAGTAGCGTATGCAGATTCTCAAAATGTATAATTAATTTGGATTCAATAAATAAACGTCAATTAATTCATGTTTAGTAGACATAATTTTAGAAATGGCCGGAATGTAGAGAAAAGTATTAATCACTGACAGCTATCGAAAACTTATTTTCTTGGATGAATGAATTATTTTTCTCCATTAGGATTAATTTTTGAAATTTGGTATTTGGTATTGATCAGGGTGAGTCGAAAAAATAATATTTTGGAAACCGGAAATGGAACTATGCGAAAAATTAGCTTATGAGGACCATACTTTTCTCAAACAAGTAACTGAAAATTAAAAATGATGTAACAAAAAAGTAACCAGAAAGGAAGATTTTTTGCCAAAAAAGACGAAGTTTCCACACCGGCACCGGGTGGCGATTCGGTTAGCGATTTCAAATTCCTAGTAATTTCTCGGTTTTTCCCGGTTATGTTTTTCCAAATTTCCCGGTGAACTAAAAGTAACATATTCACACTTGCCGCTAAACACAAACATTTATTTTAATTCATGACTTTCATTCTAAACATCCTTTAACGGAACAGAGCAAAAAATTGAAAATAAATTAATTTTGAAACAAATATTTAAATTTTGCATGGAAAAATATCAATTTTTACTAAAAAATATCAATTTTCGACGAAAACTTAAATAATTAAATTTTGAGTTTAATAAATTAATGTTCAACTGAACAGAAGAATTTTCAACTAAAACTATGAAAAATTCAATTGGAATGAGTTTAATTCTCAGTTTAAAAAATTACTTTCCACAAAAAACTATCATTCAACAAAAAACTAACTTTCAAAAAAATGGTCACATTTTCAAACAGAGAGATGAATTTTTAACAACAAAATGAATATTCAAGCAGAGCATACATTTTCAATCAAATATTTTTCTATCAAATAACTCAGATTTCAAACAAAGAAATTAATTTTGAATTAAAATGATGAATCTTCAACAAACAAAAAAATTAATTTTTCGCAAAACAGTTCAACTTTCAACCAAATAATTTTATTTCCAACCTAGAAAATGAATTTTCAACTAAAATGATAAATATTTAACTGAAATACTTGAATTTTTAACCAGAAATAAGAATTTCCAAACAAAAAGATTAACTTACAAATAAAAATATAATTTTCAACAACAAAAAATCGATTTTTAACAAAATATGTGCATTTTCAACAAAAATAGAAGATTTTTCAATTGAAAAAGACAAATTTTCATCCAAATTGTTAAAGTTTGAGAGATCAATTTGCAACCAAAAATGGAAATTTAAATTTTCAATTAAAGGAACGATATTTCAACGAAACTGATGACTTTCAACTAAAATGATCAATCTTCAACTGGAATAGTTTAATTTTATACGAAGAAGATGAATTTTCAACCATAAAGTTTGATTTTCTACAAAAAGGCAAATTTTCAACAAAGTACATAAACTGAAAAAACTACTTTAATTTCTAAATAAAAAATTTGAATTTGCAATAAAATAGTTGGTTTTTCATCCAACTACTAAATATTTAAATTTTTAGTTAAACAAATTTATTTTCAATAAAATAGTTACATTTTCAACAAAAGACGAATTTTTAATTAAAATGGTGGATCTTCAAAAATTCCCGGTTTTTTAATTAAATTCCCGATCATTTCCCGTTTTTTCCCGGATTTTGCCTGTTTCCTGGCCAAGTCGCAACCCTGCCACCAAAATTATGAATCTTAAACAAAAAAATGTATGTTTAAGAAAGTAGTTTAATTTTTAACAAAATGGTTGAATTTTCCTGACTAAAGAAGATAAATTGTTAACAAAACATGTTATAGTTGATATAATAACCAAAAAATATTTCAATTTCATATAAAAAACAGTAGAATTCATTTGAAAAAGACGACTTTTCAACAAAATAAGTACATTTCTAACCAAAAAGATGAATTTTCAATAAAAAAATAAAGATTTAACAAAAACCGTCTCAACTTTGAACCGAATTTCAACCAAAGAAGATAAATTCGCATCGAAAAATGCAATGCATATTTCGGTATGTCAACAAAAAAGATTGAAATTTTAATTCAAAAACTAACAATTTGAGCTAAATTGCCGTTTTTATCAGGATTCATAATAATTCAATTGATAGCCCTCTTTATACATTTTCCATACGAACTTATTATTATTTCATTTTTATTCCCTACTTTTCCCGGCTCGAACGTGCAAAATTTACTGAAAAAATTTGAGTTTTTACATTTTCACAATCTATATATAAGGTAAAAGAAGCTAATAAAAAATAAAAATCATGTTGCTCAATTTGAAATTTATCAGACCAAAGCAAAACGGGGCTAAACGGGAGAGAACACGGGGAATGCGGGACACACTTAATTTTGATTTTCGAAAATAATATTAAATCCCAGAATTGAAAAAAACGGGTTGAGAGCCAAAAGACTAAAATGAGGCACAAATTTTGGAAAACGGAAATGGAAATATGTAGAAAAGTAGCCTATGAGGACCTTGACAAAGTATAATTAACTTGGACTCACTCGATAAAGGCCTTGATTTTTTGCTCTAGCAAAGTATGTTTTAAAAATGATAATAAATCCCCTGATTGAAAAACGAAGTCAAGCTCTAAAAAAAAGGAAACAAAAAGTAAAAGGAAACTATTCAAAATATTCGAAAAGATTTATAAAAATCGCTAAGACTCAATACATTCTTTTAATAAAAATTTGTCAATAAAAAGGAGACGTGACTTTATACATGACACATCGGTAACATTCATTTCCAGTCGAATTTTTCGATTTTTGTTAAATGAAAGTGAAATTTAAGTGTTCAATGTGTCTTTCGAAGAATTTCTATAATAATTCTGTAAACTATGTTTTGTAACCTTCACATTGTTGTTTGAATAATTGTTATAAATTTTAAATCGTGTTTTCCCAATTGTGATAAAATCAGAAAGAAATACAGAAACTTTAGATTTATTCAAAAGGAAACAAATACAGGGAGCTAACCTTTCTTTAAAAATAATAGAGAATTATTTAAAAAATTGTTTAAAAATTTGTGAAATTGATCGTTTTCTTGTTAGTGCAATGCATTTTATCGAAAGAGACAAACATTGGGGTAATGGAATTGATGTGATGGGTGACCTGTGAAAAATATGGAACAATTTAATTAATTAGTGAAAAATTAAGATCAACAATTTTACAACAAGACTTTCTGATCAAGTGCAAAATTCATGGTGGTTTCCCTAAGAAAATTGTTGACATAAATAAAAATGTTTGTTTTGATTTCAAAAACAGAAGAAACAAAGAAAAATTTGATATACATACTGAAAAATATACAAAATCTCTGTTAAATTTGACTTTTAGGGAATGCTATTCACAGATGCATTCTTTGAATATTAGGATAAAACAAATGATTGAGAAATTGAATCAACAAGTTTCCTCCTTTATTATCAAGAAATGTTTGAAAGGAAAACGAAACTTAATAAAAAGGCCCTTAAGGATAACATCAAACATGATCGAAATTTTTTAAACATTCTTAGTCATGCTTTCTTAAAACTGATTGACAATGTGATAATACCTTTAGATCACTTATTTGTCTCTTTTGATGTAATATCTATGTTTTCAAATATCTCTGATAAGAGTTGAAATTGCCACACAAATCGTTGTGATTGGATTAAAATTAATACCAAAATTTCGAAAAAAGAATTTCTGGATGCTATAAAATATGTTTTTTATTCAGTATATTTCACATTTAATAATAATTTATATAAACAAAAGTTTGGAACTCCTATAGGATCAGTTTTGTCACCTATTTTAGCTGATATTGTCATGGAGGATTTAGAGAATAAAGTTTTCCAAAATTTGATTTTGATATTGATTTTTATGCAAGGTATGTTGATGATTCAGTACTTAGTGTACATAAAATAAATGTTAATATTCTTCTCAATGCTTTTAATAGTATACACCCAAGATTACAATCCATTGTTGAAATTGAAACTGAAGTAAAATTGAATTTTCTATATTTGACTTTAATTAAAACCGACGAAAGACATATTATTATTGACTGGCATAGGAAAAATATTTCTTCAGGTAGAAAACTTAGTTTTCTCTCAAATCACTGTATTCGAAACAAGATAGGAATCATAAAAAATTTGATTGATAGAGCCCTTCAATTATCACATCCAATTTTTAATGAAGAAAACATTGAACTATGTAAACAAATTCTTTTTCTTAACCATTCTGTTGTTCCTCCAAATTTTTGTAAAATCTTGATGATTTTGAAATCAATGTTGGGAAAATTAGGTTTATATGCTATTTATAGAGTTCCTTTCAAGAGCAATATGATTGTAAAATTAGGGAAAGATAGATATGAAACGTTAAAAAAAGTGTTTTTTATAAAATTAATTGTAATGATTGCAATTCAAGTTGTTTAGGACAGACACAAAGGGGACTCATAGACTCAGAAAAAATGAAAAGGAAAATAATTTTCACAGAAGTCCTAGATATCAGTCAGTCCTTCCAAAACATAAGATTACATATGGTCATGACTTTAATTGGAATGATATTAAAATTCCCTATCATGGAAAAAATCAGAAAAAGAGAGAATTCATGGAAATGTTATTTATAAAAAGGGAAGGTAACAATTTTATCCATTTGAAAAGAGACCTCCTAAGATACAACAAAGTATGGGATAGAGTAATAAATTGGTTTAAGTAATTTTTTGACTAGATAATAGGAAGAATGATTTCCTATTGAAGAAACAGTTTGTCAATAAATAATTTTGTTTACATTAAACCCAATTATTTCATGTTTCACACTGAATGAAATTTTTTCTTTACATATTAATTCATAATACCTTCAGTTATTCCCTATAAACAATCCCTGATGAGGAGGTCTAAATTGGCCTCGAAACATGTTGGTCCCCTCGTAGGATACAAAGGACGGAGGAAGGAAAAAGTGAGAGGTTGGTTCTTGGTTGACTTTTTTCTCTCCCTTTTTTAATGATGTGTTTTTTGTCTCTAATGAGCCAAAAAGTGAGGTTGTTTTGGATTTTTTTCATTATGAATCTTTTTCTTGCTTAATTTGCAAAATTTATTCATGACAAAATATCATTCTTTTCGATCCAAATTTAAAAACAGGATTTGTAGGTGATTCAATACCAATCTATTCAGATTATTGAATTTTCCAAATAGGAAAAGAAAACAATCCAGAATATTGAAATGAATCTATAAATTAACTACATAAATAATTTTCGCAAAAAAGCTAGGAAAAGATTCATAATCAAAAAATAAAATTCAAACAATCTAACTTTTCGGCTCATTAGAGACAAAAATAATATAATGAAAAAAGAGAGGAAAAAGGGAAAACGTCAACCAAAAACCAACTTCTCACTTTTTCCTTTTTCCGTCCTTTTTATGCTACGAGGGAACCACCATGTTTCGAGGTCAATTTAAACCTCCTCATCATGGATTATGTATAGGGATAACTAAAGGTATGAGTAATTAATATACCTGTAAAGAAAACATTTGTTTAACATTCATCTATCTTTTCCCGATTTGAAAATCATATTACTCTTAAAAGGAACTCTATAAATAGTATGTAAACCTAATTTTCCTGACATTGATTTCATAATCTTCGAAATTTTCCCAAAGTATGGAAGAACAACAGTGTTAAATGTATTATAATCATCTCTGTTTTTTATATTTTGATCATTATTTTTGGTTTTGATATAATTCATATAATATATATATATATAATTAAATATATAATTATATAATATAATAAATTAATAAATATATATAATAAATATATAATTTCATATAATTGATATCTGTTCTGCGTATGTTTTTCAATGAATTCAAAAGGGTAATGGTTAAGAAAAAGAATTTGTTTGCATAGTTCTATATTTTTCTCATAGAATATTGGATGTGATAATTTAAGGGCTCTATCAATCAAATTTTGGATGATTCCTATCTTATTCTGAATAGAGTGATTTGAGAGAAAAATAAGTGTTCTACCTGAACAAATCTTTTACTTTTCCTTTAGTTTCAATTTCAACTGTACATTGTGATCTTGGGTGTATACTATTGAAAGCATTAAGAAGAGTGTTAACATTATTTTTATGTACACTAAGTACTGAATCATCAACATATCTTGCATAGAAATCAATATTAAAATCAATTTTTTGAAAAACTTCATTCTCAAAATCCTTCATACCATCACCTAATCGCAAAATATTAATAACTCTCTGCGGAATCCTATAGATGAAAACTCGTAATTTCATGGAGGAAGAATTTCTGTTAGCTATAATAAGTCATAGGGTGACCTCTATATTTTAAAATTAAAACTAACAGAATTATAAAAGTAGATTTCTCATTTTGTCGATCGCCGATAATTATTTCGTTTATTTATTTTCACTATTACTTTTAATGTAAGTTGTTTTTGAAGATATTAAATCTTTGGTTGCTATGACTAACTTTCTCAATACATGGCGTAAAATAAAGTGTATTTCAGTAATTTTTCTACATTTCTATTCCAGTCGCAGATCTTCTTCTTTGTCATATGATATGCGCGTTATATTTTGGCCGATCTATACTATATTCTACTCGATTAGATTAGATGAATGACAAATTATTTTTATTTTGTGAACTGATTAATTAATTATTAACTGATTCTATTAAAACTACTACTACTATATTCTATTATTGATCATTCAAATTGACCGAAATGAGAGTTCAAATTTGAAGAAAGAAAAACATCAAGTAAAAATTATTCGAATATTTCAATGAAAAGTATAGATTAATGCTTAAATGATTATCTGAATTCAATTTTCAAAATTATATATTTCATGTTTGAAAAATAATAAGCAAAAATTATTTGAAAATGATAGTTTCATGCTTTTTATGTTGTAATCAGTTTATTTAATTATTGGTTAATTAATTTTGTTAAAAACTTGAAATTGAATAAAGATTGAATTCAAATATTTTGTTCAATTAACTAACATAAATTGATTATTTACTTGAATGTTATTTAATTGAATATGGGCTATTATTTTTTAAATAAATGTACCTATAGAAAGGAAATCTCAAGTTTGAAGGAGAATATATCATGTGAAAATCATTTGAGTGCTTCAATGAAAATGATAGTTTAATAGTTCTTTTAATGATTTCAACACATAAAAATCAATAAAAAGTTATTTTCATTAAAACATTGGAATAATGTTCACTTAAAGGTTGATTTACATTTAAAGTACCTCTATTCCAATAATGTAATTTCTGGCAATATTTGTGATGTTGTGGAATGATTATTTTTTTCAAATTACTATAAAAGGTTACTAATAAATCATATTTTCATAAATTAAAGTGAAAATTTCAAAGAATGTGAAGTAAAAATTATTTAAATGTTGGAATGAAAATGATAGATTAATGCTTGAATAAGTATCAGAATTCAATTTTCAAAATTACATATAAATATTTTATTTTTATTTTTTTAGAAAATTGCTTTAAAAAGTTAATAATCATTCAAATTTTCAGAAATGAAATTTCAAGTTTGTAAAAAATATAAAGTAAAAATTATTTCAATGTTTCAATGAAAAAAATTGTTTGATGCTTTTTATTGTGTGTGCTGATTAATTATATATGAACTGATTCTACTGAAACCTAGAGTTTCTGCGATTACTTCAAACGATTATTAATAAATTAGGTTTCCAGAAATGAAAGTTCAAATTAAAAAAATTAATAGAGTACAAATTATTTTAATATATTAATGAAAATTATAGTTGAATGCTTCTTATTTTGTGAACTGATTAATTAATTAAGAGCGGATTATTTTTTCACAATATTAAATTACATGAAGATTGAATTTTAAAAATTGATCATTTTTTTTAAGGTTACTTAATTAAATATGGGCTATGATTAATACAATAAAGTTGATTTTTTATTCAAAATACCTTCATTACAAATGTATAGTTTTTTTAATGTTTGCGATATTGTGAAATGATTATCTGAATTCAATTTTCAAAATTATATGGACATATGTTTTAATTGCTTTCTAGAATTACTATAAAAGGTTATCAATGATTCAAAATGTTAAAAATACCATTTTAAAATTAAAAAAATATGTAAATTCAACATCATTTGAATATTTCAATGAAAATAATGTTAAACATTGTTGTCCACATTGATTAATGTGGACATTTTCATGTCTACATTAGCACCACCACACCGCCTTCCTTCATGATATATTTCCTGAATTTTCTTATATCTCCATTTAATAATAACAGAATTTCAAAGACACGTTATTGGTATTTAAATTTATAATTATATTAAATTGATATTTGTTTCCAGATTTATTATGCTGTTCAAGTCGAAATAAAAAGTAAAGGAGAAAAATGAATATACAATTTTTGTACATCACCTTGCTCTTGAAGGGTATTCAAAAATTTTCGATCATGTTTAATATTATTTTTAGTGCATTTTTATTAAGTCTTGTTTTCCTTCCAAAACATTCTCTAATGATGAAGGAAGGAACTTGTTGATTCAATTTCTCAATAATCTGTTTAATCTTAATATTCAAAGAATGTATCTGTGAATGGCTTTCCTTTATAATCGAATTCAAAAGAGATTTTTTATATTTTTCAGTATTTATATCAAATTGTTCCCTATTTCTTTTATTGTTGAAATCATAACTAACATTTTTATTGATATCAGAATTCTTTTTAGGAAAAATCCCATGAATTTTGCATTTGATCAAAAAATCTTGTTGTAAAATTGTTTAATATTTTCCATAGGTCCACCTATCACATCAATACCATTACTCAAAATTCGGCCAATATAATCAAAATCCATTTTAAAGAGACGAAACAATCAATTTCACAATTTCTTCCACAAATTTTCTATAATTTTCTCATTATTTTTCTTATAAGAATTACAAAAAGTTTGTTAACTCCCTGTATTTTTTTTTCCTTTGAGTAAATCCAAGGTTCCTGTATACGTGTTCGTCCTTATCACACTTGGGAATACACTATTTAAAGTTTCTAACAATTATTGAAAATAAACAATGTTATTGTCACAAGAAAATAAACTTCTAAAGATATTACAAAAATTCTTTAAAAAACACTTAACATTTCCTGCTTTATCCCATGTGTTCTGCTTTACCCCACATGTTCCGATTTACCGCACCTGTTCCGCTTTACCCCACATTTTCCGATTTACCCCACATGTTCCGCTTAGCCCCCTGTTAGGATACACTGTTTCCAAACAATATTTCGTTTCACGAGACTATTCGTCGATCAGAGTGGCAGGTTGGTGAAAACCTATTAGGGCTCAGTCAATAAACAAAGGAGCATTCTGGGCGATATAATATTGATTAATGGGAGGTTAAGGAAGCGTGGCAGCGTTTAGTCAAAGTTCTCTCTAAGGTTCGCACTCTCTCTTCCTCCCTCTGACTTTCTCCCTCTTTCTCACTCTCTCGCTCTCTCTTACATCCCCATAAGCACCCATACTTGCATCATCTCTCTCCCTTCTTCTCTACCCCGGTTACTAAATAGTTTCTCTCTTTACCCCGGTTACTAGTTTCTCGCGCGAGGTTCTGTGTGTGCCGAGCGATTATCGAATTTCCTCCCCGTAACAATGAGGTCCTATTAACTCCCACCTTCGCCCTCGGTACACCCGATACAGACCCGCTTTTGTGTATTGTTAAGTCTATCCGCATTAAGCGATCCATAATGCCGCGTTACTCTTCGCGATAAATCGTTCCAAATTGCTTCCCAGTCGATACAATGAATACCTTCGCTTCGCATTCCCCTGTCCTTCATTTGATCACTAAATACTCAATTTTACAATTTCCAATAAATGACACCTTCATTAGGGAGGGTTCGTAAATTGCCTCAGGAATCAGGGGCCGTACTTGGATTACGTAACAGATTATAGGCCCTCTCTGAGACCCTCACCATCTTGTAAAAAACTGTAACAAAATATTTCTACCCCCCCCCCCCATAACTCTTTCTGTAAGTAATTTTCAGTTTCCAAATTTTTTTACTGGTTATTGCTAGTAGAATTAGGCAGGGTGTCCGAGAACTTCATTTTCAAAATTCCCTTATTTTTCCTTGTCTTTGCATTTTCCTTGATCATTAATATTCAAATATCAGCATTTTAATCTTGGAATGCTTTTGACGTAGAATCTTTTTCAAATGGAATAAAACAGTATTACAGATAAAAATTTCAAATTTTCAAATTTAATAATTTATTTTGAACAAAAAAATGCCTTTTCTACTATCAAAGATGGCTTTCTAACGAAATACTTGAATTTTCAAGAAAATAATTAAATTTTCAAAATAATAGTTGAATTTTCAACCTAAAAATATAAATTCCCAACAAAAAGTGTCATGGTTTATATTTCAATCAAAAAAATTAAATTTATTTATTCTTCCAACGTTTTTTAAAACCAAAAAGACAAATTTCCAATAAATAACGATTTTTCACGAAGGAAAGAAAATTTTACCTGAATTGTTGAACCTTTAAGCCGAAAGACGAAATTTCTCTACAATAATTGACTTTACAAACAAAAAATATGACTTTAGCAAACAATTATTTTTCCACGAAACTGATGCATTTTTATCCAACAAAAATGAAATTTTAAACCAAGAAAATTATTTTTTTCTACCAAAGAAGGAGCATCTTCAACTGAAAAGATCAATCTTAAAAAAATAGGGAAGTTACATTTTTAGTTAGAAAATTAATTTAAAACAAAAAGAAAAGAAAGACTTTTCCACTAACAATTTTTAACCAAAGACATAAGCCTTCAATAAAAAAAATCAATTTTCAACAAAGCTGTTTAACTTTTACCCGAATAGTTGAATTTTCAATTTAAAAATAATAATTTCGCACAAAATAGTTAAACTTCCAACCAAAGAGATGAACTTGAGGTCTCATTATCTTTAAAAAAATGAAATTTCCACCAAAGCAGATGAATTTATAAATCAAAAACATAAATGAAACAAAATAGTTGAATTTTATGTTGAAAAAGATTTTAGTTGACTTTTCAAGATCAAAATATAAATTTTTAACCCGGAAATAAGTTTCTACAAAAAAAATTGAATCTTCATTCCAAAAAGACGAATTTTCACCCGAAAAGGATGACTTTCTAACAAAATTGTTGAATTCTCTACCCAATGGTTGCATTTTTATCCAAAAACATGAAATTGATCTCAAAACAGATGAACTTTTATTCAAAAAGAAAACGAATTTTCAAGAAATAGTTGGATTTTTATCCAGAAAAGATTCCAGTTGATTTTTCAAGAACAAAACATGAATGTTTTAACAACAAATATTATTATTATATTAACAATTATTAACAACCAAATCATTGAAATAAAATAGTTGAATACTTAAGCAAAGAGGAATAATTTTCATCCAAAAAGTTACATTTTCATCAAAAAAATAAATTTCTACCAAAGTGGAAGAATTTATAAATCAAAATGATAAATTTAAAAAAAATAGTTGAATTTTTGTTTGAAAAAGGTTTTGGTTGACTTTTCACGATCAAAACATGAATTTTTAACCCGGAAATAAGTTTCTACGGAAGAAATTGAATTTGCAATGCAAAAAGACAAATTTTTACAAAAAAGGATGACTTTTTAACAAAATGGTTGAATTATCTAGCCAATGGTTGCATTTTTATCCAAAAAAGATGACATTTCTCTTAAAACCGATGATTTTTTATTTAAAAGGAAATTTTTTTTTCAAATAGTTGGATTTTCATCCAGAAAATATTCCAATTGACTTTTCAAGATCAAAATACGAATAAAAAAAAAAGGTTTCTACAAACAAAATTGAATTTTTCATCCAAAAGATGAATTTTATAACCAAAAGGGATGCATTTTTTACGAAATAGTCGAATTCTCTACGAAATAGTTGAATTTTCATCCAAGAAAGATGAAATTTGTACTGAAACTGATGAATTTTCAATAAAAAAAGGACCAATTTTTTTTTTATAGTTGAACTTCAATCCAGGAAAGCTTCCAGTAAATTTTTTAACATTAAAATATGAATTTTGAACAAAAAGTAAATGTTCTACAAATAGTTTTATTTTCAACCAAACAGTTGCATTTTCATCCAAGAAAAATGAAATTTCTCTCCAAACAGATGAATTTTTATTGAATTTTTTTTGTTTGTTTTGAATAGTTGAATTTTCATCCAGAAAAGATTCCAGTTCTCTTTTCAACACTAAAATATCAAATTTAACCAACAAGTAAATTTTCGACGGAAAAGTTAAATTTTCCACAAAACAGCAGAATTTTCAACCAAAAATTATGACTTTTCAACAAAATTGTTGAATTTAAACAAAACAGTTGCATTTTTATCCGAGAAAGATGTAATTTTTTGCTGAAGCAGGTGAATTTTGAAATCAGAGAAACAAATTTTGAAAGAAAGAGTTGAATTTTCAACCGAACAGTTGCATCTTTATTCCAGAAAGAATAAGAACCAGAATAAGAATTGTAAACTATAAGTTAATTTTCTGCTCAATAGTCGAACTTTCAACAAAAATTGATGACTTTTTAACAAGATTATCAAATTTTCAACCAAACAGTTGCATTGTCCAAGAAAAATGAAAATTCAACTAAAAGAGGTGAGTTTTTAAATCAAAAAGACCAATTTTTAAAAAAATGTTGAATTTTCAT
>CAKNXH010001546.1:217039-239032 GCA_932178445.1 Andricus quercusramuli | reverse complement strand
ACTAAAACAGGTGAATTTTTAAATCAAAAAGACCAATTTTTAAAAAAGTGTTGAATTTTCGTCCGAGAGGATTTCAATAAAAATTTCTACATAAAAATACAAATTAAAAAAAAATAGTAAATTTTCTAGGAAATAGTGGAATTTCCAACAAAACAGTTGCATTGTTGAAGAAAAATGAAAATTCTACTAAAACAGGTGAATTTTTGAACAAAGAAGACCAATTTTCAAAAAAAAAGTTCAATTCTCATCCAAAAGGATTTCAATAGACTTTTCTACAGAAAAATACAAATTTTAAACAAAAAGTAAATTTCCTGTATATTATATTATCCAATATGGAATATTATTAAAACAGGCTTATTATTTCAACAAAACTATTGCATTTTGGTCCAAGAAAGATGCAATATTTCTACTAAACAAAGATGAACTTTCAAATTAAAAAGACAAATTTTCAGACGAAATATTTTTCATCCAAAAAAGATTTCAGTAGACTTATCAGCAACAAAATATGAATCTTGATAAAAAGTTTGATATTGTGCGAAAAAAGTTGAATTTTTAATCCAAAAATTCGAATTTTTAACAAAACAGTTGCACTCGCAAAAAAATGATTAGAAATTGAAAGAAAAAAATTTTATTAAAAAAAAAATATAAAATTGTTGAATTTTCAACCAAATAATAAAATTTATAACTAAAAAGATAATCTACAGGAGAATGTTTTTGCAAATTTGCAAAAATTACGTTCATAAGTGAAGGACCCCCTTCCCTCTATAGTAACAAATGGTAACAAAATGTCTTGACCCCCCCCCCCCCAACCCCCTGCCTGAGATGTTACGTAATTTAAGTACGGTCCTTGAGTGATTAATAGAAATGATTTTGAACGCCTATTGATTAATGTTAAGTAGAGCCTCGTTTCTTGAAAAATGATTTTAGCACCTGCAGAGCTATCAAAAGCTGATCTTTTGAATAAATAATTGAATTTACGTTGACTCGAACAATTTCAAAATTTGGAAGTTTGTTTATTGAACGAATGTAGTATTCAAACTCAAAATTAAATCTTTTAATAAAGAATTTCAAATTTTAGAATAGCTATCGAAAACTGATTTTTGGAATAAATAATTCCATTTTCTTCGACTCGATTAATTAATTAAATAACTCGGTTCTAAAAATAAGCGAAATTAAGGTTATCGACAGTGTAGGACCCATAACCAGAAGCAAAATCAGATGAAGCTAAAATGACAATATATAATTCTCCACTTACAACCACTCTGATGTACGGTAGCGAGATCTGGACCATTAGCGGTAAAACGCTAATGGACAAAGTCAGTAATGAGAGAACCTCAAAGAATGTGGTGTAGAGGAGACGCTAGTTGAAATAAGACGAAACAATTGTATCAAGGTGAAGCAGATGGCAGTGTGTCCAGAAGCAGACCACGAAAAAAATGGTTATAATGTGTCAATGAGACCCTAATTCGAAAAATATGAAAAATCATAGAAATACAAGAGCTTTCATGAGGAAATGCATGCTGAAGAGTGCCAATAGAGTAAATAGTGCCGGAAACAAAAGAAATTTGATACCAATGGGCTCCAGATGCTTTGCGCAGTGACTTTGTGAAGCTCTTTGCCTGGGGTGATTGCTAGAGGGATTGATCAGCGACATGGGTCGGAGCAGTTTTGTGAAACGAGCGTTTCATTGGCTTAAAATAATTGTTTCGACCTAACCCATGTCTGGGCAAATTAGGGTGGTCCAAATTTTTTTTCTCGTACGTATTTCCCATGGGAAAAAAGACGTTTTTGTAAATTTTATTCAGAATCGTCAATATTAGGTGAATCATATTAAAACTTCTCATTTCTCTTTATGATTGGCTGTAGAATACGAATGAATAATGACTTTTTGAATATTACCCCCATAAGTCTGTTTTATATGGTGCCAAAAAAATCCCATAAGTGAAAAATTGCTTTTCCGAGTTTTTGGCTCTTATTATGATTTTTTACAGTTTTTTTTAATACAAATTGTTTCCAATAGATGAAATACTACTTTTGCTGATAATAATATGATTGAGTTAATTCTTAAATCAATTTACAATTGTTTTTAGCCAATTTTTTCTCAGAATAGAGTTAGAAAATCACTGTTTTTTCCGAATTTTTCAACTAGTTTCCAACTTTCCAGTTAGATCGAGGCATTAATGATTTGGAGTAAATATTAATGATTTTTTAAACAATGTTCCATTATTCATATAATATTTGCTTGAAATAATGCTAAAATGTTGTAGTTTTTGTTTAAATTTTCCACTTTCGGTTCATTTTTTAATTATAGTAAGGTAATAATTAATAATGTTAGCAAACATAATCGTTTGAACAATTTATTATTTTGCTAATAATATTCTCTTTGAATAATGCTAACAACTTGCAGTTTTTTCTGAAATTTTCACATTTTTTTTCAACTTTTCACTAAGAGTGTGGTAATAATTTATGAAATTTTAAATAAATGATTGTTCAAACAAATTATTATTATTTGTAACTATCTTCTTCTATATTGATTCTAGATAGTTGCGGTTCTTCTGAAATTTTTTACTTTTTGTCCACTTTCTACTTAGTGAAATAATAATTAATGCAAGTTAATAAATTTAATTATTTAAACGATGCATTATGGTTTATAACTTCTCTTGGAGTAATGCTTGAAAGTTGCTGGTTTTCCTGAAATTTCCAGCTTTTCTGAATTTTTAATCAGAAACAAATGATAAATATTAATATTAATTTAAACAAAAAGGCTCTAAGTAACTTCTTCAAGAAAAAGTGATATTAAATATGATCCATATAGAAAATTTGAAGAATATTTCAAATATTTCTTTTATTCTAGAAAAACATATTCACAAGAGAGAAAGAGATTAAAAAAATGATTCGTCCTATTGTGTATTTATTATTTGTTTATAACTAAAAATCCAAAGCAAAGTGAAAAATTGCAGTCAAGATGGCAATTTTCTTGTAATTATCTGAGAGGTACAAACAATGAAAAATTGTTTAAACAATTATGATTGTTCACTTGCATCAATTATTACCTCACTAAGTGAAAAGTCGACAAATAGTGGAATATTTTAGGAAAAACCGAAAATTTCTAGCGTCATCTGAAGTTAATATTATTAAAAATATTGATAAAGTTTTTTAACAATTATTTGTTTGGAATAAAGTAATTATAACGTATTTTTTCCTTAGGAGAAATACGTACAAAACTTCATGGGGCTTGTGGAACCTCTAAACATATTTTTTTTTCTAAAAAAAACGCATTCATTTTTTCGTGGATTTTAAGTTATCAATTTTCTGGTACAAAAAATTTTTATCCCTTAAAAAAAAATTTGAAATTTAAAAATTTGAGATTTTGAGATTGCAAAATGCACATTTCATAATATTAAAGGATTTAAATTTAGGAACGTTTCAATTAGAATATACAATTCAATAATATTGAATAAGAGGTCTGAAAGAATTATTAATTTTGAATAGAAAGGCTCTAAAAATATTAAACAAGTTGGTAATGTAAAATTTCAAAATTATCTAATTTTTTTATTGACATTTTAGAAATGGAATCTGAAATTCGGAATGATTAGTGGAAATATTTGACGATCCTGAAGATTTCTATATCTATGGATTCAAAACTTTCGTAATTATAAACAAACTAAGCGTTGGATCAAAAAATCGTAATCACCTTTGGATTCGTCTTGGAAATATTAAAATATACCTCTTTTGAAATTTTTTTTAAACGATGACATTATTCATTTGAGTTAATTTCAATAGTCCTAATTAATCTATAATTTATAATTAAACTTATAAAATAACATACTTATATGTGTTTATTCATGTGTCCGTTCGGATAGGTGAAATTGTTTTAGGCTTCTCATTCGATCATCGAAGTTAAGCAGTGTTTGGCTCGGCTCTAATCGGATGGGGGCCACCGTACTAGATGGGTGTATTTGTCAGCTTTCAAGCGAATTTTAATCCTTGATTTAATTATAACTATGATCATGATAAGATGTCACTTTACTTTCCTATGCTTGACTTATTTCCAAAGAAGCTAAACTTTGGTCACAACAAAAATTGTTAAAGTAATACAATTTTTTTACGAAAAAGTACTTCATTCGAATTATTATAATGCATTGCATTTTATTATAAAAATACATCTTCACCAGAGCTAAGGCAGACCATATTAAGCAAATTGTTTAAATGTCAACTTTAAAGTTTTCCAATTGAGGTGCTACAGCATTCCAAATGGATTTGAATTTACAAACTTGAGACTAAGATGATTCAAAAATTCCTCTCACAATATTCACCCTTATACCGACTTTATTTTTATTTACATTAATTGTTCCGATTGCCCATAACTGTGATCAACAGTCGCATTTGATTCCCCAAAACCCGGCCTGCTACAGATTTTTTTCTGAAAGAAGCCCAAAGAATCGAATCTATTTTGCCGAAGTAGCCTTGCACTTCAAATTATAGAATATTCGCGTAAAAATATGACATTCCGTACGTGCAATTCGTTGGTATTCGCTATGCTCTAATTTCTTCGCTTGCTCTCTAAAAAAAGAAACGGTCCTCCTTCTTTTATCTTTCAAGAGCTCCAACTATCTTTTGCGAGTCTTACAGCACACACTCCACACCGTATAGTATGCTCAAGAATTCTAGATACTAGAAGATCCCTACTTGTTCCTTCTATCCCTCTTTTTTGTCTTCTCTCTCATCTTGTTTGTTTCAAAAGTCCCATCTACCCTGAGACCAATTAGTTACATTTTTCTTCGGAGATGCCGTCATCGACTATGCTCTCTGTCCTAGACGCCAAACATAAGAGAACTGAATCGTCTTAGAAACTCCTCTCCTTGATTCCTCTCGAAAATATTGTAGTAAAAGAATCTTTTTCTTGTCGCTTATGACTGTAAGGTTATTGATTCAAAAAAATATATTTGTGGTATGGTAATTAGGATTCATATGCCTACAATCATAGATTCTTCAAGACGATTGGTTTTACATAAGTTGAAGCGATTACATAAAAAAGAAGATGTAGTAGAACAAGTCTGATAAAGTTGTTGTTACAGAAGAATTGGAAATCAAAAACTAATCATCTCTTCAAAAAATAATAAATGATACTGAAACCAGTCCTACTAGCAGAAAATTTGCTTTTGGGACGAATCTTCTGCACACGCTAATGTGATTATGAAGAGATTCGGGAAAATGTAGAAGGACACATAGGATAGAATTGTAGAAGATAGAAAAGAATTAAACACTGAACCATATTCCTGAACCATATCATGTTATACAAACAGAATGAGGCTATGAAAAACAGTCCTCTCAAGAATTTATTTTAAGATGAACGTTTTGCAGAAGCCTATCCGATTATGAAGAAGTTTAAAAACGTATCAAAGAAAACACACAATAGAACATTAGAAGCTAGAGAAGAATCAACAACAGAACAGCTGAACATCTCATAAAAAAATACTAAAGACTATAAGAGCCAGTCCTACTGTCAGAAATTATTGATTTCAGATGAGCATTCTATATAAATCTTTCGACTACTTTGATTGTAAAGAAGATATAAAAGCTCAGAACTGGAAAAAGAGAAGGAAATATGATGCAAGGGAAAGCAACTAGTCATCTCATGGAATTAGAATAAATAGCAAAAGAAACATTGGTCAAAAATTCATTGTTATTTTGAGATGAGCCCTTTGCGAGGTAGTCACACGTCGACTTATTGAAGAGTCTCATTAGTGCTGTTTGTTATTGTTTGTACGGTACTCAAGCATGAAAAGAGAGCGATACGAGAGGGCGCCTCAAGGTGTCATGCTGATTCCGCCGATCTCACACCTCGCCTTGTCATCCACCCCTGCTTTCAAACACTCCCACCCACCAGAGACACCGACTACTCCCGGCTACTTGTTCCCATTTTTGGTTTCCTTTTAAGCATGTTCCTCACAATACGCGAAAGCTTGTTAAGTAGAAGCACACTTGGACTGATACAGTCGTTACTAGTGTTAGTGAAAACTGGATACGAGTTCTATATGTCGACGTCAACGAGCAAAGGTAAAGAAAGAGAGATGGCAGATAAAACTTGCCAAGAAGCTTTGAATTCAAAAGCCGAGATAAGGAACCCTCAGGTTATAGTCTGGATTACCTTCTTTCCTTTCAGATATATAACATGTTCTCATTGCTAATTAAAAGATATATCAATGTCTTCTGTGAAAGACTCTATTTATAATGAAAAATATTGAAATTCTTCAAGGGTAGATGTTGTTTGGATGCTCTGAAATTGGTGATACATAATAATCATCATCTAAGATGATAAATTGTTTTCGAATTGATATCTGTATGATTCAGTGGTGCTTTTCTGCTAGACAAACACACTTAACAACCTAATCATATCCAGTTCTATCCACTCTCTTCTCCATTTCTCCACATCACTTTACTCACCTCGAATTTGCATTGAGAGTAAAGTGGTCGTCTAGGATGTTTGCTTCTGCTTTACCAATGCACAATTACCTCGCTTTTCCAGCAGCTTTTATTCTCAGTGCGTGTTCCCGCAGTTATCTTGAGATTTGTTCTTCATTAGGGAGACCTAGGGCAGGATTGGAAGAGAAAAGAAGGTCGAAAATAAAAATTAGACTGGAAAAACAATTCTAGTGTGTTTGCGATGAAGAGAATTCTTTGGCTTTTGGTTGGTCTAAAATTGGTGGTTCCTGATGAACCAGGGGGCAAGAAGCCTCCTTCATTTGCAACGACTAATGGTTCAGGCGGGCCAAGAAGGTTATTATGCAAAAGTACAAAAGCGATACCTTTGCAATTAAGAAGTATGGTCTCCTGTAAACGGAAGCTTTAGAGAACTCGTGTGCCTCTAGCATTGTTTGTCTTCTTGCGAAAAGCTTATTTTTCGGAAAGATTTTTTTATTCTGGTTCTTTTTGCATGTTTAATGATTTGCTAATTCTGAAGGAATGGCTAATCGCCAGAGAGCTTGACCCTTTTTGGGATGTTGGATTGATGCTTACATTATTGAAAAAATATTAGGAAAACTATCAGAAATTCTTTTGAATTTGTAAAGGTCCATGACGATTACAGTGAGGAAAATTATTCGATTTCTTTTAGATTTTAGACAGCATTCCGATAAAGGATTATTCCAAAATATTTCTTTAACTTTAGGAATTGTTCCACTGTTTTTCTAAGCTCCTCAATTTATTGACATGCCTTCTGGAATCTTTTAACAATAAAAAAAGGAGAATATATCTATGGTATAATTTACAGAAGAACCTTAATGTTTATGAAAGACAATCCAGAATTTTTGCGGAGTGATTTCTGTAACAAGAAAATTTGTTTCAACCCTAAACTTGATTGATTTAATTTGGACTGAGAAATAATAGTTTCTTAATTTTGAATTTCAGAATAATATTCTTATAAAGGAAGCGTGGCTCAGAGAGTAACATACTTGGGTTATTTTCCAATAATTCAGTTATGTAGCCAGGCTATTCTGGGGTCATATCCTAAATGGGAGAATCAAAACCTAGAAAATTTCAAATCATCTTCCATGTTAACTAATTTATATTTGGCATATTATTATATGATTATTAGTATTATTATTTCTTGTTTGTATTTGTTCATTATGTATCTACTGATTTTTTCATCTTCTGATGATCCAAAATTGCTGATCAAGATTATTCATCTACGACCAAACTTGTTCATCTTAATCATAGCTGATTAATTATCTTAAGAATTTCTACTCTGAAAATCATTTTGACATTCTAATTTCCATGTTTTTCTGGTGGTATCAAATATTCTTCAGCAATTGTCAATGTTACATACTGTTGATTGTTCCTCTAAGTATCAGGAGTTATTTTTTATCCTAAATGTTCATAATGAATAAATGACTTCAGTACAGTTTCTGATGTCTTTTCATGCTGCCAGATTATAAATTACAAGCAAACGATGTTCAATATCTAATTGCTCCTCTAGGGTGCTTCTCTTACAATTTCAATCGAGTTTGCTGTTGCGAAACAAAAGAACTACAACAATCAATCTCTCCTTGATGAAGACGCTCATTGCTCCTAGACAAAAGATCGTATTCTTTGCTAGTGAAGTTGAGCAGACAATATCTTTCGAACTTGAAACTTGAATGAGATTCAAAACGAGAGATCAGAGTAGGGAGTCTGGCCCCTGCGAACGACAGGCAGTCTGCTCGACACGTCTCTCTTCCAGACCTTCCTCGAATCCACGTCCTTCTTCCTCGCTCAATTTCTCTCTCTCCTCTCTCTCTCTTTTCTCACTCGTTCAGCCATTTCACCCCTTTCAACCCTCTCTTTTGCTCTCAGGCTGGAAAGAGAGTAGAGGTGGGTGGGAGGAGGAACATGGAGGAATATGAAACAATCGCTTCATTGGAAAGTCAAGAATCTCTCGAGCCCGTCGGCGTTTGACTTGCCATTAGGAGCGTCAGTTTTAATTGTGCCTGCTCTCTCTCCTCTCTCGCCGACGACGTCGTCTATCTCTTGCAGTCTGCAGCGAGTCTCAGGTGAAGTGTATCGCCTGCCATCCTCGTATGTGTTCGCTGCTATGCCTACGAACCTACCCCGTGCCCTTTAGCGATGTCTCATTAGTTGCAGCACTGCAGCGGATGAGTACTCCCTTTTCCTTCTCTCGCCTTGCTCAGAACTCACCCCTATCACACGACCCGCGAAAGACCCACGGCTCTATCCCCCTCAACTCGACAGCCACCTCCTTATCCGTGGCCACTTGCCACCCCCGTCCGCCGGAAGGCCGGGGAGTCGCGAGGGTCGGATGTCTATTGGTCCTATCGTGAGGTCTGTCAAACTACGTGATAGCATTCCCTCTGATGTTCAAAGTTAACAGCAAACACTCACGAGACACCTAAGTTTGCCATATCTCTAGGATGGTTTTTTGTAGTTCAAGAATTCTTCCTATGGTTGAGCATCTGTGGAAAGATTCATTAGATCATCAAACCATGACGGAAATCTTTTTTTGTATCTGATTGATCCTTTGTCAGATGCTGATTCATTTTTTTTATCAACAGTTTTGACCATTAGCTGGAATGTTTCTTATGACTGTTTTTCTTAACACCTCCTTAATAACTGTGATGATAGCTTTCAGAGGATTATGTTTTATCCTACAATTATTACCGAAAGGCTGCAAAATAAACCAATCTTATGGGTCGTCCATCATAAAGCATATTGTCAAATCTTTCAAATTACATCACAACACTCCTGTTGTTCTAAGTTAACAGCAAACCCTTACGAGACACCTTAATTTGCCATATATCTAGGATGAGTTTTCACAGTTCAAGAGTTTTTCGTTTGGCTGAGGATTTGAAGAACGTTTATCAGCTCACCAAACCTTGTACGAAAGCTTGTTTTGTATCTGAATAATCATTTATCAGATGCTTCTCATTTTTTTTTCTTCATCAGTATTTCTTACAATCGGTTGAATTGTTTCTTATGACTTTTTCTCTTAACACTTCCTAAACAATTGTGATGATAGCTTTTAGAGAATCATTTTTTATTTCAAATGAATTACCAATAGGCTTCAAAATGAACAACCTTTGCGGTTTGTTTATTTCAAAGCATGGTGCTATCGTGAGACCTGACAAATTGCATGATAGCAGACCCTATGTTGTTCAAAGTTATTAGCAAACGCTCACGGGACACCTAAGTTTGCCATACCTCTAGGATGAGATTTTATAATTCATCATCGGATCATCAAACCTTATCCAAAACAATTTTTTTGTATCTCATTAATCATTTATTATTCCTTTCAAATTATTTTCTTCATTATGCAATGATAGTAACGTATAAATAACACCTCTTCAGAAATTGTGATGATAGTTTCCAGAGGATTACGTTTTGTTTTGAATAAAGCTTACACAGAAAAGCTTAGTGAACTTCCTTAATATTTTTTAAATATCTTTGAATTTCATTAAAATACATGAAAATCTTCTGCAATCCCTTGAAATCCATCAAAATATTTAAAATATGTTTAAATTCGTTGAAATCCCTTGAACTCTTTTTACATGCTTTGAATTTCTTTGAAATCTTTGGAATAGTTAGAAATTTTTAGATATCATTGAAAATTCCTTAAAAATGAAATTAATTAAACTAATTTCCTCAAGTTCTCTATAGAAGTCCGTTGAAATCCCTTGAAATTTGTTTGAATCCTAGAAATAAAATCCCTCGAAGTTTTTGAAATTGCTGATAAAGTTTTTAAATCTCTTAAAATTCTTTGGGATACCTTGAAATTCTTCGAAATTTTTCTTCCCAAAATTGTAAAAATCCATTTAAATAAGTAGAAATCATTTTAAATCCCTTCAAAATAAATTAAATTGAACTTATGAAATACAGTCCTCTAAAAAAACGTTCAAATCCTCGAAAATCTTCGAAATCCGATAAAATCTTTGGAATCACTAGAAACTCCTTGAGATTTGATTTCATTTCACTTACTTCCAATATTTTTCTTAAAATTCCTCGACATATTTGGAAATCTTATAAATTCTTTAATTCGTTAGAGATTAACATTTTTTTTAAATCCTTTGAAATTCCATAAAGTTCCTTAAAAAATTTCCTTAGGAAATCTGAAAAATGCATTAGAATAAGCCAAAGAAAATTTGAAATTCCTTGAATATAAATTAAAATGGAACTTGTTTATTGAATTTTTCTCAAAATTACGATATAATCCCAAGAAATCTTCAAAATCCTTCGAAATTTTTGGGAGTCTTGAAAAATTCTTTTAAATCGCTCAAAATTTATGAAATTTTTGAAATACTTTAGAATTTCTTGAAATCCCCTGAAATATTTGCTTTGGAAATCGTGAAAATCCATCAAAATAAGTATAAGTGATTTGAAATCACTGAAATCAAAAATTTAACAGTTTGGTAGAAAATTCAAATATTTAGTTAAGAGATGAACTTTTTTGGTTAAAATTAATTTTCTCAGTTAAGGATTCATCATTTTAGTTAAAAATTCATTTCTTTGGTGACAAATTTATATATTCTGTTCTTTCTTCTTTTTTTGTTGCAGAAAATTGATTGTTGTAGTTAAGAATTAAACTATATAGTTGAAAATTTTTTTTTCAGAAAAAAAACCTTTCTTATGAAAATTCAACTATTTGGTTCCAAATTAATATACTTCGTTAAAATTAGTGCTTTTGGCATAAATGTAAACTTTTTGGTTAACAATATTTAGGTTGAACATTAATCTGTTTATGTTGAGAATTCAAGTTTGTATATTAAAAATTATTCATATTTTCTGGTTAAATTAAACTGTTTTTAGTATAAAATAAAAATTATTTTCAGTTGAAATATTACTTATTAAATTTTTCGTTGAAAATTCATGGTTTTGTGTTGAAAATTAATTTTTTTAACAGGAAATTTAGCTATTTCATTGTGGGTAGAAGAATGGATATTTTTTCATTGGAATTTAAACTTTTAAACTTGATATTTATGTATTTTGTTGAAATTTCGTCTTTTTGGTGAAAAATTTATCTTTCTTGGTTGAAAATTAAACCTTTGTTGAAAATTCGTTGTTTTTATTTGAAAATTTATCTTTTTTCTTAGAGATTTGATATTTTTGGTTAAAAATGCCATTTTTTGTTTAAAAATAAATCTGTTTTCTTCAAGGATTCAAATACTTAGTTGAAAATTGATCCTTCTTTTTAGAAATTACTTTTCTGGTAACCAGAATTTAAAGAATTTGGTTTAAAATTCAAATTTGTGGTTAAAAATAAACTTTTTGGTTGTGAATTCGCATTTTTGGGTCGGAAATTCAACTGTTTCGCAGAAAACTCGTATTTTCGGCTGAAAATTTCAACAATTCAAGAAAATTCAACCATTTGGTGAAAAATTCATTTGTTTTGTAAGAAATTCTTTTTTTTTCTTTTGTTTGAAATTAATTATTTGTAACAAAAATTTAACTGTTCCATATTTCGTTAAAAATGAAAATTATTCTTTTTGGTTGAAGATTCAACTATTCAGTAAAGAATTTATGAATTTTCTTGAGAATTCGTTTTTTTTGGTAGAAAATTAATCTTTTTGGCAATTTTTTGAAAATGAATCTGTATTGCTAAAGGATTCAACTATTTTGTCAAAAATGCGTATTTTCTGGTTGAATTCAACCGTTTTCAATTCAAAATAAAAATATTTTCTTGGTTAAAATATTGACTATTACACTGTTTATTGAAAATTCAATTTTTTTTCTTTAAAAGCTTGACTACTCGATTGAAAGTAAAAACTACTTTCTTGATTCATAAGTAACAGTAAAATTTGATCAAAACTCCCTCCCCCAAATTGTCTCACATAATCAACTATTTAGTGAAGAATTTAATTGTTTTGTAGGAAATTATTTTTTCTTCTTTTGTTTTGAATTAATTTTTTGTAACAAAAATTTGACTGTTTAATTTTTTAGTTAAAAATGTATCTTTTGGTTTAAAAATTCAACTATTTGGTTAGAAATTTATGTAATTCATTAAGACTTTTTATTTTTCAGTAGAAAATTATTCTTTTTGGTTGAAGATTCAACTATTCAGTAAAAAATATCTGAATTTTCTTAAGAATTCGTCTTTTTGGTAGAAAATTAATATTTTTGGCAATTTTTTGAAAATGAATCGGTATTGCTGAAGGATTCAACAATTTTGTCAAAAATTTGAATTTTCTGGTCCAATTCAACTGTTTTTAATTTGAAATAAAAATATTTTCTTGCTTAAAATATCGACTATTACATTCTTAATTGAAAATTCATATTCTTTGTTTAAAAGCTCAACTACTTGATTGAAAGTTAAAACTACTTTCTCAATTTATAAGTAACAGTAAAATTCCATCAAAAACCCCTTCCTCAAATTGCCTCAAATAATTTTTCAATAAACCCCTAAATAAATTCCCGAAAAAAATGTAATCAGCCAAAATAATGTAAGATAGAAGGACCAAATTGTAAATTGCCATCCAAAAAGTAGACTATCCACATGTTCGGAGCCGAGCCAAATTTTTCAGAATGATCAGGAAATTCAATTTCCAGAGTCCAGGTCCTCAGAAAATCCGTGGATTGGCCTGAGCACCAGGGTTTTTCTCTTGAGGTGATTCCCGTTCGTTTGAGCGAGTCCTCGCGCTCCGTAATAAGGTCGTCCTGTTTCAGGAACGATGGAACGAAACACATAGACAAGGTGTATCTCTTGAAGTCAGGCTGACTCGAAATCGTTGGGGGTGGGTGGGTATGGGGTTAGGGGGTTGGGGGTAAGGGGTTAGGGGGTAAGGGGTAAGGGGTAAGGGGTTGGGGCAAGGGGTTAGGGGGTTGGAGGTTCGGGGGTTGGGGGTTGTTCGAGGAACGTCGAGAGACGAAACGCTGGAAACCGGAAGGAAGCTGGGGACGACGGGGTGGCTCGGGGGTAGTTACTGCGGGCCAAGGGGGTTGAAGAGGCAATATAGGAGAAAGCTTATTATTGGAGTTCGCCGCTCCGGTAGAAGAGAACAAAATACAGGCAAGCAGTGATTGCTGTTTCCAATTGAACCTCCGTGCGCCTCGCACGCTCCACCTGAATGAACGAGCTAGCGGAAAATAATCAAGCTACGCCCGAAGCAACTATCTAGCTCTTCGTGTCCCCATCAGCATTATTTTGAATCGGAGTGCATTCATCGTTCTTCGTTTCCAGGTATCAGAATCAACCCCAAATGTCACCAATACGCACCCTTTTGGTCTAGTGAATTCGGCTCTAATGGAGGTGGTTTGTAGTCTGGATTCGAGAGTTTCATCCCTTTTTTTGTCATTTTTGCCGACTAAATTTTTTTTTTGTCAACTCATTTGGGGGTCATCCAAAATTTGTAACGTAAGACGATTCGGGTTTTTTGAATTCGATTGAATTCAGTTTGGATTCAATAGGAAGCTGGATTAATTTTTAGTACACGCAGCTGCTGCTAGTCACTTGCGGTCCTGATGTACCTTTTTTAGAAGTTCATTTACGAGGCAGATGATCGCAGTATCTTGTAACTATTTTATTGCAATGCGATTGAAAATTTTTTTCAGTTTCTTCTTCTCGTGCAAATTTTGAATCTTTTTCTCACTTGGGATCATTCAGTATCGGAAAAAATAGGTTTTATGCATCGCTATAATTCAATACAACCTTTTGTAGTGCATTGCCGCCCATGACCACAAATTCCATGCTTTTTTCGCTTTGAACGCGTTCGAGAAGCAAGGAGTTCGCAGTTGCTAACCGCGCACTCCTCGCCTCTCACAGTTGGCAACTGCGCGCTCACACGAGGTCTTTATCATAAAATAAAAATAAAAACTACTTTCTGTGGATGAAATGACCACAAAATATAGTTACGTTGGATCGATTACTATAAATTCTTGCAGTTAGAGCTCACAACCTTATTACTTCCGGGCACGATAGTCACTAATCTAGTTAATCCACCCTTGTTGTCATTCCCTTGATCCCCAACATTCTCTATAACTCTTAGGTTTTTTTCCACTTAATTAAAAAAAATCATCTAATTGCGAAACAAAATTAAATTTTACTTTTTTAATATTTGGGAATCTAATGAGGGGCCGTCTATAAACTACGTTACCAATTTAAGGGTGGGGGGTGGTTGGGGGAAAGGCGGCTCCAGTGAAGAAATTTTTTCTTTTTCTCGATTTTCCGTTTCAGTTTTTGTTTTGGTTGAAAATTCTACTGTTTGATTGAAAATTTTATTATTTTGTTGAAAATACAACTATTTTGTTAAAAAGTCATTTTTGTCAAAAGTTCAACGGCTTGGTTGAAAGTGGAACTACTTTATTTAAAATGTATCTGTTTGGTTGAAGATTTATCTTTTTGGTTGAAGAATGAACTATTTTGTTAAAAATTCGTTTCTTCTTCTTTTGTAGCTAGAAATTCAACTATTTGGTTGAAATTTGATCTTTTTCGTTGAAAGTTAATCTCTTTGATTCAAAATTTAAACATATGTTTGAAAATTCGTATTTTTTGTTTGCATCAAACCGATTTTGATTTAAATTAAACTTTTTTTGGTCAAAATATCATTAATTAAATTTTTTTTTGAGAATTCACATTTTTGTTTGGAAATTCAATGACCTGGTTGAAAAAGATTCATCATTTTAGTTGAAAATTCATCTTTAGAGTGCAATTGGATTGAATATTCAACTGTTTTACTTTTAGAAAATTAATCTTTTTGGTGAAAAAAATCATATTTTTGACAAGAAATGTTATTTGTTTAGAAATTTATCTGGCCTGATTCAGCATTCAACTATTGTTTTGAAAATTATTTTTTTATGGTTGAATTCAACTGTTTTTGATTTGAAACTGAAATATTTTTTGATATAATTATTAACTTATACATTTTCTGTTGAGAATTAATCTTGATTGGTAAAAAATTCAAGAATGTGGTTGAAATGGGGCTACTTAGTTAAAAATTTATTTTGTTTTAGTTTGAAGATCCATAATTTAAGTTAAAAATTCATATTTTCAGGTTGAAAATAAAACTTTTTTTATACAAATTTAACTATTTGAAAGAAAATTTATATGTTTTGTAGAAAACTTAATTCTCTGTCGAAAAATAATATTTCTGAATTGAAAATTCCATTATTTTGTAGAAAATTCGTCTTTTTCTCTTTGAAATTAAAAAACTTAGTTTGAAATTGTTGAACTACAATTTTTGTGAAAACTCTTTTTTTTCATTTAATTCAACCGTCTGAAAATTCATCTTTTGATCTTTTGATTACTTTTTAAATAATATTTATTCATTATCATTATATATTTATTTATAAATATTTTCATTTCAACTACTTGGTTGAACTACTTTGTTGACTTTTTTTAAGATTCACTTCTTTGGTTCAAAATTAAATTTTTTTGTTGATAATTCGTTTTTTTGGTCAGGAAATAATGTTTTTATCTGAAATATTGACCATTTCATTTCTGGTTGAAGATTTATACTTTTCAAGTTGAAAATTCAAGCATTTTATTTTGAAAATTGGTCTCTAGCATTAGAAAATTAGTCTTGTTTGTTAAGAATTTATCTTTTTGTTTGAGAATTCAACCATTTTTTTCGTTTAATTCAACTGGTTGAAAATTCGACCATTGGTAGAAAAGTCACCTTTCAATTACCTTCTGAAAAATTCGTCTCTTTGGCTTGAAAATTCAACAATTTGAAAATTCATCTTTTCGCAGATACCATCTTTTTTAGGAGAAAATGCTGCTCTTTTGTTGGAAATTCATCTTTCTGGTTGAAAATTCAACTATTTTGGCAGAAAATTCAACTACTTAGTTAAAAAATGAACTATTTATTTTAAAAAATGAAATACTTTCTCGATTTTTTACTTGAATGTAAAAATTAATTTAACTTGTTGAAAATGCAACTATTTTGACAAAAAGGCGTCTTTTTTGTCAAAAATTCAACTACTTGGTTAAAATTTTAACTGCTTTGTCAAAAATTGATCTTTTGTTGTTAAAAATTCATCTGTTATTTTAAAAATTATTATGTTAATCATTAAATTATATTTTACAACATCATTATATCAATTATAATAATTAATTATAAATTATAAAAAATTATGCTCAATATTCCATTCTTGGTTTGGCTGAGGATTCAACTGTTCTGTCGAAAATTTTACTTCTTCGGTTGATTCAATTGTTTTTTGTTTCGAAATAAAATCTTTTTGGGTAGAAAAATTTGGTTGAAAAATAATATTATTGAATTGAAAATTTAACTTTCGTCAAAGAAGTATGTCTTTTTGGATTGAAAATTAAAATATTAGGCTAAAAGTTCATCCGTTTTCTTTAAAATTCGTCTTTTCGGTAAAAAATCAACTTTATGGTTTGAAAATTCATATCTTCAGTACAAAATTTTGAAATCTTAAAAAGTTAGAGTGATTCATATTGAATGCAATGTAGCATTAACAAAAATTTTAGTTTGTCGTCAAAATTTAGGTTATTTATTTATTATTATTTATTTTATTTATTCAGTTTATTTAATTTTGTTAAATGAAAATTTAACTATTATACTTTTGTTTGGAAATTTATCGTTCTCAGTTCAAAATTCAAATATTCATCTTCTTACTTGAAAATTCAACAGCTTGTTTGCAATTTTTTCTCTGTTTGATTAAAAAATCTTTTTAAGTTGAAAATTCAATTCATGTTAGAAAGTAGTTTTTTTGATTGAATTCAACTGTTTCTGATTAAGAATTATTTTTTTTTGTTTGAAAATCAACTACTACATTTTTCATTCAGAATTCATTTTTTTTTAATTTGATCACCGAGTTAAAAGCTAAACTCTTTTGTTGAAAATTGATTTTTTTGT
This sequence comes from Andricus quercusramuli, assembly GCA_932178445.1. Lineage (NCBI taxonomy): Eukaryota > Metazoa > Arthropoda > Insecta > Hymenoptera > Cynipidae > Andricus > Andricus quercusramuli. The sequence continues at coordinate 221,729 of CAKNXH010001546.1, read as the reverse complement.
TGTTCAAGATTCATCATTTTAATAAAAAATTTATTTCTTTGGTTGAGAAGTGAGCTATTTCGTTGAAGATTCGTTTTTACTTGAACATAAAATAATTTTTTTTTAAACTCAAAATGTAATTATTCCAGTCGCATATTGCAACATTTTAGTTAAAAATTAATCTCTCTAGTTTAAAATAATACAAAATCATCACTTTAACTGACATTTTTTTGTAAAATTAATTTTTTAAACTGAAAATTATATTTCTTCTATTTTCTTCAAAAGACGTTTTTTTTGTAGAAAATTATTCTTTATGTTTCAAAATTAATCTTATTGTTTGAAGCTCGATCTTTTTGGTGGAAAATTTAAGTATCCTTGTTAAGTATTCATCATTTTAGTTGACATTTCATCTTTTTGATTGAAGATAAAAACTACTTGGTAAGAAGTTACTCTTCTCTTAAAAATTCATCTTTTTTGTTCAAAATTCGTCTATTTCAATAAAGATTCATTATTTTAGCTCAAACAACTTCGCAGTTTTGTTTTGTTTTTTAAAACCTTTTAAGATTATCAATATTCTGGTTTCAATTATTATTATAGCATGTTTTTAATTCGGATTGAACTAACTTGTTTTTTAATCGGACCTAATCCGACTTCAATAATTTATTAATATATTTCAATAAAATTCTCTTTGTTGAAAGAACAGTTTCTGAAACTTGAAAGTAGAGTAAAACAGGGCGAGGCAACCAGTGAGGCGAGGTAGTCAGTGGGCGAGGTAGCCAGTAGGGCGAGGCAGCCAATTTCTTCTTATTCCTACAGTGTTAATTAAAATCGCGCTTGTAATGTGAGGTCCGTTAGGTTAGTCCGCTGTACTTGCCGAAAGTTGAGTGTCGTGACTGTCGCAGTTTGCAAAAATCAGTGCCATTTGTGAATCACTACTAGCAGAAGGAACATTTACGTGATTTAAATTTGTTTATCCTTCGTGTGTAGGATGTGTAAAAAATGTTAAGTATTTTCCGCAATAGAATTTTGTTCTTAACACGATAAAATGGTTGGTTTTCCGATACTAAAAATACTTTTTTTTTCAAATCTTTTGGAAAAAAGCACGTGTGGGGCGAGGTAACCAACAAGCGGCAAATTATGCTGAAAAGGCTAAAAAGCGAATTGTTTTTGGTGGTCCTCGACGAGGCCGCCCGAAGAAGGTATAATTTTCTTATGAAACCTCGGACAGCGATAACATATTAAATATTAAATAATTAATGACATAATCATTTTTCCGATTTTTTCCAATTTTTTTGGGTTTTATTTTGAGTTAAATGTCAGAGAATACTTTAAACTTTGTCTTCTATTTTTGTATATCATTTCGGACCCAATGAGGAACTTATACATTATTATTCGTCTGTGTAATAATGGTTGGCTGCCTCGCCCCACGTTTTTCGATAGCGTCTCTGGAAAACGGTTGTAGAAACTTTAATAGGAAAGCTACGTCAAAATACCAAGAGGCAATTTTGTAGCCAAAGAATCAAGCTTTCCAACGACACCATACAAAATTTGATATCATTTCGAACAAGTGCTTTGCACTCTGAAATGTGGCGTCCTGGCTGCCTCGCCCTTTGAAATAGCAACCAGCAATATGTTCGCCAATTCATTTAGTAGTAGCATTACCAATTTTTTTAGTAGATATAGTTATTTATTAATACTCATAATAATTATTAATAATTAATTATGATCAAATTATTAATAATAATACTTACTCATTAAATTAGTAGTTTTCTACATATTCAGATTTAGAGAGCATTTTCCCTCTTTTGAGGGATCATCAAGGGGGGCGCCTAAATTCTTCCACCCAAATTCAAGAAAATCATCTCTCCCTTAAGTGACTCTCTTCCCGGAAAAAGAAGGGTTGCCCCACACACGTAAACCTTTACAGCCTCGAATAAAAGCGACTTTGATCGTTCGGACACAAGTAACAAAAGTCGTCCAGGGGGCAGGAGTTGGTCGAGTCGGAACAACCCCTAAACCCACAGGGTGGATTTTCACCGGTCGGTGCAGCCGGTAACACCACTGCAATTACACGAGTGCCTCTAACCCTTCCGCCCTCTAAACGGCACATAAATACATCGATTCAATTCCGTTTCGACGAGAGAGATCGTTTCCCACCCCCTGCTTGCTGCGACCTTTCTGCTCGCCCTTCTATAAAAATTTATCGACTGGCAAATTGTTTTGCGTGGTGAGCTTCCATGCACAAATAACAAACACGCAGCACCCACATCCGATGACCAGTACCACCCCCCACCTTCTCACCACCCACCACCCCTAAACTTCCATCCCTCTTTTACTTGTCCTCAACAGGGATGAAATGGCGGGTGAAGTGACCCTCCTAGAGTGCTAAGCCTGTCCAGTGTGGCATTAATTAACAAAAAGTCATTAAACTTTCTACGAGCACTAGGAAAGAGAAGTGTCTCCCTTTTCGAGAAAGGACTTGATTTAGAGTGATTATTTTCTTTCTTGTCTCTTTAGGAGGATCTTTCCTTTTGTCTTTTTTTTTTAATTAGAAGGCCTAGTAAAAATTGTAAGGCTATATAATAATTATCATTATACCATTAAGCCATATCTTTTTTGGGGTAAACGTGACTCAATCGGCGAGGAAGGGAGTTGTAGGATGCGTTAATGGGGGATGAGGGTAGATTTTTTAATTGATCTAGAATCCCCATGCTGTTTATTTAAATAAAATTTTCGTTCCGCAAAAGTGCTCCGACGCAGGTCGCTGATCAATCTTTCTAGCGATCACCCCAGGTGAAGAGCTTTACAGAGTCATCGTGTAAAGCTCTCCACTCGGGTCTATTAGTATATCTGCATCATATATTGCATATTGGTATCTATGTGAATAAAAAAAAACAATTTTCAACCTTGAAATCGCATTTTTTGGGAGTTATGTAGAGAGGAAGAAAATTTAATGAAGGCGTTTTTCTCTTAAGCGGATAATCGATTTTAATAAACTATATATATATGAAAATGAATTTTTATAAAAGTAGTTCAATTTTTAACTTTGATGGCCTAATTTTTCAACCAAAAATACAAATTTGCAACCAATAACAATATTTCGGTCAAGAAAGAAAACAAATTTCATCAAAAACTTCGAACTTGTCACGCCAAAAGGCGAATTTTCTGTAAAGCAGTTGAATTTTCAACTCAAAAATATATAATTAATATATTCATTCAAAAAATCAATTGAAAAAAAAATTTTTCTCAACCGAATTTCCAGCCAAAGAAATGACCCTCCGATGAAAAAATACATTTTCAACGAAGTGTTTTCACTTCCACCCAAGAATTTGAATTATCAATAGAAAAAAATTGATTATTTACCAAAAATAAGATAATTACATTCTCAGTTAAGAAAATTAATTTGAAAAAATGAGTTTTCCATGAAGTAGTTGAATTTTTAACTAAAGAGATGAATTTTTAACAAAAATTATGAATCTTCAACCCGGAATAATTGAATTTTTAGTTTAAAAAATCATCTTTCAAACAAAAAAACAAAAAAGTTTAATTTTTAAGAAAATAGTCCAGTTTTTGAGCAGAGATCAATTTTTATCTTTTAACCAAAACGTACCAATTTTCCTACCAAAAATACGAGCTTTCAACAAATAAAGATTTTTTTGTCATGAGTGAAAAAAATTCCATCCAAATTGTTGAACTTTCACGCCAAAAGATGGATTTTCTGTAAAACTGTTGAATTTTCAAACTGAAAAAATGAATTTTTAACAAAAAAGTTCAGTTTCAACAAAAAGTTACATTTTTAACCAAAAAGAGATAATTTCAACCAAGAAGATTAGTTTTTTGCCAAAAACAAATTTTCAACTTAATAAATAATTTTTCTACCAAAAATTTAAAATCTACATTTTCAGTTCAAAAATTAATTTTTAATTTAAAAAAACGATTTTTTAGCCAAACAGTTGAATTTTCAATAGGAAAAATAGATTTTTCATCAAGAATGGTTACATTTTCACTGAAAAAATTATTTTAAAAAATTAAGTTTTCAACAAAGTAGTTATATTTCCAACTGATGAGATGCATTTCCATTTTCCAACAAAAATGCCGAATCTTTAACTGGAATAGTTAAATTTTGAGTGAAAAAATTACCTTTGAGACAAAAAAAACAAAGAGATTAAGTTTTACCGAAATAGTCCGATTTTTAACCAAAGAGATGAATTGTCTACTAAAATGATGAATCTGTAACCGAAAAAATGAATTTTTATCAAAAGTAGTTTAGACCAATTTTCCAACCAAAGATACGAATTTTCAAAAAATAAAGATTTTTCAGTCAAGAAAGAAAAAATGTAATCTAAATTGTGAAACCGGAAAATATGAATTTTCAATAAAACAGTTCATTTTCAACGAAATAAAGGGCATTTTCAACTAAAAAAAAGTGAATGTTCAACCAAAGATGTGAAATTTACAGTTCGAGCTTAGAAAATAATTTTGGAACCAAAAATGAGGAATTAAAAAAAAAATTCCGCCAAAAAGATGAATCTTTAACCAAAAATGATGAATCTTGACTGGGAATGATTATCTTTTTATTTAAAAAAATTAATTTCTAACCAAAGAGATACATTTTTTAACCAAAGTGATGAATCTTTAACAAAAATGTTATTTTTTAATATAGTGGTTCAACCTGCAAGCAAGCAATTGAATTTTCAAAAAAAAAAAAAAA
>CAKNXH010001546.1:193619-210094 GCA_932178445.1 Andricus quercusramuli | reverse complement strand
AGCACCTGACCGGAAATCAGTTGATCTGGTGTTCGAATCCCAGCCAAGTGAAAGGAGAAGATCTTTTTTTCTGAATAAATTGAATTTAATCTCTTGAAAACTCCTAATATCCCTCAGAACCCTTAAAATCGGTGAAAATCCTTCAAGTCGCTTGAATTCTTTAAAATCACATACAGAGTTTTTATAATCCTTTACAATCCAATAAATCATTTCGAAATCTCTCAAAATCCTCATAAATCCCATCCAATCAGCGAAACATCTCAATACCTCTCAAAATCCAAGGGCGGCAAATTTGAGGATAGACCTGAATCCGGCTTCAGATGCCAAAACAACTGGACCAAATTTCAAAATGAGGAAAGGACCTCTGAACGTAATCTTCTTGGCATGAGTCAGGCAGCAAAGTTGTAAATTAATATTACTATAAATTAAAATGTATTATGTAAGTTTCGCGGTCGTGTCGGCAGCTTCTTCGCGAATACTATCCGCAACTTTCTCATCTGTGTGGGTGGGTTAAATGCACAGAAATGTATACAACGTTTTATAGACAAATACAGAGAAACACTCTGTTGGTTGCGGTCGCGTGCACTCTTGGGGGCATTCTAAGGAGGAGGGGGTGGCTCGCGGGGTGTCGGTACTAGGCGTCAGAGGAAATCGGGTGGGTGGTGGGGGGGGGGGGGGGGTAGTTGAAAGTGAGATGGAGGAAAGCGAGTACGGTAATTCCGACAAGGCCAGCGTGGTATCTGCTCGCCTAACGCCGGAGTTCCCTCGTAAACTCTTAGGAAACTTTGCAGACAAATACAGAAATATTTTGCAATGGAAACACGTCCCTCAGAAATTAAATATCGTGATAACGGTGTTGCGAATCCTCCGAGAGAAAGAGAGAGAGAGAGAGAGAGAGAGAGAGAGAGACCAGGAGTGAACAATTTTAAATGAAGCTCAGTTGAGATGATCTAGAGCTGTTATGATATTTTCTAATTGATCCCCTCTTGCGACACCGAAAGGAAGGTGCAACGTGGAATGTGACATCACACATGGAAAATATAAGTGCAAATAAGGGAAACCAGTTTACAGTAGATAGGAAAAAGTTCAACAGCATTTAACTGCATCAGTTTCCAAAAGTAATTTCCTAAAAAAATTGGTGACATCAATAGAAATGTTAGTTTTGATTCCAACAATAAAAGAAATAGGGAACATTTTGATATAAATACTGAAGAATATAAAAAATCTCTATTGAAATTGATTATAAAGGAAAGCCATTCACAGATACAATCTTTGAATATTAAGATAAACAGATTATTGAGAAATTGAATCAACAAGTTCCTTCCTTTATCATTAAAGAATGTTTTGTGAGGGAAATATAATTATATAATAATAATGTAATAATAATAAAAAATAATATTGAACATGATCGAAAATTTTCAAATATCCTTCAGGAGGAAGGTGGTGTACAAAAATTACAGTTAAATATTCACTCAGCTCTCTTTCATCATCAATCAGATCCCGGGTTTCTGAATATTTCTAATGTAATTATTCCACAGAGAGTTATCAACATTTTGAGATTAGGTGATGGTTTTAGCAACAAATTCAGTGAGAAAAATTATAATCAATTACTTGAAATCATTACAGATACTGAATCCAATATTCAAAAAATACCAGAGAATAAAATTGAATAAATTTAAATTTAAAATTTAAAGATTTTTCGGGTTCCAATCGTGTGCGAAACTATGAATGTTGCCGACGTTTCGTGAACATTGCAGTTCACTTCTTCAGGGCTGACCTGAAACTGAAGTTTCAGGTTATGTTGTTCTTATACATGTATTCTCTACGATGCCTGTGATTGGCCAGAGTGCCCCATGGTGGGGACTGCTTGAACTTGATTGGCCAATCAAGTCTTTTTTAAAAAACCCAGGAGGACGGAAAGCCAAATCGGATTGGTATTATATCCATTGTCCCTATTGATGTTATTAGGGTGTTTCAAGATTTCGATTGCTTCTCTATGTTTTCTTGGAAATTTATTGTACGTTTTGGCGATGACGGTTGTTTTGTCAAATAAAATACTATGTCCTGTTTCGATATGATGCACAGCTACTGCTGATTGTGTGAAATGTTTTAGCCTAACTTTACTCTCATGTTCCTTTACACGTTGACTTACCGCCCTCCCGGTTTCTCCAATATAGATTTTACCATAAGAACAAGGGATTTGATATACTCCCGGATCACTGAAAGGTTCCTTTTTATCTTTAGGGTTGTTTAGAAGTTGTCCTATTTTTGCGGGTGGTTTAAATATAGTTTGGATGTTGTGTTTGTTGAGAATTCTTCCTATTTGTTCCGTGATACCTTGAATGTAGGGTAGGATGGTAGTTGTTTTTCTCTCTCTTTCTTTAGTGGGTTGTGTTGACTTATTTTCTTGAGTGTATTTTCTTATTGCTTTATTAATTTGTTTGTTTGTGTAATCGTTTTGTATTAGGATTTGTTTAACATTTTGTAATTCCTTTGTAAGTTATCTTTATCTGTTATGGAGACAGCTCTGTATACAAGGGAATTGATGACCGATTGCTTTTGAGATGGGTGGTGGTGGGAGGAGGCATACAGGTATCTGTTTGTATGTGTAGGTTTTCTGTGAACTTCATGTCCTAATGTGTTATCAGATCTTTTATAAACTAGTACGTCCAAGAAAGGTAATTTTCCGTTTTGTTCAATTTCCACAGTAAACTTGATATTAGGGTATATTTGATTGATGAAATCGAAAAATTTGTTTAGTTCGTCTAGTCTGTGTCTCCAGATGACAAAAGTGTCGTCAACGTAACGGCACCAGAATTCCGGTTTAAGCTTGGATTTGTTAAAGATTTTAGTTTCTAAATTTTGCATAAAAATGTTGGCTATTACAGGTGAGATTGGAGATCTCATTGCTGCTCCTGAGGTTTGTTCGTAGAATTGGTTATTGAAAGAGAAATAGGTATTAGTGAGACAGTGTTCTATTAAAGGTGTGAGATTGGAGGGGAAGTTTGCAAAGGATTTAATAATATCGATTGTATCAGAGATTGGTACTTTTGTAAAGAGAGATACTACGTCGAAACTTACTAGGATGTCTTGGGGTTGAATGTGAATCTGTTGTATTTTTCTGATGAAGTCAAAAGAGTTTTGGATGTGTATGATAGAGTTTCCTGTGAAAGGCTTAAGTTTTTTGGCGAGAAAGCGTGCTAGGTTGTAAGTTGGAGAGAGTTGATGGTGCTGACGATCGGTCTGAGTGGGATGTTGTTTTTGTGAATTTTTGGAAGACCGTAAAGTTTTGGAGAGATAGGATTAGTAGGTTTTAATTTAGATATTGTATCGCTGTCAAGATTTGAGTCTTTTAGAAGGCTTTGTGTTTTTCTGGTTATTGTTTTTGTGGGGTCTTTTTTAAGCTTTTTATATGTATCGTCAGTAAGAAGGTCCATGATTTTGTTGTTATAGTCTTCTTTATTCATTATTACTGTTGTGTTGCCTTTGTCTGCGGGCAATATTATGATTTCTTTATTCTGATTGAGTTCTTTAGTAGCTGTTTTTTCTTGTTTTGTTAAGTTTGAGGAAGGAAGTTGGGCTTCGCGTAAAATGTTGGCTGTCCTACGTCGTATGTCATTTGCTTTTTCGGGTGGAAGGGTGTATATTGTGCATTCCAAATTACTGATGATTTCTTCTTTTGGGATTTTGGAGGGAGCGACTGCAAAATTATGTCCTTCAGATAAGGCTGAAATCATTTCGTTGCTGAGATGATGGTTAGAGATGTTTTTTACTGTATTAGTTAATGGTGCGTGCTTTACTGGAAGTAATTTGTCAAATTTTAGTTTTTGTTTCTCAGTGCGAAAATCTTTAATCCGTTGGGATTGGTCAAATGATATGCGGTCCAATGTGGACCAAATGTCAAATCTGAGAGTGTTTGATAGAAAAAGATGAAGTTTTAATAGTTTTTTAGAGGTAGTGTGCAAGTCAAATTTGGTATGTTGTATCCTTTCTTTTAAGAGAAGCAAACTTGTTTTATGTAGAATTGATTTAGATTCAGATGTTCCCAAATGGTTTTTTATCTGTAAGAATTTTGGGACGATGTTATTGTCCCTACACCGTTTTAAGAAAGCTAAAGATGTTAGTAGTTTAGCTTGAGAAGACCTGAGCTTACTAAAAGTGTTAGTTTCAGTAAGGAAACTCTCCCGGTAGAGTTCTTTAATAATAGATTTGATACTTTCACGATGATTCATTATAATAAATTTAAATTTAAAATTTAAAGATTTTTCGGGTTTCAATCGTGTGCGAAACTATGAATGTTGCCGACGTTTCGTGAACATTGCAGTTCACTTCTTCAGGGCTGACCTGAAACTGAAGTATCAGGTTATGTTGTTCTTATATGTATTCTCTACGATGCCTGTGATTTAATTATAACAAAAATTTTAATTATAACAAAAATCTTTTTAAAAAATCATCCTCAATTAATGATCACCAAATCGGATAAAGGAGGTATAACTCTGGCAATTAGTAGGGATGCTTATATTAAAAAAATGTTGGATATTTTTAATGATGATAATAGTTTTCAATTGATACAGAATAATCCTACCAAATGCTTCAAAGAGGAATTTTGAAAATTTCAAATAGAATGAGAAGGAATAAATATTTGGGTAATAATTTTGAAAGATGTGATATTGATACAAGTAGCACTTTTCTACCATTAGCCTATGGTATTGTTAAAGCTCACAAAGATGATTATCCTCTAAGACCATTTATTTCAAAAATAGGTTCCCCGACTAGAAAATTAGAAGAATTATTGATTGAAATTATTAGAAAAATCAATAGCAATCTCAAATACATCAATTAAAAACAGTCATGATTTCTTAAAACTAATTGACAATGTAATAATACCGTTAGAACATGTTTTTGTATCTTTGGATGTAATAGCTATGTTTCCTAATATCCCTTACGAAAGAATTGAAAAGGCCATACAAAAACGTTGCGAATTGATTGAAATTAATACCAAAGTTCCGAAAGAACAATTTCTTGATGCCCAAAAATATGTGTTTCATTCCGTATTTTTCAAATTTATTAACAATTATTATAAACAAAAGTTTGGAAATCCTATTGGATCAGTTTTATCACCTATCTTAGCTGAAATTGTTATGGAGGACTTAAAGAATGAAGTATTTCAAAAAATTGATTTTAATATTGATTTCTATGCAAGATATGTTGATGATTCAGTACTTAGTGTACATAAAAATAATGTTAACACTCTTCTTAATGCTTTTAATAGTATACACCTAAGATTACAATTGACAGTTGAAATTGAAACTGAAGGAAAATTAAATTTTCTAGATTTGACTTTAATTAAAACAGACGAAAAACATATTATAACTGACTGGCACAGAAAAAAGATTTGTTTAGGTAGAACGCTTAATTTTCTCTCGAATCACTCTATTCAGAATAAGATAGGAATCATCAAAAATTTGATTGATAGAGCCCTCAAATTATCACATCCAATATTCCATGACAAAAACATAGAACTATGCAAAAAAATTCTTTTTCTTAACCACTACCCTTTTGAATTCATTGAAAAACATACGCAGAACAGAATTAATTACATCAAAAACAAAAATAATGATCAAAATATCAAAAACAGAGATGATTATTATAAAACATTTAACACTGTTGTTCTTCCATACTTTGGGAAAATTTCGAAGATTTTGAAATCAATGTTAGGAAAATTAGGTTCATATACTATTTATAGAGTTCTTTTATCTTTTTTTCGAAAATTATTCATGATAAAATGAACTTCATTTCCATCTGAATTCAAAAAATTTTTGAATAGAGACACTAAACTCATGATTCTCTCCAATCTACAGGGTTGCTTATAAATAATTTAAGATTTCTTTAAATTGAGTTTACATAATTTTACCTCAATTTTATTGTAAGAAATCTTTTTTCTTCCTTTTTATCAAAAGATTTCTGTAAAAAGGAATATTTGGAATTTATTTAATTTATAGATACATTTCAATATTCTGGATTGTTTTCTTTTCCTATTTGGAAAATTTAATAATCTAAATCGATTGGTATAGAATCACCTACAAAACAAAAAAAACAAAAATGATAATTGTTAAATGAATCTTAAATATTCAATTGAGCATCATTATAGAAAAAAATATAACAAAATTAATTAACTGTATTAAACATTTTTATTAGACCTAGTCAAGGGTACGGTTTTTCACACCTTTGTCTATCAATAGATTATCGTTTCTGATATTGCTCCTGGGCAAGTCAGAATACTCAATTCTGGATAATTATAATTTATCATTGGTATAATTACAATAAAATTCAATTCATTGAGCGAACAATAGTTGAAACTATGATTATTTCACGAAAAACGCAAAAGTTTAAATTATTGTCATTTTTTTTATCTCTGATATTTTGTAAGATTGGTACGATTGGCGTTTCTAAAGAATTCCTTTTCTTCAATCGTTTTCAAGAAATTTTCCCTCTTTCTTTTTTTTCGCTTACCTGTGATTTTTTGTTAAAAAGTCATATTTTCTGGTTGAAAATTGAACTGTTCTAAAAAAAATATGACTTTTTGGTTTAAAAATTCAGCAACTTCGTGAACATTTTTTTTCTATCTTGACTGAAAAATCTTTTTTGTTGAAAAATCAACTCTTCTGATGAAAATTCGTCTTTTGGGGTGAAATGGACTGTTTTTGAATTAAAATTGAATTTTATGTATCAACTATTTCATTTTTTGTTGAAAATTCGACCACTCGGTGGGAATATGAACTTCTTCGTTGAGAATTCATTTCTTTGTTGGTAAGATTAATTATTTAATTTAAAAATTTAATTATATTGTTGAAATTTCAATTCATTTTGTAAGAAATTTAACTATTTTGTTGAAAATTTCATTTTTTTAAATTGAAAATTCATTTTTCTTGTAGAAAAGTTCTTGGTTAATAAATTCATCTTTTTTTGTTGGAAATTCAAATGTCTTCTAAATAAATTATTACTTTTGGCTCCTGGCTCAACTATTTGTTTAAAAATGCAACTGTTGGTGGTTAAAGTTTATCTTTATTTACTTTTTTCTTAAATTTCACTATGTAATTAAAAATGAGTATTTGAAGATTGGAAATTAAACTATTTTGTTAAAAATTCGTCCTTTTTGTTGAAAAGTTCAGCTAGTTGGCTGTACCTAAATGCAATTTTCTGGTTAATAATTAATTTTTTTCTGTTGAAAAAACAAATATTTCGTTGAAAAAATATATTTTTCAGTTGAAAATTCAACATGTGAGTAAAAATTGAACTATTTGGTTAAATATTCAACTATTTTGTTAAAAAGGCACCTTTTTTCTCTATATAGTTTTAAAATTCAATTGTTCTCGTTGAAAAAAAACTCATTTGTTTAATATTCGTCCCTTTTGTTTGGAAGTTCAACTATTCGGTCGTAAAAGCAGCTGTTGGATTGATAATTAATTTTGTTGAAAATTTAATTTTTTTTTAATTCCACTATTTTGTTAAAAAGTCACCTTTTTCTTAAAAAATTAACTGCTTTGTTGAAAATTAGTGATTCATTCGAGACGATTTCGAGAAAAATCGAGATTCTCTAAAAACATGCTCAGGTGAACTCAAAACTTCATCGAGATCGAGAATCACGAAACTTTTTATTCGAGAATCTCGATCTCCATGAAGTTTTGAGCTCACCTGAACATGTTTCAAGAAAATCTCGAATTTTCTCGAAATCGTCTCGGAATCGTCACTATTGAAAATTCGTCTTTTTGGATTGAATCTTTTTTAGAGTGGAAATTCTTCTTTTTTGTTAGGAGAGTTTTTGGTTGAAAACTCATCTTCCTTGGTGAAAAATTTAAATTTTTCAAAAAAAATCGTATTTTGGGCTTGAAGATTCTAGTTTCAAGGTTAAAAATTTGGTTTGAACTTAGTTTTTATGTTTGATGAAAATTCAACTATTTAGTTGCAGAATCATCTTTCTGGGTTGAAAATTAAACTTTTTTTTTGAAAATTCAACTCATTTTGAAAATAAAATATTTACTCAAATATGACACCTGTACATTAATTTTACTAAAAATAAATGTTTCCCTATTTTCGTTAAAAATTACCCTATTTTCCCTGTTTTGAAAGGCATTCATCAAATAAAATCGATGAGAAAATTTTGATTCAAAAGGGGGGGGGGGGTTGTTCACATTTTTGCCATCACCCTGAATGTTTCGAGCTTTGTGTGATAATCTGTGACGTAGAATGAAAGGGGTGGCAAAATTGTTCAAAATATCATGCCTTTTTTTTAACGGTCCCTACAATTGTTGAACAGTCCCATTGCAAATTTTGAAAAATAATGCTTGGGTAATTAAAGAAATAATTTGTATTCAGAATTTTAGGGGGTAAATTTCAGATTAGAAGGTTCAAGTCTAAATTTACTTTGTTAATTTAGCCTAACAATTCAAGTACTGTCGTCCGCATATGTTCCACATATATGTAGACGCATACACACGCACTTGACCCAACGAAGAGTATTAACCTGCGTACCTCGGGACTCTAAACTCTTAAAATGTTATGACGTGGAACTCGTGATTTCATGGAACATTTAATCACTATATTGGTAAATAGCCGAAATAGGGGTTCTCGACAGTTAGGACGCTAAACTGATATTATAGGAAGGATCCGTATCAGTAATTTGCAAATATTGAGGCAATAATCCACTCTAAAGGAGATTACTTTAGTTTAGAGGCTATAACAAACAGAATGTTAATTTATTTGAGGAGTGAGTGAACAAAACATGATAAATCCTTCCGAGATGATTTCTCAAAAAATAGACAAATGCTCTATTTCGAAAAGACCAGAAATAGAAGGAAAAATTCAAATATAAGTTGTCCAGCAGGGCCGCGTGAATAATTTGTGTTGGACTTGGACGCATGACGCAACCTGATGCAGCTAACGCGCTGATACTGCGGCCCTCAAGCTTTCGTCACGCTTGACTAAGCACTGCCTCTTTCTTGACTGCGCGGCGCCTCTCATCATGAAATTGCGGAGGCCTCCAGTTTTAGGAATATCGTACACTGGAGTTTCTTAAATCGGGAGTTGAGTGTATTATATTGAAATGCGAAGAGTTCTCTCTCTCTCTCTCTCTGCAATCTCATGCAATTCCATGCAATCTTTTACAATTCCTGGTGAAAAAAATGTTGTGAAATTTCTAAAGATTTCAAGATATTTCTAGTACACTTAGAAAAATAGAAATATAAATAAAATTGGGTATAGTGAACTAGATTTATAAGATTTCATGAAATTTTGAAGATTTTGAACGTTTCTCAAAATTTTTGAAAAGATTTCAAAAAATTTCACGAAGATTTCAAATATTTTAATGATATAACATTAATACAAAAGGTTTCAGAGAATTTTAAAAAGATTTCAAAGATTTCGTAAAAATTTTATAAAGATTAGAAAAAATACAAGAATTCCAAAGATTTCAAAAAGTTTCGAAAATTATCAACGATTTCAAACGGTTTCAACCATTTTCAGAAGATGACAACAGATTTTCAAGATGATTTCAAACAGACACAAAAGATTTTTTAAGGATTTTAAATGATTTAAAAAAATGTCACAAAGATTTTAAAGATTCCAAGGGTTTTCAAAATTTCTCGAATTTCAAAGATTTCACAAAAATTTAAGAAGATTCTAGAAGATTTATCAAAGATTTCAGGAAATTTGGAAGATTTCATGAAGATTTCAAGAAATAGAATTTTTTGGTGTTCCAAGAGTCAATAATCGTACTTCGCGAGTCCTGAAAAATTTCATTCATTGAAAAATTTACTCTCTTAGTTTATTCTCTTATTGGTTGAAAATAGATCTGTTTTATTTCAAAATTCAACAATTTAATTGGAAATGAATGTCTTTTGTTGTAATTTGTATTTTTTCGTAGAAAATTAATATTCTTAATTGAAAATTTAACTGCTTGTTTGAAAGTTGAAATACTTTGTTAAATATTATTTTTATTACTTGAAAATTGATCTATTTGGCAGAAATTTAACTACTTTGTTGAAAATTAGTTCTTTTTTAGTTTGAAGATTGATTTTTTGAACTGAAAATTTAAGTATTTTATTATTAATTAGAAATAGATCGTTTTTATTTAAAAATTCAACAATTTGACTGAAAATTGATTAAACTAGTCGCAATTCACCTTTTTAGTAGAAAATTAATCTTTTTAATTAAAAATTCGACAGCTTGGTTGAAAGTTGAACTGCTTGTTTAGAAATTTATGACTTTCGTTGAAAATTGAATTATTTTGTTGAAAATTCGTTCCATTTGGTTAAAAATTTATTTTTTAAACTAAAAATTAACTAATTTATTATTCGTTGACTGTTTTTAGTTTAAAATAAAAACGCTTTGTGTCGAAAATTCAATTGTTTCATTATAAATTCTTCTTTTTGGGTTAAAAATTCCATTATTTTTGTAGAAAATTCAACAGGTTGGTTAAAAATAAATTTTTTGTTTGGAAATATATACCAACGAGTTCAAAACTCAACTATTTTTTGAAAAATTTGTGTTTTGAATAAAAAAATCCATCTCTTTTGGTAGCATATTCATCTTTTTTTGTTGAAAATGCGACTTTTTGGTTCAAAATTATTCGGTTTTTGTTGAGGATTCAACTAATTTTCTTCAAAAATCGTCTTTTTTATTTGTATTTAACTGTTTTTGATTAAAAACAAAAATTTTTTTTTTTGAAATATCAAGTATTGTATTGTTTGTTGAGAACTAGTAATTTTTCATTGAAAATTTAACTACTTCTTTGTTCAAATTTGTTTTAAGATTCATTATTCAAATTGAAAATTTGAACATTTTATTAAAAATTTATTTTGTTGAAAATTCAATTATTTTCTCGAAAAGTTAACTGCTTTCTTGAAAATTCGTGTTTTTGGTTTGACAATTCATTTTTTTTGTTTGGAAAGATCTTGGCTTGAAAATTCATTTTTCTTGGTTGAAAATTAAGCTGCCTTCTAAAATAATAATCTTATTAGATTAAAGATTCGATTATTTGGTTAACAATGCTTCTGGTTGGAGATTAATTCTTTTTTAATCTGACCATTTGGTTGAAAATTCATGTTTTTGAGTTAGAGATCAAACTACTCTCTTTGAAATTTAACTCTTCAGTTAAAAATTTAACTGTTTGTTGAAATTTCATTTGTTTTGTTAAAATCAAACTGCTTCGTTGAAAACTTATATTTTTGTATGGAAAATTATTTCTTCTTATTGAAAATTCACATTTGTTGGTAGCAAAGTTCTTGATTAGAAAATTCATCTCTCTTGGTTGAAAATTCAACTGTTTAAAAAAAATGTATCTTTTTGGCTTCAAGATTTGATTATTTTCACAAAAATGGTGTGTGGTTAAAGTTCCTTTTTTTTTGTGAATACGACCATTTGGTTGAAAACTGATCGTCGAAGTTTGAAAATTCAATTCTATAAATTTAAACGACTAGTCAAAGAGAGTAAAGATAAAATCAGAACAGAAGAAGAGAACAAAATACAAAAATACTCTGAAGGATTTATGAAACTTTTATATAAACAGTTGAAGGAAAGTAAAAGTACAGAGTTTTTCAGCATGAGAAACAGCAAAGGTGAAATGCTATATGATTTACACGGGATAGTAGACGCTTTAAAATACTCTTTTAAAGAACTCTTTTTCTAAAACATTCGATATTTCAGCTTAAAACTGAGAAATAAGAAGAGAGGAAGTAGGGGAAATTGTCGGAGGGTAAGTGAGGTAAAATGAGGGGAAATGAGGGGAGAGGAATTAGAGGAAGTGAGGAAAGAAGAGGGGTGAGGAAGTAGATGAAGCGAGGTGAAAATAGGGGTCAGGAAGTAGGGAAAATCAGTGGAAATGAGGGAGGGGGAAGTGGGTGAAGTAGGAGAAATGAGGTAAATTTTGGGGAAGGGAAATACGGGGGATGAGGAAAAATGAGGGGAGGATGAGCAGTGGTAGTGAGGGGAGGATGAGCAGGGGTAGTGAGGAGAAATGAGAGGAGGGGAACTAAGGGAAGTGGGAAGCAATGAGTGGAGGTAGGATATGCATTAGAAGTAAGGGAAGTAAGAGGAAGTTAGGTTAGAGAAGTAGTGGCAGTGAGTTTAAGTGAGGGGAAGTAAGGGAAATTATTATAAATAATGGTGATTAGGGAAGGGAAGTTTGAAAAAGAGTGGTAGCTGGGAAGCTATGAGAGGAAGTTGAAGAAGAAGAAGCTGGGAAAGGGGTGGTGGCGAAGGCCGAACTTGGGGAAGGGGAATGTAGGGGAAGAAGTGGAGGGAAAGTATACAGAATTTCATCTTATTTTCAATTCAAAAATAAATAAGAAATGAAAACCGTTGTTAGGTGTCGATTTTCTCGGAGGTCACTCAAGCCAAATAGTTGTTTCAGGGAGTGGAGGTCTTGGGGGCGGTGGATGTGTGTACCAATTATACAGACAACTATTGTGCGGCTCTCATTAAACGACGGCAACAAATTCGATTACTTCTGGTTCCAAATTTCAACCGCTCGGTAAATGGCACCGAAACCGCTCTCCACCCTCAAGAGGGTAGAATTCGCCCGAGACCATTTTCCCCGGGTCGAAGCACCCGGATTCTACGGTGAATTTATTTTACGACTAAACAGAAAATTAGTGAACGTTTCGGGTTTGCGGTGTTTAGGCTCGGTACAACAACACCCGGGAATTTCGGCTCGAGACACAGCTACGATTTCGAGATTAATGGGGACCAAAAAGGAGGGGTTGCTTCTCTAAGGAAGGGTAACTTATTCTCAAGGGTCTCAATTCAATTTTCCGAATTTTTTACATTCTCTTTGAGGGAAGGGCGATTAATTACGTAAGGATAATTCCTGAATGTTTGGACCCCCCCCCCCCCCTATCGTAAACATTCGTAAGATTTTTTTAATCCGACCACTCTTCTTATGCAAGCTATTATATTTTTTATTTCAAAGGATTTTTAAGGATACAAAGTATTTCGAAGAATTAACAATATTTCACGGAATTTAACGAAATTCCCTAAGTTTTTTAGGGTATCATGAGATCTCAAGGAATTTTCAAATATTTCGAGGAATTATAAAATATTTCAAGGGATGAGAAAAGATGAAGGGTACGATTTTACATGATTTAAAAAGATTTCAGGAGTTTGAAGAAATTAACAAATACAATTTCAAAGAGAGTCTCAATTTGTCAAGGGATTTTACAATATTTTAAGGGAATTTGAGGAGTTTTATCAGATTTTTAGAAATTTTATTAGATTTTATGGGATTTCAAGAGATACTGAGGATTTCGACGGATTTTGAGGAATTTTAAGAAATTCAGAAGGATTTCCAAGGATTTCACGGGATTTCAAGAAATTTAAAAATATTTTGAAATAAGTCACGGAATTTCAAAGGATTTTAAAGGATTTCTTGCGATTTTGAAGTATTTTCACTTTTGAATGATAACAGGGGATTTTTATAAGATTTTGAAGATTTAAAAAGGTTTAAGGAGGTTTTATAAGATTTCTAAAAATTTGCCAAGATTTTAAAGGATTTCAAGGGATTTCAAGAGCTTTGCGGAATTTAAGGGACTTCTATAGCACTGAAAAAATTATAAGGGATTTTTATAGGTTTTTTTTTAAGATTTCAAGATTCTCATAGTTTTTAAAGAATTTTAAAGGAATTTTAAGAGATTATGATCGATTGTACGATATCTATTAAATTTAAAAGATTTCAAGAAATTTTTACATGATTTAAAAAATTTTAAGGAATTTTCAAATTTTTTAAAGAATTCATGAGATTTTGAAGAATTGCAAAGATTTAAGAAAAATTGCAATCAATTTTGAAGGTATTCCAAAGATTTCAAGGAATAGAGATGGATTAAATTTTTTTTTGATTAAAAATAGGATTAGATGCCCCATTATTAAAAAATAAAAAATATATTTATAAATTATATTTTATGAATTTTATGAATTTTGAAGATATCAGGAGATTTGAGTAAGATTTTGAAGGATTTCAAAGGCTTTTTTAGAGATTATGATCGATTTTCTGATATCTATAGAATTCAAAGAGTACCAAGAAATTTTCACATAATTTAACAAATTTTGAAGGATTTTCCAAACTTTCAAAAGAATTCAGGAGGTTTCGAAGAATTGCAAAAATTCTCAAAGATTTTCAAGATTTCCCATGAAAACCTTAAATTTCATTAAATGTTCAAAAAATAAAATTCCATGAATTTTGATAAAAAATAGGATTAGAAACACTAATATTCAAAAATAAGAAATATGTTTATATAATAAATTTGAAGAATTTCACAAATTTTTGAGAATATCGAGGGATTTTAATGAGATTTCGAAAATTTGAAGGGAATTAAAGAGATTTCGTAAGAATTCAAGATTTACAAGAAATTTCAAAAGGTTCGCGAAATATTTATTGCATTCATTTATTATATTTCTTCTTTTAAGTTGTATTTAGTGTCATTTTTGTTCAATATTTCACGAAGTTTCAAGGATTTTAGTCGATTTTGAGGGATTTTCACAAATTATTAAGGGATTAATATAAAATTTGGAAAATTTGAATCTACGTTAGCAATTTTTACAGTTGGAAAAAAATTAAAATTTTAAGGGATTTAGGGAGCTTTCAAAAATGTTCAAAACGCTTCAAAAGATTTTAAAGATTCAATGAGATTTCGAAATTTGAAGGAATACAAAAAAATTTCAAGCTATTTAAAATAATTTTGAATGCATTTTCGATTCAAAAATTATTAAATTCGTCTCTTGGTAGGAAATTAATTTTTGATGGAAGAAGAGTCTTCTTTTTGGGTTTAAAATGATATTTTTTTAATTCAACTTTCCAGGTTGAAAATTCAACTGTCTTTTAAAAAATTCAGCTTTTGGGCGTGAAATTTAAACTGTTTTTGTTTGAATTTTATTTTTTATTTGACAATTTGACCATTTGGTTGAAAATGAATCAGTGTTGGCTTAAGATTCAAATATTCTGGCGAATTCTTATTATTCTGTTAAAAATTAACTTTTCTGTTGAAAATTAAAATAAATATAAAAAAATTGGTCTTTTGGGCTTGATCATTTAACTATTTGGTTAAAATTTTAACTATTTTGTTGAACATTATTTTCCTTTGCTTGAAACTTCAACTATCTCGTTGATAATGCAATTTTTTAGTTGAAAATTAATTTTTTGTTGTTAAAATTTGTCTAAATTCTATTGTCATAAACAATTACCCTTATTTCACCTTTAAAATGAGCTCACGAACTTTGAAAAGTCTCATTATTTCCAGAGTTATTCCAATTTTTCGAAACCATCGAAATTGCTTTATTTTTGTAATATCTTTTTATGAAATTGACATGTTGACGTTATTTGAAGCTTATTAGATGCCAGATTTGATAGATTTTCATCCTGTTTCAGAAAAAAAATCACGTTGATATTACACAAATTAGGGCACTCTAGCAACACATCAAAAAACAGGTGCATAAGTTAGAGTAGTTCATAAGAAAAAAGTTTCCAATTTTTTTAGTGGTATTTTATAAATGCTAAGGTTTATGTAATGAATCTAAAGAGTGTATATTTTTATTTCAATTGTTTGTTTTATCATTTAGACTTTTTTTCAATCCAACTTTTTAATGGAAAAAGATCAAAAATCGTACTTTCTTTGCAGTTTTTGTAACAAGTTCAAAAGCTCAGCCTAAATATTACGTTTTCCGAGTTACTTTTTATTATTTAAACATTTTAGAATCTTATAGTATCCAGAATTGATAATGTTTTCTTAATGCATTGACCTAACTTATTCTCGTTTTTGGGAACCGAAGAAAATAATAAATATTTCCGAAAATAAATCAAAAAGGGCGATGAAGTTTATTGCAAGTTGAAAATCTACGATTCTGCCTGGAGGGTATAGGAACAACAGCATATCCGGGATTTTTGGCATTTGGTACTTGGGAAGTGTAACAAAGAGGATTTTCTCAAGCTTCTCATTGTCGCCTAAGATTCTGGCATCCCGTTCCCGTTTCCCAAACTCGCAACTCAAAGATTGGCTCGGATCCAATAGACATCTTAAGTATAATCTGACGATATTTCCACCCGTCCTAACTCTTCCTTGTGATATACTTCGATTGCCAATGGACTCGAAGAAAGTCAAAGTCCCATCATTTATGCTACATGTTATTATGCAAACCCTAGATGCATAGAAGAGAATTTATTTGGCTTTGTATTTTTCCACATGGAAGGATATGCTGAATATTGATGCCAATTTGTGGAATATATTTCTGTAGATATCGCTTCTTGTTTAATGTAAGTTTTAATCAACTAGAAAACGAAAAAGAAAATATTTGTATTTCATAGTATCCTTATTTATAATCAGCTTTATGGTATCCTTATTTATAATCAGACAGGCCCCTCGGCAATGTGATTTACTGGCTACTCCTGACCATAGTTCGAATACGTTCCTCAACTTCCTACTTTATATCAC
>CAKNXH010001546.1:159064-170273 GCA_932178445.1 Andricus quercusramuli | reverse complement strand
CATCTTCAGTGAAAAAGTTCAATTTTCAACCAAATAGATGGATCTTTCACTAATTTAATGAATTTTCAATTGACAAGAATAATTTTTCACAAAAAATGAGAAATAGCGTCAAAATAGAGTAATTTTCAACCAAGTAGTTGAATTTTCTTTTTAACCAGACATGAAATAGTTAATTTTTGAGTGGAAAATATAATTATTTAAACAAAAAAATCTAACTTGAAAAAAATTGAGTCTTCAAAAAAATAAAGTCAATTATTCAACCACAGAGATGGATTTGCAACTCAGGAAGATTAATTTTGTACAAAAAATTCGAAATTACAACAAAGTAAATACAAAATATAATTTTTAAAGTTTTAGTCGAAATATTAATTTTGAACCAAAAAAACGAATTTGAATGAAATAGTTCAATCAGCGACCATTAAAATAGTTGTTTAAAAAAGTAGTTCAACTTTTAATCAACTAGTTAATTATTAAACAAAATGAAATTAACTCTTAATGAAAAAGTTTATAGTTTAATTTTCAAATAAAAAAGATGAATTTTCAACCTAAAAAAGATTTGAACTTTCAAGAAAGTAATTGAACTTTCCACTACAAAAATTAATTCTTGATGCAAAACTTAACAGTTAATATCTTAATCTAAGAAAATTTGAATTTTACATTGAAAATAGTTGAACTTAACCAAAAGAGATAAATTTTCAAACCAGAAAAGATTTTTCGGTCAAGATACAAAAAATTTGTCAACGAATTTGTTGGATTTTCAAACCAAAAAGGCAAATTTTGTTTAAACGAGTTAAATTTTTAACCCGGAAATATAATTTTTCAAACAAAAATTTCATTTTGAACAAAATATTTTAATTTCATACAAAACATTTAAACTTTAAACCCGTAAACATGGAATTTCAGCAAAAAAGTTAACGTTCAAAATATTTGAATTTTCAACCAAAAATGAAATAACCTATTTTTCAGGTGAAAAAATTGACTTTTAACCCCCTAAAAAACGAATTTTCAACAGAGTAGTTGAATTTTCCACTAAAGAGTTAGATGGATTTTCAGTCATAAATTTTTAACCAAATTGTTGAATTTGCAAATAAAAGTGATGAATCATCATAAAAACAACAAATTTTTAACACAGAATTTTTACTTTCAAAATTTAGTTGAATTTTCAAATAAGAAAAACCTGAATTTTCCGTTATGAAAATTAATTTTTGACAACAAATGTAATAGCAAAATTTTCAGTAAAAAAATTTTATTTTCATAAAAAGAAGTAATGTCAAATAAAATAAATCAATCTTCAACTAATGAAATTAATTTTAAACAAAATAGTTAAATTTTCATCCAATAAAATGAATGCTGAACAAAGTAGTTCAACTTTTAACCAAGAAATTTAAATTTTAATTAAACGAAAATAATCTTCAATAAAAAATTTGAATTTTCATCTAAAAATTGAAAAGTTAAATTCTCAGTTAAAAAATTAATTTGAACAAGCAGCGAATTTTCAACCAAATAGTTAAATTTGAAATAAATGAAAAGAATGCTCAATAAAATAGTTCAACTTCTAGCAGAGTAATTTAAATTTTGACGAAAAAAAATGATTCCTCAATGCAAAAGTAATTAGTGGAATTTTAAATTAAAAACGATTTATTTCCAGCCAAAAATGGATTAGTTTAATTTTCAACAACAAAAAGGAACATGAATTTTCAACAAAGTAGTTAACTTTTCAACCAATAAAATAAATCCTGAATAAAGTAATTCAACTTTTAAATAAGTAACTTATCTTCTAAATAATAAAAATTAACTTACATTGAAAAATTCAATAGTTGAATATTCAAATAATAACTATGAATTTTCATCGAAAAATTGAATTTTCATCAAAAAAATTAATTAAAAAAAAAACGAATTGCCAAGAAAAAATTTAAATTTTCAATTAATAAAATGAATACATAAAATAGTTCAACTTTCACCCAAGTATTTTAACTTTTAACTAAAAAAAAAATTAATTCTTAATTCAAAATTTAATAGTTGAATTTTGAACTGATAACGATCCATTTCAATTCAAAAATTGTTCAGTTAAATTTCTAAGAAAAAAAAGCGCATTTTAAACAAAATAGTTGAATTTTCAATCAATTAAATGAATACTTAAAAAAGTAAATTAACTTTCAACCAACGTAGTTGAACCACCAACCAAACAAAATTAATTCTCAAAAAGATTAATTTTTAACCGAATAATTCAATTTTCTATCAATCTGTTGTATTTTCAAGCCAAAGAGACGAATTTTCTGCAGAAGAAGTTAGTTTACGACCAAATAGTTAAATCTTCAACTAAAACGACGAATCCAAAAAAAATGGATAACAAACTTTAAACGAGACATTTGATTTTTTAAATAAAAAATAAAAATAATTCTCACCGAAATATGTAATAGTAATATTTCATTCAATTAAAGAGGATTAATTTCCTTTCAAAATAGACGAACTTTCAGCAAAATTAATAAAATGTCTAACAGTCATACCAAAAATTGAATAGTTAACTTTCCAGTTGAGAAAAATTAATTTTTCTTCAAAACACGAATTTTTAATAAAACAGTCAAATTTTCAAATAAGTAGTTTATTTTTTTTCACGAAAAATATGAATTTCCAACAAAAATGATAATGTCCAACAGAATTGTTAATTTTTCTGCCAAACTGTTGAATTTTCTGCATAAAAAATAAAAATATGAGCTACATAAAGTGAGTATAAAAAGTGCAAAAAATTAATTTCCATGAAAAAAGTAATGACAAACAAAATAGTAAAATCTCCTTCTAATACAATGAATTTTCAACAAAATTTTTAAATTTTTAACCAATAAAATGAATGCTTAACAAAGTAGTTCAACTTTCAACTAGTTGAACATTCAACCAAACAAAATCAATTTTTAAAGAAAAAGCTATTAAACGAATTTTTGAATAGAACCTATGCATTCCCATAAAAAAATGAAGAAATTAAATTTTCAGTTGAGAAAATTTATTTTAAAAAAATCTCCACACAATATATTCAAATTTTCAATAAATAAAATGAATGCTTGATAAAATTCTTCAACTCAAAATTGGATTTTCTTTTCGGGTTCTATTAATTTATTTCAGTTCATCACAAATCGTCACAAAACATATTTAAACCCCCCTCCCCCCACTGAAAGTGCAACCTATATTTTGGGATTGCCTTAATTAACTGTGGCCAGGGCCACAATTGAAAACAAAGGCCATGAATCCACCTCTCTTCAAATAAAACGTCACCTAATTTCCGTGGAAAACTGCGTCAAAAATAAAAAGAGGAGCTACATAAAGTGAGCATAAATAGTGGAATTTTAATGTCACCGAAGATATTTGAAAAAAGAAGAAGAAGAAAGTTAACAAAGTCAACACAGTAAAGCAAGAGAGATTGGGAGCTTGGGATAAATATACCACTGGAGCGTGCAATTAACTCCGAATAAATCGATCAAAGAGTGCTTAAGCTCGATTCTGAGGATAGATCGCAAGAGGCCACGCTAAAGCGAACCGCGAATTATCGCGATTCTGGTGTACTTATATGCTGGAAACGCGTAAATCAGTGGTTTATGGTCACGGGGAGAAGTCAAAGAGGCTTTGCTCGTCGCTTGGCCCGTCACACATTTTACCGAAATCGTCGTCTTGCTCGTACAGTCATGCCAGTATTGCTCAAAGTGCGACATGTACAACTGTACAGGATGAATCAAGTATTTGCCTTGCAGTCGAACAGCTATCTTCAGTAGAACATAAATTGTCTTTCTGACTGTAAATTGCTTTTTCAGACAATGCATCCCAGACAATGAAATACAACCTTTACGAAAAACAAAGATATTCCTGTCTCGCTCTTCAAATTGTATTTTTTTTTTTTAGATTTTCTTTAAAAGATTGTTGAAGATTTTGAAAAATTGAAAAAAAATGCGTCCGATATAATGTGGTATCCAGGATTCACTCTCCATGTCGCGGTCAAAGATCTTGACACATCAATAGAAGAATTTGTGCTATACAGGTTTCACTATTCATATGTCAATCGAAAATTTTTAAAGATCGCAAATAGATTCTGTACAATCAAGGATTTTCATTCTATATCATAATCATAGGTGCCTACAAATCAATAAAAGAGTTTGTATGATACAGGCTTTTTCCTTCATACCACGATCAAAGATGTCGATAAATAAAAAAAAATGGTGCGATCCCGGATTTGCATTCTATATCATAATCAAAGGTGTCTATACCAGGAGAGTTTGTACGATCCAGGCTTCTTCCTTCATATCACTATCGAAGATGTTGACACAACAATAAAAGATTATGTACATTTCTGGATTCGCATTTTGTATCATAATCAAAGGTATATCCTCAATAAAAGAATGTTTGCGATCCAAGGATTTACTCTTCATAACGTGATAGAAGATGTTTACCCATCAACAGGAGAGTTCGTACAATCCAGGCTACTTCCTTTATACCACCATCGAAGATGTTCAAACATCAATAAAGGAATTTGTACAATCCTGGATTTGCATTCTATATCATAATCAAAGCTATCTACACGTCAACAAACAAATGGGTGCAATTCCGGATTTACATTTTATATCACAATCAAAGGTGTCTACATACCAATAAACGAATTTTTGCAATCCAAGGCTTTACTCTCTTCAACGTGATAGAAGATGTGTACACATCCACAGAAGAATTTGTAGGATCCAGGCTTCTTCCTTCATACCACGATCGGAAATGTTGACACAGCAATGAAGTAATTTGTTCAATCCTGGATTTGCATTCTATATCATAATCAAAGCTGTCTAGACATCAATAAAAATGTGCACACATCAACAGAAGAGTTAGTACGATCCAGGCTACTTCCTTCATACCACCTTCAAAGATGTTAACACATCAATAAAAGAATTTGTACATTCCTGGATTTGCATGATATATCATAATCAATTTACATTTTATATCATAATCAAAGCTGTCTACTCATCAATGAAAAAAATGTGTGCAATCCCGGATTTGCATTCTATATCATAATTAAAGGTGTCTACACATTAATAAAAGAATTTTTGCCA
The DNA here is from genome assembly GCA_932178445.1 of Andricus quercusramuli. Lineage (NCBI taxonomy): Eukaryota > Metazoa > Arthropoda > Insecta > Hymenoptera > Cynipidae > Andricus > Andricus quercusramuli. Next base: position 165,195 of record CAKNXH010001546.1, on the reverse strand, counting down.
CCCAAGGCTGTACTCTCCTCAACGTGATAGAAGATGTGGACACATCTACAGAAGAGTTTTACGATCCAGGCCTCTTCTTTCATACCGCGATCGGAAATGTTGACACAGCAATGAAATAATTTGTTCAATCCTGGATTTGCATTATATATCATAATCAAAGGTGGCTACATATCAATAAAAAGAATTTGTACAATCCTGAATTTGCATTCTACATCATAATCAAAGGTGTCTACACATCAATAGAAGAATTTGTGCAATCCTGGATTTGCATTCTATATCATAATCAAAGGTGTCTACACATAATTAAAAGAATTCTTACTACCCAAGGCTTCAGTCTCCAAAACCTGGTAGACGATGTTTACACATCAATAGAAGAGTTTGTTCGATTCAGGATTCTTCCTTCATACCACGATCGAAGATGTTGACACAACAATAAAAGATTTTGTACAATTCTGAATTCGCATTTCATATCATAATCAAAGCTGTCTACACATCAACAAAAAAATGTATGCAATCCCGCATTTGCATTCTATATCACAATCAAAGTTGTCTACACCTCAATAAAAGAATTCTTGCTATCCAAGGCTTGAATCACCATGACGCGATAGCAGATGTTTAAGAAAAAAGTTATTTTGATTTAAAATTTGTAAATAATAATCTTGGGAAATCAAGCTGGTTTCATGTACAATAAGATTTTTTTTCTTTCGTTAAATTCAATATAGCAAGCGTCTTAAATTTCCATGAAATATGCGAACAAACATGAACAAATTTCAAATAAAATAAAATTATTTTGTTAAATATTCACATATTTTGTTTATAATTATTGTTTTTATAGAAAATTAATCTTTTTTGTCGAATTTTCGTTTCTTTGTTTGGAAATTAATTTTGAACTGAAAATTCAACTATTTTACTTTTCGTCGATTTTTCTTCTTATAAAAATCTAATCTTTTTGGTTGAAAATTCATCTGCTAACTTGGAAATTTAACTATTTCGTTAAAAATTCATTTTATTTGGCTTAAAATTTATTTCTCTAACTTAAAGTTGAACTATTCAATTTTCGTTAGAAATACATGTATTTTGTTGAAAATTGTTCTTTTTTTTGGTAAAAAATTCATCTTCTCGGTTGAAAATTCACCTATTTGTTGAAAAAAAATTTTTATTGAAGATGCATAATTTTAGTTGGGAAGTCACTTCCTTGGTTAAAAATTTAATTAATTTTGTTGAAAATTTTTTTTTGTCTTTTTTTGAAATTGATGTTTTTATAGCATTGTAGCTATTTTAGTTTTTCTAGAAACATCATCGTTTTTAGTTAACAATTCACTTATTTTGTTGAAACCTCATAATTTTTAGTCAAAAATTCAACTGATAATTATATTTTTACCTAAATTATTTCAACAATTTATTATTGTTTTTAGCAATTTTCTCATAAAATAGAGACAGAAAGTCTCAGTTTTAATCAAAAATGTGCAATTTTTTGTCCAATTTTTAATTGAAGTGAGATAATAGACAATCCATGTTAACAAACATGACTGTTTAAACAATTTATTATTTGTTGTTAAGAATATTCTCTTTGAATAATGTTAGAAATTGCAATTCATTATGAAATGTTGAACTTTTTTTTAACTTTTCACTTGGAGTGAAATAATATTCAATTCAGCAAAAATAATTGTTTTAAACAAATTGTTATTGTTTAGAGCTATCTTCTTCTATACTAATACTAGATAGTTGCGGTTTTTTCTGAAATTTTAAATTTTTTGATCACTTTTCAATTGGAGTGCTATAATAACTAATTTAACAAAAATAATTGTTTGAACAATCTGTTATTATTTTTAATAATAATATTTTTCCTCAATGGTAGAAAATTGCGTTTTATTGTGAAATTTTGCACTATTCGTCTGTTTTTCACTTGAAGTGACTTAATAATTAATTTAATTTATCTAAAATATTTGTTTAACAAAATTGTAATCCTTTATAACTATCATAATATATATTAATGCCAGATAGTCGCGTTTTTTTTTAATTTTCAACTTTTGTCCATTTTTTAAGTAGTGAGGTAATAATTGATACAAGCTTACAAAAATAGTTGCTCAAAGAATTTCGTATTGTTTATAATTATGTTCTCTTAGATAAGTGAATATATTTTTTTGAAGCAAACCAGATATTTTAAATATTTTTGAAATGTTCTATATGTATCATATTAAATGTAAATTTTCCTTAAAGTAGTTATTGAGGGCCTTTCCGTTAACAATAATAATAATATTTATTATTTGTTTCGAAATGGAAAGTCAAAGAAAAGCTGAAGCAACTTCCTATCATAACACTAATGAAATATAATAATAAATTGTTGAAACAATTATTTTTGTTAAATTGCATGAGTCATCAGCTCGTTCTGAGTGAAAATTTGACAAAAAGTGGAAAATTTCAAAAAATGCAACTATCTATCATTAATATAAGAGATAGCTATAAACAATACAAATTTATTTAAAAAATTACATTCGTCAAATTCCATTGATTATTACAACACTATTAGTGAAAAGTGAACAAAAACTTGAAAATTGAGAAGAAACCGCAGCTTTCTAGCAATTATCTAAGAGAAGAGGGATATAAACAATGGCACATTGTTTAAATAATCAGTTTTGTTAATTTGCACTACTTATTACATTATTAGGTGAGAAGTCGGTTAATTATTAAAAATTCCAGAAGAAACCGCAATTATCTAGCATTAATAAAGAAGATATTTCTGAACAATAATAATTTGTTTATATAATTATTTTTGAGGATTCGAACAAATTTCGATGCGATATGCATGAAAATTCGAGAGAAAAAAACTTGGACCACCTTACACTGATCTGACATTATTTTTCACTGCCTTTCAAGTGAAACTTAATTCTCAAATGAAAATAAAAACAAGAATCCAACGACCAAATTTGGGCAACCACCATAAAATGCTTCTATTGCAATTTAAAAAAAAAATTTTTCTTGAAAAAACGAAAACCTTCTCTTCTTTGGAGAAAAATAAAAAAGAGAAAAGAAAAATAAGAAGGCAAACAACCAAATCCCCTTCCAACAAAAATTTTTTTAACAAAAAATAGTATATTATGCACTTAGGAGAAGAAAAAGTGCCTCTTCCCCTTGGCGCATACAATATTTTTTTAAAACAAATGTTAACCTAATTTATGGTAATTTTAGAGGTGATTTGTGGTAACTTCCCATAAATTGCCCAAAATTCAATTAAAAAATATCTATAAATTTGCGGAAATTTATGGAAATTTCCGGTAATTTCTTATAATTTTAAGGTAAATAGGGTAACTTACCATGAATTACCTAATTTTTCTTTTCATTTCTATGAATTTCCTGAAATTTATGGAAACTTTCGTAAATCATGGTAATTTTACTGGTAAATATGGTAACCCATCAGAAATTACCCAAAATTCATTTTAAAAAATTTCCATAAATTTCCGGAAATTTATGAAAAATTTCGGTCATCTATGAAAAAGTTCGGTCAGTTACGGTAATTTTACAGGTAAATATGGTAACTTACCATGGATTATCCGAAATTCATTTTTAAAAATGTCCATAAATTTCTGGAAATTCATGAAAATTTTCGGTCATTTATGGTAAATTTAGAGGTATATATGGTAACTCTCCATAAATGTCCGCGAAATTCTTTTATCTGCAACCAAAATTTCCTCACAGTTTTTACGGTGAGTTGGCTGATATTCATAAAATGCGAGCTCATAGATTCATAATTTTCATTATTCATGCCTGACGTCAGTTTTTAGTTCCTAGGAAGAAAAAGTACTTTTTATTCTCTAGGAAGAAAAAGTACTTTTTATTCCCTAGGGAGAAAAAGTACTTTTTACTTCCTAGGGAGAAAAAGTAGAGCTTTAACCCCGCTTCATAGGCGTCGAAAAGGGCTGATATCATGGATGTGTCATTAAAACAACCTTTTTTCTCAGGACAAAAATAAAAAAGAGGGCAGAAAAACTAGGAGGCAACCAATCAAATCCCCTTCCCCTTCCTAAACTCAATTCTTAAATGGTGTGTGTGAATTTGGCAACATTCCTTCCTAGAAGTTTTTAGAGAAAGATTTTGGATTGTGTGGATTTGAGTCGCCCTGTAGTGAGGAACATTACTAGTAGTGCGGAAAATTTGGTAACGCGTCAGTTAGGTCCGCATGGGACGCACGCGGCACGAATGGTCCATTAATCACCGGTGAAACAGAGAGCCGTAATGATATACAAGCACGCATCAACTTACGCTTTCCGATAAACATTCGCTCAGCTTGCTCCTGATTGAATAACTGCCTGTAAACTCTGCTTGAGTCGAAGGTTTCGCAAGCTTTTGACCGCATGCGCGAAATTTAGAATCCGTGACCGCCGATTAATTTCAACATACGGCAGTTATCTGTCAGTACACGCGGTGGTACTCAGAGGGACTTTAAGTACTCGTCGCATACGTGCTCAACATACGCATGTGCGTATAAACGCTTGCCGGAAGCCTTTGCCTTTGGGAAGGTCGCAAAACTATCGTCTCTTGCGATCTACAAATTACATTTTAGTAATGGCTATATCTGTGAAAAGAAAAAATTTTCAAAGTGTATTTATCTCTTGACTCAATAGTTATCTTTGGACTAAATCAGGATTCGTGGTAACGAATCGCCGCCAAGTATTGAAAAAAATTAGACAAAGTAGGAGCCGTGTGCCTAAAAAAAAGGTTTTGTGGTTTGAACCTACCCTTCCAATACTCTCCCTCCCCCTACACCGACTACATCCCCTACTTTCCTCCTCACACTTTAATCTTCACTTCCCCTCACTTGTTGAGCTTCTTCCTCGTCCACTTCCTTCTCGCCTTACTCTCCTCTCTGATGCTTGGCCCTACTTCCCTTCTCCTCACTTCTTCAGCCTTTACCTCACCTACTTTCACCTTTCATCCCTTCCCATACTCTCACCTCTCCTCACCTCTCCTCACTTCACTACACTTCATTCCACGTACTTAACCTACAATCCTTTATATCTTCTCGCTTGCCCTACTCCCCCTCCCCACACTTCAACCCTTGCTTTCCCTCACTTTTCCAGCTTCTTCCTCGTATATTTTCCTCTCGCCTTACTTTCCTCCCTGATCCTTGACCCTACTTCCTTTCCTTTCACTTCTCCAGCCTTGTTTTCATCTACTTCCGCCTCGGAACCCTTCCCATGCTTCCGCCTCTCCTCGCTCAACCACCCCTTATTCTACCTACTTCCCCTATCTCCCCTTATACCTTGTCACTTCCCCTACTTCCCCTACCCACACTTCAATATTCGCTTACCCTCACTTCCCCACTTTTTCCTCGTCTACTTTCCTCTCGTCTTATTTTCCTTCCTGATCCTTGGCCCTGCTTCCCTTCACCTCACTTCTCCAGTCTTGTCCTTATTAACTTCTCCCTCTGATCCCTTCCCATAGTTCCTCCTCTCCTCATTACACCACCCATATTTTTCACATATATTCCACATAATTTCCCTACCTCTCCTCATATATTCTTACTTCACCTTATTCCCCTCCCCACACTTCAACCCTGGCTTCTCCCCTCTTCCCCAGCTTCTTCCTCGTCTACTTTCCTCTCACCATACTTTCCGCTATGATCCGTTTTCCTACTTCCCTTCCCCTCACTTCTCCAACCTTGTCCTCATCTACTTCTTCCTGTGATCCCTTCCTCTATTACCTCCTTTCCTCACTTCACCAACCCTTATTTCACCTACTTCTCTTACATCCCCTCATATCTTCTCACTTCCCCTACTTTTCCTTTCATTACTTCCCCTCATCCACAGAAAGATTCTAAATTTTGTCCGAGCGTCCAGTGACATCCAAATTTTAAAGTTCACAAAATTTAATTCAAAAATATTAGTTTGAGATCAAAAAATAAAATTTTAATGCCTGACGATGTATTAAGGACCAATATTATTGACACAAAAAATTTAATTTTCAGTTAAGATAGATGAATTTTCATACAAGAAAGATGACTTCTCTACCATGAAGATGAATTCTTGAAACCAAAAGGACGAATTTCCAACCAAATCGTGGAATTTTCAACTCTAAAAGATTAATTTCCAATCAAAAATCGAATACTAAAATTAGTTTGAAACATTACTCCT
>CAKNXH010001546.1:121686-155479 GCA_932178445.1 Andricus quercusramuli | reverse complement strand
AGTCGAAGGCGAGTTGGAGGCGAGTCGAAGACGAGTTGAAGGCGAGCTAAAGGCGAGCTAAAGGCGAGTTGAAGGCAAGTCGAAAGCGAGTCAAAGGCGGGTTGGAGGCGAGTCGAAGGCGAGTCAAAGGCGAGTTGGAGGCTAATCAAAGGCGGGTTGGAGGTGAGTCGAAGGCGAGTTGGAGGCGAGTCGATGGCGGGTTGGGGGCGAGTCGAAGACGAGTTGAAGGCGAGCCAAAGGCGAGTTGGAGGCGAGCCGAAGACGAGCCAGAAACTACTTTTTTCAGAACTCACTGCACACGACATTTTTTTGTAAGAAATTTAGGGAATGTTCGATTCCAGTGAATCCAAACAAATATTACACTTTTAATTTTAACTTTACAGAAAATTGTAAGTACTTTCTAAAAAAATGATATTTATTTTATATGAAGGTCGTTCAGTGGAATCTGAGGTCTTTCCAATTCTGACAGGAACTTGTTAGTGGAATATGAATTACAGAAAATTACTCAGTTTATGGGATGGAGCATAATCTCGTCAATCCCTTCACTTTAATCGCGATTCCAAGAGTAGTGAGAAAGCAAATTTCTTCTACCTGAATTCAATCAACGTTCATTGAATTGTAGCCCAATCCAAGTAATTATCGTCTAAGAAAATAAGCGATTACGTTAAATTAGGCTATTTTAAGAAGACTTGATTTCAGTGAGTTGGAAATTGTTTTTAAACAAATATCCTTGAAAAAATTGACTGCTCCAGATAATAAAAAAAACAAGCCTGATTTTTTCCAATGAGGATCAGAAACTTTTTGAACAGAAATTGACATTCTGATATAGAAAATATTAAATATTCAACCATGGAAAAAAAATTTTTCAACAGAAGTAGACATGATTTTTTAAGATAAATACGAATTTTCTATCTAACAGTTACATTTTCATAAAAAAATTGTTTAATTTTCAACCAAATAGTTGAATTTTCAAACCGAAAATATAAACTTTGAACTAAAATAAAGAATCTTCAACAAAAAAAGTTCATTTTTTGAAAAGTAGTACAACTTCAAACCAAGGAGTTCATTTTTCAACAACAACCAAATTTTTCATCAAAATACATAAATCTCGAGTTAAATAGTGAAATTTTCAAACGAAAAACATCAATTTTCAATGAAAAATATCAATATTGAACAAAAAATGCAATTGTTCCATTTTCGGTTGAAAAAATTATTTCTCAAAAAAAAAAAAAAAATTCAAAAAGTAGTTACAGTTTCAACCAAAGGGATGAATTTTTCACTAAAATTATGAATCTTAAAAGAAAAAGAAAAGATTTTTTTCAAAAAGTAATTCAACTTTAAACGAAGTATTTGATTTTCAACTACTTCAAATCAAACGATTCTTTAATTTTAAAGAAAATATATGCATTTTCAGCCAAATATTTGAATTTTCAACTTGGAATAATTCATTCAAAATAACAATTTCAACCAAAAATGGAATGAATACATTTTCATTGTAAAAATTAACTCTTAACCAAAAAAGAAAAAAAAATACAACAAAATAAATGCAGTTTCAATGGAAGAGATAAATTTTCAATTAAAATTATGAATCTTAAAAAACTTAATTTTTAACAAAACAGTTTAAAATTCAACGCAAAGGATGGGTTTTCAATCAATAATATTAATTTTATAAAAATGTAAAAGTTAAATTTTAAACCAATTATTTTTTAACAAACTAGTTCATTTTTAACCAAAAAGAAGAGTTTTCCTCCACGAAGATTAATTTTCTACCAAAACAGTTTAATTTTCAACCAAAAAATATGATTTTTCAACAAGAATGTTAATTTTTTAGCAAAAAGTCACATTTTCATAAAAATAGTTTAACTTTTAACCAAATAGTTGAATTTTCAACCAAAAGTATAAGTTTTAAACAAAAAAATTAATTTTCGACTAAATAGTTTCATTTTCTACCAGATTGTTAAATGATTGAGCCAAAAATATGAATTTAATACCAAAGATTTCAATTTTAAAAACGAAAATATGAACTTCTAACCAAAATAAAGAATCTTTAACAAATTATATTTTTGTTAATTGATTTAATTTATAATTTTATTTTTATTTTTAGATTATACCAGAATATAAATGTATAAATATATAATTGAATATAGCAAAATTCATCCGGGAGAAAATATTTTTCTTAGAGTAAATTATGCAATACGATAAAAAAATTACCCAAAAAAAAAACAACAGATTTCCGCAAGAGAAAAAAAAATTATTTTTTGTAAATTTTGTGTTTAATTTAGCTTTCAATAAGAAAGAGACTGTTATTTTTTCAATTGAAAATTCAAGTATTCCAGTTGAAGATTCTTAATTTCAGTTGAAAATTCATTCCTTGATTATAAATTTTACCATTGTGTGGAATATTTTATTTTTTGTAAAAGATTGGTGTTTTAATTGAAATTGTAAGTATTTCAGTTATGGTTGAAAATTGATCTTTTTTAGTTGAAAATTGAACTATTGGGTTGAGAATTTATCTATTTCGTTAAAAATTTATCGTTTTTGGTAGAAAATAATTCTTTCTGGTTGAAGATTCAACTACTTGGTCAATATTCGAACTACTTGTTAAAATTAATTTTTTAGTATTTTTTGCTTTTAGTAAAAATTCCTCTATTTGGTTGAAAATTTAATTATTTTGTTAGAAATTCGTTTTTTTGTTGTTGCAAATGTATTTTTCAATGTACATTCAACCATTCCAGTCAAAGATTCTTCATTTTAGTTGAAAATTCATCTCCTTTATTAAAAATTGGACTATTTTGATGCATATTCGATATTTTGGTAAAAAACTTAATTTTTTTACAATGAAAATGTAAGTGCTTCATTTTGGTAGAAGATTTATATTTTTTAGTTAAAAATTCAACTGTTTGGATGAAAAGTTATCTCTTTAATTGAAATATCCACTTCTTGGTTAAAAATTCATGTATTATTTTTTAATTCGCCTTTTTTGATAGAAAATGTATCTTCTCGGTTGAAAATTTATATTTTTGGTTAAAGATTCCATTATTTGGTTAAAAATTAGTGTACTTTGTAGAAAAATAATCTTCTCAGCTGAAATAGTATTTTTTGGTGGAAAATTCAATTCTCTGGTTAAAACATATTCTACTTTAAATAGAATTCAACAATTTTGTGAAAAAGTCTTTTTTTGTTAAAGGTTTAATGGTTTGGTTGAAAATTCGTCTTTTCGGGTTGAAAATTCAACCAGTTTGTTAGAAAATTCAAGGATGTGGATAAGTAGAAAGATTATTAAGAAATTAAAATCATTAAAGGAAAAGTCAAAACTTTAAAAAAATATTTATAAAGTGAAAATTATCCCAAAGTTGCAATAAAAATAATTTTTTGAGAGCTTTATATGTTGTGAACTGATTAATTAATTATTAGCTGATAATTTTTCTCGCGGTATTGAATTAAATGAAGGTAAAAATGCAGCTTTTTTAGATTAAGTAACATAAATTGATAATGTAATTTAAGGTTCTATAATTGAACATTTAATTTTCAAAAATATATGTAAATGTTTCATTTTTACTGAAATTAGTATAAAAGTTTATGAAAAAATGAAATTTTCAGAAATTAATCTAAAAATTTGCAATAATGTAAAGTAAAAATTATTTGAATGTTTCAATGAAAGTTATAGTTTAATGCTTTTTATTTTAAATTTTTGTGATGTTGTGAAATAAGTATCTGAATTCTACTTCCAATATCATATGTACATATATTCTACTTTTCTATAAAATTAGTTTAAAAAGTTAATATTAATTACATTTTGCAGGAAAATATAAAGTAAAAATTATTCGAATGTTTCAATTTAAATAACTGTTTATTGCTTTTTATGTTGTGAAATGATTATTTAATATGTACATGTATTTTGATTTTTTCTGAAATTAGCTGTAAAGGTCTATAATAAATTGGATGTATAGAAATGCATTTTAAAATGAAAAAAATATATATAATGTAAAAATCACTTGAATGTTCCAATGCAAATAATTGTTAAATGCTTTTTATGTTGTGAACTGACTAATTATACATGAACTGATTCTATTGAAAACTACAGTTTCTGGGGTTTCTCTAAACGATTATGAATAAATTAAGTTTCCAGAAATGATAGTTCAAATTAAAAAAGTTAATTGAGTAAAAATGATTTGAATGTTTTAATGAAAATTATAGTTGACAGGTTCTTATTTTGTGAACTGATTAATTTATTATTAGCTGATTTATTTTTTTCACAATATTAAATTACATAAAGATTGAATTTTAATTTTTCTCTGTCAAGTAACATAAATTGATCATTTATTTTGAGGTTACGTAATTAAATATGGGCTATGATTTATATAATAAAAGTTGATTTTTTATTCAAAATACCTTCATTACAAATGTATAGTTTTTTTTAATGTTGGCGATATTGTGAAATGATTATCTGAATTCAATTTCCAAAATTATATGGCCATATGCTTTAATTTTTTTCTGGAATCAGTATAAAAGGTTATCAATGATTCAGAAACGGTCAAAAATGCAATTTTAAAATTCAAAAAACATATGAATTGAAGATTATTTGAATATTTCAATGAAAATAATGTTAAACATTATTTTACTGTTGCCTTTTTATGATCATTATACAAATTATTATTAATTGATTACATTAAAACTTAAAATTTCTGGAATTATTTGGAAAGCTTATCAATAAATAATATATTCATAAATTATTAATTAGTGTGAAAGTTTTTTAATCAATCATATATCCAGAAAGAAAAGTTAAAATTTAAAAATATAATCATATATATATATAATATAAATATAATAATTCAAACATTCCATTGAAAATACATGTTTAATGATGTTTTAGATTTATTATGTTGGATTTATTATTTTGTATATATGTTTCCGGATTTATTATGTTGGTGAAGTCGTGCACTTTAAATCTTCAAATGATGTCTCGCCCTTTACTGGTAATAATAGTAATCGTAAATTAAATAATTCTAAGTTACATGGATTCACTGAATACGTTATTCCAGAATCTAATTTCAGCAATAATTAAAGTAGTCAAAAACTTGTAAGAAATAAATAGTTATTCGAAAACTGAGTAAATGAGAGAAATTAGAAAAAAAGTTAGCGCGCGCAAATATTTATCTAGTCCTTCATATAAGAGCAGGTAACCTCCATTGGTCCAGATCATGATAGCCGCCATTTTGTAATAAATGATACGCTAACGAACGCCGGATAGCGGAAAATAGTAACGCTAAACTCGCAGAGCATGCGCAGTAATGCCAACACGTGACTTTAGTGTTTGCAACAAGCTACAGAGCGCTATGCGAAATCTCCCTATTTTTGGTGATCGATAAAATGAGAAATCTACTTTTATACTTTTGTTGATTTTAATTTTAATGAAATACCCGAATTCCAGTTACATAATTTTTCAAATGTTTTTGAGCTTGTGAAATGAGTATCGGAATTGAATTTTTAAAGTTTTACATACGTGCATACGCATGTAGGATACGTACATATGTTTCAATTTTTTTGGAATTAGTTCAAATGGTTATTAGTAATTCAAATTTTCAGAACAATATAAGGTAAAAATTATTTGAATGCTTCAGTGAAGATAATTATTTAATGATTTTCATGTCCTGAAATTATTGTTTAATTATTAGCTGATTGCATTTTTTCATGATATTAAATTACATAAATATTGAATTTTAATTTGTTTCAATTAAGCACATAAAATGATAATTTACTTTAAGTTTATGTAATTGATTATTGGCTACAATTTGTAAAAAAAAGAGTTTATTCACATTTAAAATACCTCTATTCCAATTATGTAATTTTCATCAATGTTTGTGATGTTGTGAACTGATTATCTGAATTTAATTTTTAAGATTATATGTAAATATGCATCAATTTTTCAGCAAGTTACTATGAAAGGTTGCTAATAAATCAAATTTTCATAAATGGAAGTGAAAATTTAAAAGAAATGTAAAGTAAAAATTACTTGAATGTCTGGATGAAGATGATAGTTTAATTCTGTTTATATCGTGTACAGATTAATTAATTATAAGCTGATTAATTTTTTTAACAATATTAACTTACATCAAGATTACATTTTAATTTGTCTGAATTACGTATGTATATAAATTGATTATTTACGTGAAGGGTATGTAATTGAATATTAGCTATAATTTTGATAATGAAAAGTTATTCATGTTTAAAATACCTTTATATAATTTTTGTAAATTTTTGTGATGTTGTGAAATAAGTACCTGAATGCTTTCCTTATTATATGTACATATATTTTAATTTTCTATGAAATTAGTTTAAAAGGTTATTCATGATTCAAATCTCCAGAAAAATATAAAGTAAAAATTATTCGAACGTTTCACTGAAAATAACTGTTTATTTACTTTTTATGTTGTGATATGATTAATTAATATGTACATACATTTACATTTTTTGAAATGCAATTGAAATGCAATTTCAAATAAAAAATATATTTTGAATTCGTATGAAAAAAGGCAACCTACATCTTGTGTAAGATTATTCCAATTTCATAATTTTCAAAATGTTTCGATGTTGCGAGATGATTATCTAAATTCAATCTTCAACATTATATTTAAATATGTTTCAAGTTTTCATGAAATTACTTCAAAAGATTATGAACAATTCAATTTCTCAGAATAATGTAAGATATTAATTATTTTGATGTTTCAATGAAAAAAATATTGGTTTTCAAATAATTCACATTAATTGATTATTTACATAAAGGTTATGTGGATTAATATTGGCTGATATTTTTATGATATAAATTTATTTTTGCTTTAAAATATCTCCATTACAATTATATAATTTTTTCAAATGTTTGTGATGTTGTGAAGTGATTTTTCGAATTCAATTTTCAAAATTATGTATGCATATATTTCAAATTTTACTGGTTGAAAGGTTATTAATGATTGAAATTTTCAGATAAATATTAAATAAAAGTTATTCTAATATTTCAATGAAAATAATTATTAAATTTACTTTTTATGTTGTCATCTGGTTAATTAAGAATTAGCTGATTAATTTTGTTCACAATGCTTAAATTTAAAAAATAGCCGCTAAATGTTAACAAATAAATAGTTATTCGAAAATTGAGTAAAAATAAGAAAAATTAATCCAGAGGTTAGCGCGCGCACATAATATTCTAGTAATAATAATAAAAAGTAATCCACCACCGCTAGAGAAATCATCTTCTGATGTCCTCTAATTATTTCACACAAATATTTTTTTAAATCGGTTAAATATAAATAACATGGATAACAATATTTTTTTGTCTATTCTTCTTCATTATAAAAAAATAGGCTCGTGCAAGCCTACTGGTAAACATGAACATTTCTCAATTGCGGATCACTCTCGAATTCCTTTTTCCGCTCATTTACTTAAGTTTGAAAAAGCAGAGTCGCATCTCGCATAAAAGGGCTTTTTATCGTGAATTTCAAGGAAAGCAATTTATGAGTTGGAAGATGATTGCGCAGCGTTGACGCAGATTCATATACGGGAGCGTGTAAGTCAGCGAATGTAATAAGGCGCGTCCGCACTGTTCGCAACGGTGCACGTGCGTGCGCGATGCGGGCAGTTGTGCCGCGGTACAACTGCGCGCTTCGCCTAGAGATCGCGGAGGAATAGCCAAAGCGAACGCGATGTCGGTGTCGGCGAGCTCAGAGAGATCTTACAGACTGACAAAAAACTTCACCAGTGGTACCATAGCCCGGCCTGAGTATATCGTAAACGCGTGTATCGCACATGCTGATGCTTCTCTCTCTCTCTCGCTCTCTTTCTCTCTCTCTCTCTTTTGCGAGAGTCGATTGAATCCTCCGCCGATTGTAAAAATAAACGGATCTGCTGCTTCCTTCGATCCGAACACGATACTCCCACGTACTGACACTCCAAAATGTGGCCGAAATTTATCATCATAGACTCCCCACATCAAAATCGTTCACACGCGAACGCAGATTCGCAATAAAAAAGAGCTCAATGGGATAACAAATAAAAAGTTAGAAAAATAATTCATTTCGGACTCATATATAGTTGAAAGAAAAAAATTGGTATATCGCATGCAGATTTTTGAATGGTTTGTTGTGTAAACATCTTTGACCGTGTGTGCGAGAGTCAGTCAAGGGGGGTGGGTGGTCGAGACATTTTGTTACGATTTGTTATAAATTTTATTTTTTGGCCGAGAAGGTAACAATTTTTTTAAAAAGGCATCATTTTTTTTGCAAATTCGAATGTTTTGGTAAAAATGTATCTTTTTGGGTTAAAAATTTAACACTTTTTGTATAATATTAACCTTTTGTTTGAAATTCATATTCTGAAGCTGATAAGTCAACTGAAATATTTTTTGTATGAAAAATATTTGTTTTTGAAAATTTGCCTTTTCAATTTAGAGTTCATCTTTTTTTTAGTAGAAATATTGCATCTTTCCTGGACAAAAATGCAACTTTTTTGTTGAAAATTCAACTATTTCGTAGAAAATTTACTTTTGGTTTAAAATTTGTGTTTTTATGTGGAAAAGTCTATTGAAATCCTTTTGGATGAAAATTCAAATCTTTTTTGAATATTTGTCTTCCTGATTTCAAAATTCACATGCTTCAGCAGAAATCACATCTTTCTTGTGTAACAATGCAACTGTTTGGATTGAAATTCAACAATTTTGTTGAAAATTTACTTTTTGGTTGAATTTAATATTTTGGTATTGAAAAGAGAACTGATAGCTTTTCTGGATGAAAATTCAACTACTAAATTTTTTTTTAATTCTAAATTCATTTGATTTAAGAGAAATTTAAGCTTCCTTGGATAAAAGTCCAATTTTTTGTTTGAAAATAATACTTCTTTCTTAGAAAGACATACTTTTGGTTGAAAATTCTACTGTTTTGTTGAAAATTGAACTATTTCGTAGAAAATTCATTTTTTGTTTAAAATTCATATTTTTGTGTTAAAAAATTAAACTGAAATCTTTTCTAAAGGAAGTTCAATTTTTAAAAAAATTGCCCTTTTTTATTGAAAATGCATCTGTTTTAGTACAAATTTTAACTTCTTTGAACAAAAATGCAACTATTTGGCAGAGAATTCTGCCATTTCGTTAAAAATTCGTCCCTGTTGGTTGAAAAAATTCGTCTTCTTGGAAGAAAAATGTAATTTCGTTCGAAGAAACTTATTCTTTGTTGAAAAATTCATATTTTGATGTTGAAAAGTCAACCGGAATATTTTCTAGATGAAAATTCAACTATTTTTAAACATTTGTTTCATTTTTAAATGAAAATTCATCCGTTTTAAGAGGAATGTCATCTTCTTTGGATGAAAATGCAACTACTGGGCAGAGAATTTTACAATTTTGTTAAAAAGTCATCCTTTTTGGGTAAAAATTCGTCTTCTAGGATTGGAAATTCAAATTTTTACATAGAAACTTATTTTTTGTTAAAAAATTCATCTTTAATCTTGAAAAATCAACTGGAATCTTTTCTGGATGAAAATTCAACTATTTAAAAAATGTTTGTTTTATTTTTAAATAAAAATTCATTTGTTTTAAGAGAATTTTCATTTTCTTTTGATGAAAATGCAACTATTGGGCAGAGAATTCAAAAATGTTGTTAAAAAGTCATCCTTTTTGGGTAAAAATTCGTCTTTTTTGATTGAAAATTTAATATTTTTTTTTGTAGAAACTTATTTCTTGGTCGAAAATTTATATTTTGATCGTGAAAAGTCAATTTATCTTTTTGATTTATAAATTTATAAATTCATCTCTTATGGCTTATGTCTTTGGTTAAAAATTTAACTGTTTAATGGAAAAGTTTTTTTTTGGTTTGAAATTAATTTTTTAACTGAAAATGTAACTTTCGCATTTTTTTAAGATTGATCTTTTTTAGTTGAAAATTCTCTTTTTCTGGTAAAAAAAATAATTTTTTTGGTTCAAAATTACATTTTTGTTGGGTAAAAATGCGTCAGTTTCGTGGAAAAATAATTTTTTGCTGAAGTCATAATTTCTGTTTGTAAATTCAATTCTTGTAAAGAAAATTCGTCTTTCAGCTTGAAAGTTTAACAATTCAGGAGAAATTTTCTTTCTTTGATGAAAAATTTCTATTTGTTGAAAATTCGTCTTTTTGGTTTCAAAAAACTTTTTTTTGTATAAATTGCACGTTTTTCGATTGAAATAAAAAACTACAACACTTTTTGTAGGGAATTTATATTTTAAGGTTGGAAATTCAACGTTATGTTAAAAATTTAATTATTTTGTTGAAATTTCAAAAATTTCGTTAAAAAAAAACATCTTTTTTACTAGAAAAGACATTGAAAACCCTGGTGGAAAAAAAATTTACAAAGAAGAACAACAATTCTACAACTGCATATTTTTTTAAAACCTGAGTTGAATTTTCAACTGAAAAAAAAAATTCAACCAAATAGTTAAATTTTTAACCAAAAATATGAATTTTCCAGCAAGAAGATTAATGTTCAAGTAAATTGAAATATTTTGAAAAATGTTTTTCTGATTTCTGTAAAACTGGAGTGAATTTACAAGAATTCAAGGTAATTGAAGAGAATTTGATCAAATGCTTAAGAATTCAAGGTGAGCTAAAATGATTTCAGGGTGAATTAAAAGAAAAAAAAGGTTTAAATCCACTTGATTCAGTAGAACTGTGTGAATTCAGAAGGATTCAAGTGAATTGAAAAGAATGCTGTAAACATTAAAAAATCAAGAGCATTCCGAAGTATTCAATTTTTTTCAAACATTTAAGGGTAAATTTTAATAGTTGAGTGTGAATTTCAAATTAATTGAAATGAGATGAACAAATTTCAAAAAAACAAAATATTCCACTGATGTCAGTAGCATTGGCGCGATTTGAGAAGAATTGAAAAGAATTGAAGAAATTTTAATGAAATTCATGAGGATGTAAAAGAATATAATTTAAAAAAATTAAGAATAAACAAATTTCAGTTGAATTGAGTCTATCCATCAAAGTTTGATTCAATTCTCCAGGTGGAAGACTCCAAGTTCGAACTTCCAATCTTCAAAAAAATTTGGATACGATGGAAGCTCACCCGGTTAGTAGTCTTGGTTCTTAGTTTGAAACGCATCTAATGATTTTGAATTGTTTGCATTATTCATCAAAGTTTGACGCAATCCTCCAGATGGAAGCTTCCAAGTTTGAACTTCCAATTTTAAAAATATTTGGATACGATAGAAGCTCACTCACTTATTAATCTTGGGTCATAGTTTAAGACGCATCTGCTGACTTTCAATTGGTAGCATCATCTATCAAAGTTTAATTTAATTTTCCAGGTTGACAACATCAGGTTTGAACTTACAATCTCAAAAATATTTGGATACAATGGAAGCTTACCCAGTTAGCAGTCTCGGGTAATAGTTCAAAAAGCATCGTTTAATTTTAAATTGGCAGCATCATCCATCAAAGTTTAATGCAATCCTCCAAGTGGAAGCCTTCAAGTTTAAACTACAAATTTTCAAAAAATTTGGATACGATAAAAGCTCACCCAGTTAGTGGTCTCGGGTTGTAGTTTGAGATCTATCTGCTGGTTCTAAATTGGTAGCATCATCCACCGAAGTTTGATTTAACTCTCCTGGTGCAAGCTTCCAAACTTGAACTTCCAATTTTAAAAATATTTGGATACTCACCCAGCTAGTAGTCTTGGGTTATAGTTTAAAAAGCATCTACTGAATTTAAATTGGTAGCATCATCCATCAAACTTTGATGCAATCCTCCAAGTGGAAGCCTTAAAGATTAAACTTCAATTTAAAAACAAATTTGGATATGATAGAAGCTCACCCAGTTAGTGTTCTTGGGGCCTAGTTGAACACGGATCTACTGATCTTGAATTGGTAGCAGCATATACTAAAGTTTGATGCAGTTCTACAAGTGGAAGCTTCCAAGTTTGAGCTTCCAATCTTCAAACAATTTGGATACGAGAGAAGCTCACCCGGCTAGTTGTCTTGGGTTGTAGTTTAAAACGCATCTACTGATTTCAAATTGGTAGCACCATCTATCAAAGTTTGATGCAATTCTCCAAATGGGAGCATTCAAGTTTGAACTTAAAATTTTCAAAAAATTTGGATATGATAGAAGCTCACCTGGTTAGTGTCTGAGGTTCTAGTTTAGGACACATCTTCTGGTTTAGAATTAAAAGCATCACATACTAAAGTTTGATTCAATTCTCCAGGTGGAAGCTCCCAAGTTTAAACTTCCAACCTCAAAAATATTTGGATACAATAGAAGCTCACCCAGTTAGCAGTCTCAGGTAATAGTTTGAAAAGCATCTTTTAATTTTAAATTGGTAGCATCATCCATCAATGTTTGATGCAATCCTCCACATGGAAGCCTTCAAGTTTAAACCACAAATTTTCAAAAAATTTGGATACGATAGAATCTCACCCAGTTAGTGGTCTTTGGTTGTAGTTCAAGACGCATCCACTGGTTCTAAATTGGTAGCATCATCTACCGAAGTTTGATTTAACTCTCCAGGTGCAAGCTTCCATACTTTAACTTCCAATTTTAAAAATATTTGGATACGACATAAGCTCACCCAGTTAGTAGTCTTGGGTCATAGTTTAAAAAGCATCTACTGATTTTAAATTGGTAGCATCATCCATCAAAGTTTGATGCAATCCTCCAAGTGGAAACCTTCAAGATTGAACTTAAATTTTTCAAAAAATTTGGATATGGTAGAAGCTTACCCGGTTATTGGTCTTGGGTCGTAGTTTAAGACGCATCTACTGATCTTAAGTTGGTAGCATCATCTACTAAAGTTTGACGCAATTCTATAAGTGAAAGCTTTCAAGTCGAACATCCAAATTTCGAAAAGTATGGATACGGTGGAAGCTCACCGTAGGATAAAAATAAAAATGTATTCGACGGCAGGAAGAAGCGTCAAAGTGAGATTGATTTATCTTCTTGTTTGTTTCAGAGTGTAGGTGTGCCTTTAGCATTAGAAACAAAAGAAAGAAATGAAGGGAGAGCTTTACTACTTACCTGACTTAGTGCCCTGCTGTATACCCAGTTCGAGTGACGTTAACTGCGCGAACCCTTGGACGTTTCCTTTCTCGTCGAACCACGACGTATGTGCCATGGAATATACGCGCTACCGATTCATCTTCGCAGATCAAAAGGCACTTCTTGGAAATCGGCACTCGGGGGCTTCGCGACTTAGAAATAGATTAATGACCTCGTGAATCATCTTGTCGATTTGAACTACGACCATCGCCATTGGCTTCGTCGTGCATCATCCTTTCGAAACTTATCGGCCTTTGCCAATGCTTTCAAAGTCTGGCAAAATATATTTGGAACTTCAAAATCTAACGAGAGCAGATGAAAACTTCAAACAGTACAATCAACAGTCGCTACTCATTAAAAGAAAAGAAAATTGTCCATTCAAAGCTTGAACGTTAGAATGTGCTTCCAATTGAAAACAATGTAAGCTTTTAGGCTTCCAACTTGGGTCAAATTTCAGCTTAGATATTTCCAACAGGGACCAATTTAAACTTGGATGCTTCCTGCTGCAAAACAGTTTACGATTGAATGCTTGATTTTGAACTGAACTTGAATTCTTCCAACCAGAGAGCAATTTGATCTTTGATACCCAGAACTTGAAAAAGTTTAAACTTGAATGCTTCTAAGTGGGGCCAAATTGAGCTTGAATACTTCTGACTGGGACCAGTTTGAACTTGAATGCTTGCTACTGAAAAAAACAATTTGAACTTGAATGCATAGAACACAAACCAATTCAAGCTTGAATGAATTCAGCTAGGACCAATTTAAACTTGAATGCTTCCTGCTTGAAAACAATTCAAAACTGAATGCTTACATTTTGAAAGCAATTCAAACTTGGATGCTTCTTATTGGAGAACAATTTATACTTTTATGATTTGACCTGGAAACCCATTTAAACTTGGATGCTTCCAACTTGAAATCGATATGAACTTGAATCCCTCAAACTGGAAATCAGTATGAATTTGAATGCTTCCAACTGGAAAGGAAATTACACTTGAATTCTTTCAGCTAAACAACCATTTTATATGGAATATTCTCAAAGACAAACAATTCAGGTTTCAATGATTCCAAGTGTGACCAATTTAAGCTTGAATGCTTCCATCTGGAAACGATTGCAATTCAAATCTTAACGGCATACCAAATTATATTTGGAACTTCTAAATCCAACAAGAGCATGGTAAATCAACAGTCACTACTAATGAAAATAAAATAATATTGTTGATCGAAAGTTCAAGAGTTGGAATGCTTCCATCTGAAAACAATTTAAACTTGAATGCTTCCCAATGGTACCAACGTTAGCTTGCATTCTTCCAACATGAAAAAAGTAGACCTAAATGCTTCCAAGTGGAAAACTATAGCTTGGATGCTTCCAACTAGAAATCATTTGAAACTTGAATGCTTCTAACTGGAAAGCAATTCCAACGTAAATGCTATCGAACCGAAAGAAATTTGAATTTGAATTATTCAAGGTGGAGAATTTGATCTTGAATACTTCCTTCTGGAAACATTAGCTTGAATTCTTCCAACTGAAAATATTTAGGCCTAAATGCTTCCAAATGAAAAACAATAGCTTGGATGCTTTCAACTAGAAATAATTTGAACTTGAATGCTTCCAACTGGAAAGCAAATTAGACGATACCAATTGGAAAGAAAGTTTAAATGTAATTCTTCAAAGTAGACAAGAATTCCATTTTGAACTCCATGAATTCCATTTTGCTACTCATGAAATGAAAAGAGGATTGTCGGTTCAAAGCTTGAAAGTTAGGATGCTCCCACCTGGAAACAATTTAATCTTGATTGCTTCCTTCTGGGACCAATTTGAGCTTGAATCTTCCTACTGGTACGAACATTAGTCCAAATGTTGCCAAATAGAAAAAAAATTGAATTTGGATGCTTCCAACTAAAAACTATTTCAAATGTGAATGCTTCCAACTAGAAACCGATTAAAACTTGGATGCTTCAAACTGGAAAACGATTTAAACTTGAATGCTTCCTACTGAAAAGAAATGTAAACTTGTGTTCTCCAACCTATAAAACAATTTCATCTTAAATATTCGGAACTTGGAAGAATTCGAACTCGAATGTTTCCAACTGAACAAAAAATAAAATTAGAATTCTTCCACCTAGAATTCCTGGACAAGAATTTGATCTAGAATAGTCAGAACTTTAGAAAATTTCAAATTGATTGCTGCTCACTGGGATCAATTTAGGCTTGACATTTTTTGAATTGGAAGCGATTTATACTTGAATCTTGGAAGCATAGAGAATATTATTTAGAACTTCAGAACCTAACAAGAGCACAGTGAAGCAATAGTCGTTATTTATTGAAAGAGTAGACGATTTTTGATTCAAAGCTTAGTAGTTAGAATTCTTCCAGCTGAAAACAATTCAAACTTCAATGATTCCAACTGGGACCAATTTAAAGTTGTGTGCTTCCTACTGGAGAACAATTTAAACTTCTTTGCTTCCACATAGAAAACAATTTATTCTTGAATCCTTCCAACTATAAAATAATTTAATCAGTAGCCACTACTTATTAAAAGAAAAGAAAATTCTCTATTCATATCTTAAAAGTTAGAATTCTTTCAAAGTGAAACAATTCAAGCTTCATTGCTTCCAAATAGAAGACAATCTAAGCTGAAAATCTTCCAAATTTGAACAATTTAGATCTGAATGATTGCAACTGCGGCCAATTTAGGTTTGAATGCTTCCAACTGGGTCCAATTTAAGCTTGAATGCTTTCAAGTGGAAGGGTTTTACGCTTGAAGGCTCAAAGCATATAACATGAATGATTTGAAATTGAATCTTATAAGAAATAGAATGATTTATTTTTAAAAAATCGATATAGAATTTTTGAGTTCAGAAGCTTTTTCCTGTTTTCGATCATTGTGAAATTGAATTATTCTAATTAGAACACAATTTATACTTGACTGCTTCTCATAAGAAAACAATTCGAACTTGAATGATCTTAACTGGAAAGAGTTCAACCTTGAATTCTTCCAACCAAAATTTTTGTTAGCTCTATTTATTTCAACTGAAAATCCATTTAGACTTGAATGTTTACAACTGGAGAGGATTTAAACTTTCTTCTTCAGATTGCTAGAATTTAAGTTTGAACTTGCAGAGTTGGTACATTCCAAGTACGAACCTCCAACTCATTACAGACACCCAATTGAAATTAACGTTCAAGTTCAAAGATCAAGAAATGGACTCAATCAATCATATTTTTCTTCAGCGGATAAATTCGTGGAAGGACCAAACTGCCAATTGAATTGTAGAAATTAGACTCTCAAATTGAGCCGAAATCGTCATCAAAAGTGACTTTCATGTTTCTTCCTGAAGCGACTAGCCGTCGTCACGCTATTAGCGCAAACTCAATCGGGGCCGGAAATTAAGTGAAGGATAGAAGGGAATATTAATAACTGAATCTGATCAATTTCTTGAAATGAGCCTGGCCACCCTGAGAAGTCTCTCGCAAGCTCGCTTGCTTCTTTTGTCTTTCTTCTCTTCCATTTGACATCCCAACTTATTTTGTCTTTAAATATTTTTCTCATTTTAAGTTCTAATTCGCTCGGATTCTCGCAAAAGCTTAACGCTTATGGGCGATCGAATCAAATTCATCGCATTGAGCTAATTTAGTAGTTCGGTCGCGAGTGCATCGCAGAGCAGCCTTCGTCTCGTTATTTTCAGAAAGATTGCTTCCCTTCTCTGTTAATCGGTTTTTTCTTTTTTCAAGATGAGGATCATGGACTGCCAAATTTAAAGATTCTGGGTCGATTGCTTCAAAAATGAATCATTTTTATTTGTACGATTCAAATTTGAATCATTCCTGTTTTAGCTGCCAGCATCTTCAAGTTTATATACATTCCAGTTGAAAGAATATGAGTTTGAATTGGTACCAGTTGGAAACATTGAGGTTTGAATTGACCATAAACAGAAAATGACTTCCGAGTTGAAAAATTTTTGGTTCATTGCTTTGAGAGAACATTATTTTTGTTTCTCGGATTCAAATTCAAATCATTCATGTTGTAGCTTCCAGCTTCTTCAAGTTTGAATCGATTTCAGTTGGAAGCGTTGAAGTTTAATTTGTTTGAGTTGGAAGTATTGAGCTGGCATTGTTTTTCAGTTGGAAGCATCTAAGCTTAAATTGACTTTCAGCTAAATTTGAAAATTTTGTGTCGATTGCTTTAGAAATGCATAATTTACATTTGTAGGATTCAAATTTGAATCATTCTTGTTGTAGCTTTCAGCATATTTAGATTTAAAATATTTCCAGTTGGCAGCATTGAAGTTCAAATCGGTACCAGTTGGAAGCATTCGAGTTAAAATTGTTTTTCTGTTGGAAGCATTCAAGTTAAAAGTATTTCCCAGTCGAAAGCATCCAAGTTCAGAGTATTTTCAAGGTGAAAGCAAACAAGTTTGAATTGTTTTTTAGTAGGAAGTATCCAAATTTAAATTGTATTCTAGTAGAAAGAATCCAAGTTTAAATTGGTCCCAGTTGGCATTATTTGAGCTTGAATTGGTGCTAGTTGGAAGCATTCAAGTTTTGACTGGTGCCATTTGGAAGCACTCAAGTTCAAATTGTTTCACGTTGAGAGTATTTGGGCTTATATTGTTTTCTTGTATGGAGCATCAAAGTTTGAATTGTTTTCCAGCTGGACGCATCCAATTTTTATTTATTTTTCTAGGCCTATGAATTCAAATCTGAATCGTTTTTCGTTCAGAAGAATTCAAGTTTCAATTTTTTCCAGTCGGAAGCCTTCAAGTTTGAATAGTTTCACGTTGCAAGTATTTATGCTTATATTGTTTTCCAGTTCTAAGCATGAAAGTTTGAATTATTTTCCAGTTAGACGAATTCGAGTTCTAATTGTTTTCCAATTGGAAAATTTTGATTTTGAATTATTTTTAAGTTAGAAGCATTCAAGCTTATATTGTTTTTCAGTTGGAATAATTCAAGTTCAACTTTTTTTATAGTCTAAGCATCCATGAGCAAATTGGTCATAAAGAGAGAAATGCTTCCAAATTTAAGAATTCTAGGTCGATTACATCAAAAATGAATTATTTTCGTTTGCAGGATTCAAATTTTAATAATTCATGTCGTAGCTTCCAGCATATTCAAGTTTCTTTTTTTTCCATTTGGGAGCATTCAAGTTAAAACAGGTACCAGTTGGAAGTATTAGAGTTCAAATTTATTTCCAGCAAGACACGTTCAAGCTTAAATTCATTCTTCATTCTTCATTTTTCATTCTTCATTCTTCATTGTTCATTCTTCACTCTTTATTATTCATTCTTCATTCTTCATTCCTCATTCCTCATTCCTCGTTCCTCATTCCTCATTCCTCATTCCTCATTCCTCATTCCTCATTCCTCATTCCTCATTCCTCATTACTCATTCCTCATTCCTCATTCCTCATTCCTCATTCCTCATTCCTCATTCCTCATTCCTCATTCCTCATTCCTCATTCCTCATTCCTCATTCCTCATTTCTTATTCCTTATTCCTTATTCCTTATTCCTCATTCCTCATTCTTCATTATTTTTCTTCTTCTTCTTTATCTTCTTTCTACATTCACAGGTCTAAAGTCCAAATGTAGGACAGATTTGATTTTTTCCATGTACTTGGACATAGTCCCAAGAAAAGACTTCCTTTCCTTCTACTTCATTCATCATTCTTATTCTTCTTTATCTTCTTCCAACATTCTATGGTCTTAACCAAGGACAATTCTGATTTTTTTCCATCTACTTGCACCAAATCCCAAAAAAACACTTCTTCTCCTTCTATTTCATTCTTCTTCTTTATCTTCTCTTTATATTCATTGGTCGATACCTATAACAAATCTAATTTTCCCCATCCACTTGGACCAAGTCCCAAGAAAAGACTCCTTCTCCTTCTTCTTTTTCATTCTTTATTCTTCTCTTTCTTCTTTTATTCTTTTTTACCTTCTTTCTACATTCATAGGTCCAAACCTAGGACAGATCTCATTTTTTTCATCCACTTGGACCAAGTCCCATGAAAATACTTCTCCTCCTTCTTCTTCTTCTTCATTCTTCTTCTTTTTTTTTGTCATCTTCTTCCAACATTAACAGGTGTAAATCTACGATAGATCTGATTTTTCCCATCCACTTGTCCAATTCTCAAGAAAAGACTTCTTCATTCTCCATTCTACTTCATTCTTCTGCATTCCTCTATTTTTTTTTCTTCTTCTTCATCTTCTTTCTACATTCATCGGTCTAACCCTAGGACAAATCTGATTTTTTTTCATCCGCACGGACCAAGTCTCAAGAAAAGACTTCTTCATTCTTCTTCTTTTTCTTCTTCTACGTCTTCTTTCTACATTCATAGATCTAAACCTAGGACGGATCTGATCTTTTTCCATCCACATGGACCAAGTCCCAAGAAAAGTCTTCTTTTCCTTCTTCTTAATTCTTCATTCTTCATCTTCTTCTTCTTTATTTTCTTCCTGCATTCATTGGTCAAAACCTACGACAATTCTGATTTTTCCTCCATGTACTTGTACCAAGTCCCAATAAAAGACTTCTTCTCCTTCTTCTTCATTCTTCTCCTATTTCTTTTCCGTTATCTTCTTTTTATATTTCTTCTCTTCCTTCTTCTTTATCTTCTTCCTACATTCATGGGTCTAAACCCAGGACAGATCTGATTTTTTTCCACCCACTTGGACCGAATCCCAAGAGAAAACTTCTTCTCCTCCTTCTGTATTCTTCATTCTTCTCCATTCTCCTCCATTCTTCATACTTCTTTTTTTTCTTCTTTTTCTTTATCTTCATTCTACATTCAAAGGTCTGAAATTAGGATAAATCTGATTTTTTCCATTCACTTGGACCAAGTCTCAATAAAAGACTTCTTCATTCTTCATTCTACTCCATTCTTCTTTATTCTTCATTCCTCTTCTTTTTGTTCTCCTCCATCTTCTTTCTACATCCATCGGTCTAAAGCCTAAGACGGATCTGACTTTTTCCATTCACAGGGACTATGCTCCAAGGAAAGTCTTCTTTATTCTTCTTCTTATTCTTCTTCCTCTTCGTCTTCTTTATAAATTCATAGGTCTAAACCTAGGTCAGATCGAATTTTTTTCCATCCATTTGGGCCAGGTGTCTAGAAAACACTTTTTTTCTTCTTCTTCATTTTTTATTCTTCATTCTTCATTCTTCTTCTTTATCCTCTTTTGTAATTCGTTGGTCTAAATCTAATTCAATTCTGATTTTTCTTTCATCTACTTGTACGAGGTCCCAAGAGAATACTTCTTTTTCTCCATTCTTCTTCTTTTTCATCTTCTTTATCTTCTCCCTTCATACATTGGTCTTCACCCAGAACGGATCTGATTTTTTTTCATTTACTTGGACCAAGTCCCAAGAAAACACTTCTTCTTTTCATTGATTCTTCATTCTTCCACTTTTTTTCTTCTTCTTCTTCTTTTTTTCTGCTCTTTCTTCATCTTCTTTCTACATTCATAGGTCTAAATCTAAGATACATCTAATTTTTTACCATCCACTTGGATCAAGTCTCAAGGAAAGACTTCTTCATTCTCCATTCCTCATCTTCTTGTTTTTCTTTTTCTTCTTCTTCTTTAAGTTCTTTCTACATTCATCGGTCCAAACCCAGGACAAATCTGATTTTTTCCATTCACAGGGACCAAGTCCCAAGAAAAGACTTCTTCTCCTTCTTCTTCTGTATTCTTCATTCTTCTTCATTCTTCTTCACTCATACTTCTTCTTCCTCTTCTTCTACTTCTCTTCCTTTATCTTCTTTCTACATTAATAAGCCTAAATCTATGATGCATCTAACTTTTTCCGTCCACTTGGACCAAGTCTTAAGAAAAGACTTCTCCATTCTTCATTCCCGTTCATTCTTCTTCATTCTTCATTCATCTTCTTTTTGTTTTTTTCTTTCTTTTTCTTAATCTTCTTTCTAAATTCATCTGTTTAAGCCTAGGAAAGATCTGATTTTTTCCAGCTTAACGAAACAAGTCTCAAGGAAAGTCTTCTTCATTCTTCATCTTCTTTTTTCTTTTTCTTCATCTTCTTTTCACATTCATAGGTCTAAACCTAGGACAGATCTGAGCTTTTTTCATTCACATGGTCCGAATCCCAGGAAAAGTCTTCTTCGTTCCTCATTCTTCTTCATTCATTTTCATTCTTCATTCTTCTTCACTGCTCAGTCTTCTTCTTTCTCCTTTTCATCTTCCTACATTCATAGGTCTAAACCTCGGACAGATCTGATCTTTTTCCATCTACTTGAACCAAGTTCCAAAAATGACCAAGTTTTTGCGGGAAGTGTGCTATGTGCGGAAATGTCTGTTCTCGTTTCAAAATCACAATATCATTCAAATTCTGACCCGTTTTCCCAGAAATCTTTGGTCATAGAATAAAGAGGGATCAGAGAAACAGAAAGAGAAAGAGAAATGAGCCTGTCGGGAATAAATCTCGTTCCGTTAAATTACAGGTCTCGTCGCTTCGTCCGTTTTGCCGCTTGCTGTTGACTCAGGAGCGCGTTACAGATTTGCGTCCGGTTTTTGTCCGACAATTAGTTGCCCTTTCAAAAGGAACCGACAGAAATGTAAATATTCACGGGACCGTATACTCCGTTCGTCATAACATCCGGAAAACATACCGGTCGCGTGTTTTACATCTCCTTAAATACTCTATCGTGAGGTCGTAAACTCTCTGGAGATACGATTGGAGTCTTAACTGGAGCAGGAAATATTTATGTCATATTTATGGAAAGGACGAGCAATAAAAGTGATTGACGATTCTCGCTGAAGTCGAGGAATATTCATCCGCGGAATTTTTTACTGATCTTTAGCAGCTACGGTATTACGCACTCTCATATTTAAATCTTTCACAATATTGTATGAAAAGAAGCAAAGATTACACTATCAATTTAAATCAGTCATCAGCTGAAGAATCAGCATTATTTGAATCAGTGAGTATTGACTACGAATCAGTCACTTTTGACTGATTCAAATTTAGAATTTACGTTTAATGTTTATTTTGTAGAGGTGGTTCCTAAATCAAAGGGTGGACTTTCTTTGAGTTGAGTATGTACTCGTCATAAGTACAACAGAAGCCAGTAATTCTTATGGTGCTCGACAAGGGACGACACCGCACTTGAATATTTTAGTCTTGTAAATACAATCTATATTTACGATGGTATATTTAGTGGTGCGACGTGCGACACTTTACCGTGAAGACGAGACGAGGTGGGTGTGTCAGTGGTATTCACACGGGACGATCACTCATTTTGCAGCTTCAAAGTTCAAGTCATGTTAAAATTGTCTTAAGTTCATACCCGTCGCCATTGTACTCTTCCATCAATCGCGACAGACCACGAAAGATACATACTTCCTCCACGAATTCCACCAACCAGACATACAGTTCCTTTCTATGAAATTGGATTTATTTTCTTCCAATTCCTTTAAAATTAATAATAATAATGAAGAGGAGAAAATTATCGGGGCGAGCTTGCATCCAGTTAGAGTATTGTCTAGACCATCTAATCTGAACGGTCTTTTTGGTCCCTGATCCGGTGCTGGCTGGCCTGTTATGACCAAAAAATTTTTTAATTGTCCAACCAAATCATCTTTTTGCACTTTTTAAAAAATAACGAGGGTGTTTAAAAGTACCGAAGGCAAAAAATGAACATTGAAAAAATTAACTTTTTTCCTTATCCAGTCAGTCTTTTGGGGCCCTAATCGAGTGCTGGCGTACTCGATACCAAAAAGATACCAAAACAAACAAATTGATATATAAAGAACAATTGAATAATTATTAACTTTCAATGACTTAAAATCAATATAATTCAAGTTCTAATTTGAAAGTGTTTAAAATGATATAATTTTGAAAATTTATGAATTCATTTTTCAATGAGAAGGGTTCCAATTCAAAAGTTAAGGAATCAAAAGAGTTCAACACCGAGTTTTTCAATTTGCAGCTCAGTTTTTGATACTTAAAATTAACAAATTTCCAGCTCTAAAAGTTCGATTTTCCTTTATTTCAATGATCGTGAAGAACTTTTGCGGAAGATGGATGCTGGAAGATGGGTCTTCTATTCTTTGGGGTTAGTGTTCAAAGCTAGGAAGACCTGGCAAGGGTGTATTTCTAAACTTGCGGTTAGTTCAAGAGATAGCTACAACAGGGTTTTTCTCACATTAAGTGCTAGCAATCACAGCTGAAGAAAGTGGAAAAGCAGGGATTTTGAATTTTTTATTAGCAATCACAGGGAGGGAGAGCCAATGAGGGGTATTTCCACATTTGGGGTTAGTGATGACAGCTAGAGAGAGCTGAAGAGGGTTATTTTTATATTTGGGGTTAGTGTGCACAGCTAGAGAGAGCTGAAAAATGATATATTTGCACGTAGGGGTTAGTGCTCAAGGCTAGCTAGAACTTGAAAAAAGGTATTTTAGACCTGGGGGTTATTGCTCAAAGCTAGAAAGACCTGAAAAGGGAGTAGTTTTACACTTGTCGTTAGTACTGAAGGGTAGAGACAGATAGAAAATGGGTATTCTTACATTTAGGGTTAGTGATCAAAGTTAGCAGAAAGTTGAAAAGGGGTCTTTTACATTCAGTGCTAGGAATCACAGCTGAGGTAAGTTGAAAAGCAGGGATTTTACATTTTTGATTAGCACTCACAGCGAGGGAGAGCGAAAGAGGGGTATTTCCATATTTGGGGTTAGTGCTGACAGCTAGGGAGAGCTAAAGAGGGTTATTTTCATATCTGGGGTTAGTGTGCCCAGCTATAAAGAGCTGAAAAAGGATATATTTATACTTGGGGGTTAGTGCTCAATGCTAGATAGAGCTAGGAAAAAGGTATTTTATACTTAGCGGTTAGTGCTCAAAGCTGAGGAGACCTGAAAGAAGGGTATTTTTACACTTGTATTTAGTGCCCAAGGGTAGAGAGAGATGGAAAAGGGGTATTTTTACATTCAGGGTTTGTGATCACAGTTAGGAGGAAGCTGAAAAGGGGTTTCTGCATTTCTGAGTTAGTGCTCATAGATCGGGAGAGCTGAAGAGGTGTATTTTGAAATTTGGGGTTAGTGCTCACAGACAGGTAGAGGTAAAGAGAGATATTTTAACATTTAGGGTTAGTGCACACAGCTTGAGTCAGCTGAAAAAGGTTAATTTTACACTCGGGGGCTAGTGCATACGAATAGAGGAAGCTGGAAACGGGATATTCTATACTTGGGTGTTAATGCTTAGAGCTATGGCGAGCTCGAAAAAGGTTATTTTTACACTTGGGGGTTAGTGCTCAAGGCTAGAGGGAGCTGGAGAAGGGGTATTTTCACATTCAGGGTTAGTGATCATAGTTAGGAAAAAGTTGGAAAGGGGGGTTTTTACATTTTGGCTTAGTGCTCATAGATCGGGAGAGCTATAGAGGTGTTTTTACATTTTAAGTTAGTGCTCACAGATAGGTAATGCTGAAGAGGGGTATTTTCACATTTGGGGCTAGTGCATACAGCTAGCGAGAGCTGAAAGAGGATATTTTCACACTTGGGGTCAGTGCGTAAGACTCGAGAGAGCTGAAAAATGGGTATTCTATACTTGGGTGTTAACGTTCAAAGCTATGGAGGGCTATTCAGTGCTCCAAGCTACGCAGAGCTGAAAAATGGGTTTTTTACACTCAGGGGTTAGTGCACAAGGCACGAAAGATAAACAAGAGCGATATTTTCACATTTGGGGGCTAGTGCTCACTGCTAGGGAGAACTGAAGAGAGTTATTTCTACATTCAGGATTAGCGCTCACAGATGAAAGGAGTTGGAAAAGGGATCTTCTACACTGGGGCGTTAGTATTCATAACTAGAGAGAGCTACAATAGCGTATTTTTGCATTTAGGGGTTAGTGTGCAAGACTAGAGACAGCTCAAAAAGGGGTATTTCATACATAGGGGTTAGTGCTCAGAGTCATGAAGAGCTCGGAAAGAATTATCTTTACACTTGTTGGTAAGTGTGCAAAGCTCTAAAGAGCGAGAAGAGGGGTATTCTATACTCGGGGGTTAGTGCTCACGGCTAGAGGTCGCGGAAAACGGGTACTCTATACTTTGGGGTTAGTTTTCAAAGCTATGGAGAGCAGTCAAAAAGGTTATTTCCACATCGGGGGGTTAGTGCTCAAGGTTAGAGAGAGCTGGAAAAGTAGTATTTTTCACTCAAGGGTTTTTGTTGAAGGCTACGGGGAGTTCGAAAGGGGTTATTTTACACTTGGGGTTAGTGGTCAAAGCTACAAAGAGCTAAAAAGGATGCATTCTCACACTTGTGAGTTAATGTTCATAACTAGAGCGAGTTTTGATGGCATGTTTTTATAGTTAGGGGTTCGTGTGCAAGGCTGGAGAGAGATGAAAAAGGTGTAGTATATACATTGGGGTTAGTGCTCAAAGCTGCGAAGAGCTGGAAAGGGTTACCTTTTTACTTGGGTGTTAGTGCGAAGGCTATAGGGAGCTGGAAAGGGTGTATTTTCTACTAGGGGTTAGTGCTCAAAGCTAGAAGGAGCTGGACAAGGGGTATTTTAAAACTTGGGGGTTAGTTTTTAGGGCTACTGAGAGCTGGAAAAGGAATATTTTTACATTTGGGATTAGTTCTGAGTGCTAGGGAGAGCTGGAAAGGGGTAGTCAATAATTGGGGGTTAGTGCTCAGAATTATGGAGAGCTAAGAAAGTGTTATGTTTACACTTGGTAGCTCATGTTGAAGGCTTTAGGGAGCTGGAAAGGGTGTATTCTCTACTAGGTGTTAGTGCTCAAAGCTAGAAGGAGCTGAACAAGGGGTATTTTCAAACTTTGGGGTTAGTTTTTGAGGCTACTGAGAGCTGGAAAAGGGATATTTTTACATTTGGGATTAGTTCTGAGTGCTAGGGAGAGCTGGAAAGGGGTAGTCAATAATTGGGGGTTAGTGCTCAGAATTATGGAGAGCTAAGAAAGTGTTATGTTTACACGTGAGAGCTTATGTTGAAGGCTTTAGGGAGCTGGAAAGGGTGTATTCTCTACTAGGGGTTAGTGCTCAAAGCTAGAAGGAGCTGAACAAGGGGTATTTTCATCCTTGGGGGTTAGTTTTCAAGGCTACTGAGAGCTGGAAAAGGGGTATTTTCACATTTGGGATTAGTGCTTAGTGCTAAGTATAGCTGGAAAAGGGATATTCTTACACTTGGGGCTTGTTCTCAGAACTAGGGAGAGTGAGATACTCTATCCATAAGTTGGCTTTTGAATAGAAAGATACTAGAAAGGCGAAGTTACGGAAGGAGCAGAAGGTTACTCTTCAATAAAGTTTTTCTTTTAGTAGCTTCGAACATAATTTTGAGAACTTAATTTAAAAAGGGATTTGACCTCTTCAACCTTGAGAAGTTTATCTCGCGGAACATATCTTGGAAACGCTGATGCACGTAATGTGGTGTAAAGTGGAAAGGCGAGCAGTAAGAAAAGGTACAGACGGCGGTGGCGCACTAATTTTAAAATCCCCTTTCTCGGTTATTAGCACAAGCGATCTCTTTGATTTAAAGGGGTCCAAGTGAGGAAAGTCGCCACGTGCTGCAAGATCGTCTATTTATTCACCTCTCGGAAGAACGCTCATTTGAATATTTGCGCTTTGAGATTATCTTTTTTTTATTAGTACTATTTTTCTCCTAATGTGTTGCATTGAAATCCTGAATTCAAAGAAGATATCTTTTCATTCAACTTGTTGGTGTTCTTTTTTAAATTTCTTTAATGGCACTCATTTTTTTAACAATGCAGGGTGACTACTTGAGGGATGATTTTGAATTTGCTGGTCAATTGTTAAATTTTGATGATTAATTAAATAGAGTTCAAATGATTTAAATTATTTTAGAAGACTTTTCTAAATTTGGAAGGTTTCTAACTATTTTAAAATAATTAAAAGACTTTTGCTTTTGAATAAGCAATTTTATGACAGAATAATAATTGTGAATTTGAACAAGGATTTTTTCTATTTCTTTACATCAGAAGAAATTTATTCTTCACAAAAATTTCCTGGTTTTAAAAAGTTTTGATAAAATGCTCTGTAGCAGAGTGAAAATTATAATTCTTTATGGAAATTCGATGTCCTAAAGTCTAAATTAAAACTCCTTATTGAAATACCCGGTTTCAGGTCACAATTTCATCTACTTAAAAAATTTCTTCTTCCAAGTCAGAATTATATTTTTTCACAAAATTTTTCGCTTATCTTTCAGAAATATAGTACATTCCTTTTTATAAAATATAGGAAGTTTTGAATTCGAAAAGATTTTTCTTTTCAGTATCAGTATGTCAAAGACGGAGGGACGCCAGTCAAATATCTGTCGGCATAACCCTCCACACTAAACATTAATGTCCCACCTCAACTGTAGATTTTTCTATAAAAAAGGCCCGGACATTGCTTGTGCTCTTTTTCCTCAAATTTCTCCCACTTTTTTGCCACCTCCATGTAACTCACGCCTGACTCCCATTACTCGCCTTTTCCCACTCACCTGAGAGAGGAACGTTTACTCTCAGTAACGATCCCAGGGTGCTTCGATCTTTTTCGTTCGACTCGGGGCGGTGGGAAAATAATTAAACGCGAGATTCCTGCGGTTCCTCTTCAAGTTCGGCGAATCGAGAAGAAACGGGTGGGTAATGGCTCCCGCGCTCCCGGTGCGTCGCCTCCTCGTTGGAAACGGGTCGACGGACCGGTCGGTACGCACGGCGAGAATTTGCAATTTCGCAAACACGTCACTCTTGAGTCTGATCGGCCTCTCAGCCTTGCGGGCCACCTGTCCGCGGAAGATGTCGTTAACTATTAACGGACGCGTAATTACTTGGGAAGATCCTGCAGCAAATAAACGAGCCTAATTGACTCGGAAATAAACTCGGACCGTTTGCGTCGTTTGGTTGAAAGTTGAAGCTGTCATTGCTCAGAGAGAGAAAGAGAGAGAGAGAGAGGGAGAGAGAGAGCCATAGCGCCATGTGTTAGAAATGCCGCAAAGGATTTGACTTATGCCAAAACGATACGACTTTGTGGCTTGAGACAGTTCTATATACCAACCCTTGTACCCAGGCAGAGAACTGATCTTCGTTCTTGCTGTCACATTAGTCGCACCTCTTCAAGATCTTAATATAGATCTAGGATGAGAATCCAAAACGAATCTGAGGAACAATTTTCAGATGAAGAATCAATAGCTATTTTATCTGTTAAACTATTTTTACCTAATTTAGGTTCAAATAAATTAAGGATGCTGTTCCAATCTTTAATTGAGAGGCTGATAACAAAAGCGGATCAGAAAAATCCAAGGAGTAAAAATGAATTAAGAACGTTGCGGGCAAAGAGGAGTTGAAAAGAAACTTGGATACTTCTCATTAGAGATCAGTTTTGTTAGTTATGAACTACTTTTTTCGATTTGGGGCAGCCAAAAATAGGTCAAGTTCACTCGATTAGTTAAATCAAAATTTTTTTCAAGAGGCGGAAATGAGAGCAGAGGGAAATAGGTCAAACATCGCTTTGATAGGTATACCCTAAATTTCCGAGTTTCATGAGGCAGAAATGGGTGAAATTGGCTTCATCAGTTAAAACGTAATTTTTTTTAGTTCGAAGCAGGCATAAATGGGTAAAAAAATCATCTTGCTGGGGTTTCTCTGATTTTTTGCGTTGGTGCAGAATGAAATAGGTCAAAAATTTATTTTCTAGTTGAACCTTATTTTTTTGAGCTGCAGAAGAAGGAAGTGGTTTAAAAATCGCTTGGCTACTTGTATCCTGATTTTCCGGGTTGGAACAAGCGGAAATAGGTCAAAAATCATTTTATGAGACATACCCTAATTTTTCGAGTTGTATCCAGTGGCATAGGGTCAAATTAGCTTTGTCATTGATACCCCAAGCTTTATCATGTGGAATAAGAGGGAATAGGTAAAGAAGTCGCTTTACTGTATATACCCTGATTTTTCAAGTTGAATCAGTTGGAAATGGGACTTTCTTGTTCAAATTTTTTTCAAATTGTGTTAGTCGGAATTTGATTCTAAAAAAATTGATTACATATACCCTAATATTCCGAGTTGGATAAGGTGGAAATGGGTGAAAAAACTTAAATCAGGCGGAAATGTATCAGAAATCACTTTATTGGTTATATCCCAATTTTGAGAGTTGGATCCGGCTGAATTACACAAAAAACCACTTTATAAGTGACACCCTAATTTTTCGAGTTAGATCAGGCGGCAATGAGTCAAGGAACCACTTTATCAGCCATACCCGGAATTTTCGAGCTAGATCAGGCAGAGTTGGTTCAGTCGGAAATTGATCGAAAAACAATTTATTAGATATACCCTAATATTTAGAGTTTGATCAGGCGAGAATAGGCCAAGAACCACTTTATTAGCCACACACTAAGTTCTCGACTCGTGTGAGGCTGAAATGGATGAAATTCGTTTATTGGTTTTTTATTCCATTTTTTGAAGTAGGAACAGGTCTTAATTGTTTTGATGGTTATACCCTAATCTTACGAGTTAATGCAGGCAGAAATGCGTCAAGAATCTCTTGAACAGTTATGCCCTATTTTTTTAGTAGGATCAAACGGAAAGGGTAAAAGTCACTTTATAAGCTATACCCCAATTTTTCGATTTGTATCAGGTGGGAATGGATCAAAGACCCCTTAAATAGTTATGATCTGAGTTTCAAAGTTGGATGAGGTGGAAAGAGATAAAAAAAAGATCAGATATTCCCTAATATCTAAAGTTGGATCAGGCATGAATGTATCAGAAATCACTTCATCGATTATATCCCAATATTTCGAGTTAGATCAGGCAAAATTGCGTCAAAGATCTCTTCAATAGTCATGCCCTATTTGTTTAGTAGGATCAGGCGGAAATGGGTAAAAGTCACTTTATAAGATATACCCTAATTTTTCGATTTGTATCAGGTGGAAATGGATCAAAGAGCCCTCAAATAGTTATGATCTGAGTTTCCAAGTTGGATGAGGTGGAAATGGGTGAAAAAAATTATCAGATATACCCTAATATCTAAAGTTGGATCAGGCGGGAATGTATCAGAAATCACTTTATTAGTTATATCCCAATTTTGCGAATGTGATCAGGCTGAACTAGACCAAAAAACACATTATGACTGATACCCTAATTTTTCGAGTTGTGCAGGCGGAAATGAGTAAAATTTGCTTTGGCAGATATATC
Source organism: Andricus quercusramuli (assembly GCA_932178445.1). NCBI lineage: Eukaryota > Metazoa > Arthropoda > Insecta > Hymenoptera > Cynipidae > Andricus > Andricus quercusramuli. The sequence continues at coordinate 125,282 of CAKNXH010001546.1, read as the reverse complement.
CTAATTTTCACAGTTGGTGCATGATGTTATGGGTTCAAAACCGTTTTGTTGAACCCAATTCTTCGAGTTAGATCAGGCGGAAATAGATCAAAGGTCTCTTAAATAGTAATACTCTAATTTGTTTCAATTTTGATCGGACGAATATGTGTAGAAAAACAATTTATAAGTACATACCTTATTATTTCGAGTTAGATCAGGTGGAAATGCGTCAAAAATCTCTTTAACAGTTATGCTCTATTTTTTAGTAGGATCAGGCGGCAATGGGTAAAAGTCACTTTATAAGATATACCCCAATTTTTCGAGTTTGATCAGGTGGAAATGGATCAAAGAGCCCTCAAATAGTTATGATCTGAGTTTTCAAGTTGGATGAGGTGAAAATGGGGGAAGAAAATTATTAAATATACCCTAATATCTAGGTTGGATCAGGCGGGAGTGTATGTATCAGAAATCACTTTATTGATCATATCTCAATTTCGGGAGTTGGATTTGGCTGGTTATACCCTTATCTCACAAGTTAAAGCAGGCGAAAATGCGTCAAAGGTCTCTTGAATAGTTATGCCCTGTTTTTTTGGTAGGATCAGACGGGAATGGGTAAAAGTCACTTCATAAGCCATACCCTAATTTTTTGAGTGGGATCAGGTGGAAATGGATCAAAGATCCCTTGAATAGTTATGATCTGATGTTTCGAGTTGGATAAGGTGGAAATGAGTGAAAAAATTATCCGATGTACCCTAATATCTGAAGCTGGATCAGGCGGCAATGCGTCAAAGATCTCTTGAATAGCTATGCCCTATTTTTTTGGAAGGATCAGACGGAAATGGGTAAAAGTCACTTTAAAAACTATGCCTACCCTAATTTTTCCAGTTGGATCAGGCGGAAATGAGTAAAATTTGCTTTGGCAGATATATCCTTATTTTCACAGTTGGTGCAGGATGTAATAGGCTTAAACCCGTTTTGCTATACCCAAATCTTCGCGTTAGATCAGGCGGAAATAGATCAAAGATCTCTTAAATAGTAATGCTCTAATTTTGTATAAGTTTGATGTGTCAAAAAACAATTTATTAGTACATACCCTAATATTTCGAGTTAGATAAGGCGGAAATGCTTTAAAGATCTCTTCAATAGGTATGCCTTATTTTTCCAGTAGGATCAGACGGAAATGGGTAAAAGTCACTTTATAAGCTATACCCTAATTTTTCGAGTTGGATCAGGTGGAAATGGATCAAAGATCCCTTAAATAGTTATGATCTGAGTTTGCAAGTTAGATGAACTGGAAATGGGTGAAAAAATTATCAGGTATACCCTAATATCGAAAGTTGTATCTGGCGGAAATGTATCAGAAATCACTTTATTGATTATATCCCAATTGTTCAGGCTTTTCTACCATTTTTTCTCAAATTTTTCCAGGCTGAACTAGACCAAAAACCACTTTATCAGAGATACCCTAATTTTCCGAGTAAGATCAGGCCCAAATGGGTCAAATTCGCTCAGCTAGGTAAGCCTTTTTTTAACGATTGGTGCTGGATGGAACAATTTAAAAAGAATGTTGACTACTCATACCCAATTTATAATTTGAAGAAAGGGGAATAGTGTTAGAAACCGCTTGGCTACATATACCCTAATTTTCCCCAATTGAAGAGGAAGAAAATTGGTTGTAAATCGCTAAACAGGTCATACCATGATTTCCCGAGTTTGATCAGGCAATAATTGGTCCAAATTTTTCGAGTTGGATCCGGCGGCAGTGAGTCAAATCAGCTCTATCAGTTATACCCCCACTTTTTAGGGTTGAAACCATTAAAAATGGGTGACAAATCGTTTTGATGTCTATACCCTAATTTTTCAAGTTGGATCATGCAGAAATGTATCAAATAGTAAAAAGTGAACGAATAATTATTTCATCTTCTTTCCCTATATTCCTAAAAAATAGCTGAGATCTTAAATTAGTATCATCAATTCAATTGAAAATCCTTAACTTAAATCAGGAGATTTTGAGATTTGTTTTCATGTCAAATCAAGACCAATAATTAACCATAAAGCTCCTCTTCTTTACGGGCAGACAAAAGGGAATCGGGTATGCTCGCTGAGAAAAATATATAGGGCGGCTCAGACGAGTACAAATGCGTCGATGAATAACCAAGTCATTTTATTTAGAGAACCGATCTGTCTTTTCCCCGGGGGTCGTTCGGGGCGGCTAACCTGCATGCAAGGTCTCCCGGAATAGCTGCAGTCGAATTCTTTTTACATGTCTTAAGGACACCTGGAACGATGCTAATCAATTTTCTCAAATTTTCGGTCAAATTTAGAATTTCATTCCACTTTGAAAATAAAATTTCCTCAACACATGTAATATTTTTGGGTACCGAACTTCAATTACGTGACAGCTCAAGGGGGGGGGGGGTCCAAAACATTTTGTTGCGAATTGTTACTGTAAGGGGGGAGGAGGTACTTCACTCATGTACGTAATTTTTGCAAATTCGCAAAAAATTTCTCCTGAAGATTATCTTTTCAGTTATAAATTTCATGATTTAATTGAAAATTTAACAATTTTCTTAAAAGGACATCAATTTTTTGCAAATTTAACTGCTTCGTCGAAAATTCGTCTTTCTGAGTTGAAAATGCGAATCTTTGCGCACAATAATGACCTTCTGTTTAGAATTCATACTTTGTTGCTGATAAGTCAACTGAAATCTTTTTTAGATGAAAAATATTTTTCTCTAAAAATTTGTCTTTTTAATTTGAAAGTTAATTTTTTTTTAGTAGAAATGTTGCATCCTTCCTGGACAAAAATCCAACTCTTTTGTTGAAAATTCAACTATGTCCTAGAAATTCTACTTTTTGTTTAAAATTTGTATTTTCTGTTGAAAAGTCTATTGTGATCCTTTCGGATGAAATTTCAAAATTTTTTTTAATTTGTCTTTTTGATTTAAAAATTCACCTGTTCCAGTAGAATTTTCATTTTTCTTGGACAAAAATGCAATCATTTCGTTGAAAATTTTACAAAATTGTTAAAAAAGTGATACTTTTTGGTCTAAAACTCGACTACTTGGCAGAAAATTACCTTATAGCTTACAATTATTATTTTGGTGTTGGAAAGTGAACTGGTACCTTTTTTGGATGAAAATTTAACTATCTTCATTAAGTTTTTATTGTATTTTATCTGTTTCAAAAGAAATATTTCATCTTTTTTGAATAAAAATTCAACTGTTTGGTTGAAAATTCAAATCTTTTTCGAAAATTTGTCATTCTGATTTCGAAATTCACCTTATTTAGCAGAAATTACATCTTTATTCGATGAAAATGCAACTGTTTGGTTTAAAACTCCACAATTTTGTTGAAAAGTCATACTTTTTGGTTGAAAATTCTGCTGTTTTGTTGAAAATTTAATTATTTTGTAGAAAATTTACTTCTTGGTTAAATTCGACATTTTGGTGTTGAAAAGAGAACTCAAATCTTTTCTGGATGATAATTCAACTATTTAAAAAAAAATTTTTGTTGTTTAATTAAAAATGTTTTCTTGAAAATTTAACTATTTCGCAGAAAATTTACTTTTTGTTCAAAAATTATATTTTGGTGTTAAAAAATGAATTGAAAGCTTT
>CAKNXH010001546.1:97182-108006 GCA_932178445.1 Andricus quercusramuli | reverse complement strand
TAAAAAATACAAACTTTTATTCTTCCAATTGTACATAATTAAACTTGTACGCTCTCAACTGTCATGAACTCAAACTTGAATACTGCCAACTGTCAGTAATTCAAACCTAGATGCTGTCAATTGTAAAGAATTGAAACTCATATGCTGCCAGTTTTAGAGAATTCAAAGTTTCATGCTTCCAATTTTACAGAACTCAAACTTGAATTCTTTTAACAGTCAAGAACTCAAACTTGTGTGCTTCCAACTGTCAAGAATCAACATTTTTATGCTTACTATTGTAAACAGCAAAAACTTTTATCCTTTGATTGTACATAATTCAACTTGAATGCTTCCAACTGTCAAGAACTCAAACTTGAATGATGCCAACTGTCAGGAAGTCAAACCTAGATGCTGTCAATTGCAATGAATTGCAACTCATATGCTGCCAATTTTAAAGGATTTAATCTTGTATGCTTCCAATTGTACATAATTCCAAAGTGAATGCTTCCAACTGTCAGGGACTCAAACTTGAATGCTTCCCACTGTCAAGAACTAAAACTTGAATTATGCCAACTGTCAAGAATTCAAACGTAGATGCTGCCAATTTTGAAGGATATAAACTTGTATTCTTCCAATATTACAGAATTCAAACTTGAATGTCTCCTGCTTTCAAGAAATCAAAGTGACATACTACCGACTGTGAAGAATCCAAACCTTGATGTTGTCAATTGTAAAGAACTGAAATTTGTATGCGGCCAATTTTGAAGGATTTAAAATTGTATGCTTTCAATTGTACATAATTCAAACTTGAATGCTTCTAACTGTCAAGAAATCAAACTTGTATGCTTCAAACTGTCAAGAATTCAAAGTTTTATGCTTACTATTGTAAAGAATTTGAACTTGTAAGCTTCAAATTATACATCATTCAAACCGAAATGATTTCAACTGTCAAGAATTCTAACTTGAATGCTTCCAGTTGTGAAGAATTTAAACTTTATTGCTTCTAAATATCAAACATCTAATCTTGAATGCTTCCAACTATCAAGAATCCAAGCTTAAATGCTGCCGATTGTAGATCATTCAAACTTATATGCTTATGATTCTAAATAATTCAAGCTTGAATTCTGCCCATTGTACAGGATTTGAACTTTAATGCTGTCCAATATAAAGAACTCAAACGTGAATGCTTCCAACTGTCAAGAATTCAAACCCCAATACTGTCAATTGTAAAGAAATGAAACTGATATGCTGCCAATTTTACAGGATTTAAACTCATATGCTTCAAATTGTACAGAGTTCAAGCTTGAATGCTTCCAACTGTCAAAAATTCTAACTTGAATGCTGCTAACTGTAGAAAATTCGAACTTGAATGCTTTTAATTGTAATTAATTCAAACTTGAATGTGATCCACTATACAGAATCCAAACTTAAATGCTATATATAGCGGCGAATTCAAACATGAGTGCTTACGAATGTCAAGAATTCATACTAGAATGGTTCAAGTATTGAAATTTCTAACTTGCTTTCTTTCAAACGTGAAAGAGTATAACTTTAATGCTTCCAGCTGTCAATAATTTGAATTTGTATGCTTCCAACTGTGAGAAGTTTTAACTAGAATGTCTCCAATGGTGAAAACTCTCAATTTCATGTTTCCAATTGTCATTAATTGGAACTTGAATGCAAACTTTAATGCTTGTTCTAATTGTCAATAGATTAAACTCGTATGCTTCTTATTTTAAAGAATTAATACTTATATGCTTTCAATTGTACAGAATTTGAACTTGAATACTTCTGAAGGTCAAAAATTGAAAAATGAATGCTACCAAGTGTGAAGAATAAAAATTCAAATGCTTCTAATTTTGAATAATTTAAATTTGTATGCATTCAATTGTATAAAATTCAAACTTGAATTTTTCCAACTTTTAAAAAGTCAAACCTGAATGCTGTCAACTGTAAAGAATTGGAACCTGGATGTTTTTAACTATTAGTGATTCTAGCAAGAATGCTACAAATTGTAAAAATTCCAGCTTGGGAGCTGCCAATTCTAAAAAATTCAAACGTGAATGCTTCCAAATGTGAAGAATTCAAACTTTATGCTTTTAACCGTGAATAACTTGATCTTTTTTGCTTCCTATTGTGAAGAATTAAAACTTTAATACTGACAATTTTTAAGAATTTGAACTTGTTTGCTTCAAATTGTACGGAATTCAAATTGGAATGCTTCCAACCGTCGATAATTCAAACTCGAATGTTCCAATTGTGAAGAATAAAAACATGAATGCTTCCAACTGTCAAGAATTCTCAAAATAATGCTTCAACTTGTATATATTCAAACTTGAATGTTGCCAATTATTCAAAATTCAAACATGAATGCTTCCAAATTTTAAAAATTTTAATGTGAATGCTTCCAAATGTTGAGAATTTAAACTTGAATGCTTCCAATTGTAAATAAATTTAACATAATATTTTTCAATTTTTAACATTCAAATTTTATTTTTTCTAATTGTAAATTTTAAAACTGGCGTGCTTTTCATTTAATGAATTCTAACTTGTATGATTCCAATTATAAAGAATTCAAACTTGTACACTGTTAATTTTGAAGAATTTCAACTTTTTTGCTTCCAATTGTACAGAATTCAAACTTGAATGCTCCGAACTGTCAATAACACAGCCACAAAAAAAATCGTTTCAAGTTATTTTATTTTTCATCATATCTTGAGAACCCATGAAGATTTTTGAACTGTTAATTGGTTCACAGCAAAGCTAGGATTTCAAGAATCAATTTCAAATTTTTTCAAAAATTTTCCTGAGTTAGATGATAATTTGGAGGTAAAAATTTGAGGAATTCTCGACCATAATCTCTTGCGGACAACAGCGGCGATCGCTAAAAAACTAAAATCCGACGCAGGCACTCTTAGGAATTCTTATCCATATCTTGGCATGAGCCATGTCATAAGTTATTGAAGCCAAAGTGAAAAATTTAACAAATTCTTGAAATTTTGTTGGAAACTTCTCACGTGGTATATTCTCTTCAAAAGATCAACAGTATTTCTACGACAGGTCATTCAAAGCACAGCTTTCCAACCGTTTTTTAAAAAAGTTTAGGAAAGAGTTTCTTGTGCGCTTGTTGAGCTAGAGCATTTGACAAGGTGGATAAAAATAAACTTTGGGAAGTCCTCAAAGAGTATGGAGTCAATGGATGCATTATATCCTAATGGCTATTTATCATATTTATGGACAAGTGTCTAAAAATGACCCTCTTCGACGAAGAAGGTGTAGATCTCGAGACAGCGAAGGTACGTGGGTTAGCTTCCGCAGATGTCAAGCTTCTCATAATAGAATCAATTAAAGACTTGCGAAGAATGTTAACCAAACTGAATACTTGCGTTGATTTTTAACAATTAATCACTTTCCAAAGTCAGCAGTGATATTTAGTACTCGGTTCTGATTTTTTCCACTCTTTGATGAATTTTCAATTAAATTTAACACAAATCTCCTTTGAAGTAGTCACAAGTCCGTGAAACTGGACGAACTGCCTTGCTCTATTTTGATGTTAGGTTTTACATGACGTTTTGCTTTCTCCGTCACGCAGCGTACAAATTGGCATTGTACATAAATTGCACGCACTTCTACGCTTGGTGTGTACTTCGATTGTTCCTGGTTCGAATCAGCGATTTCCCTCTACACATCATTCTGTCTTGGGTGAGAATTTTGGCACGACAAAGGCCAGCCATATCTCCACTTCAGATCTACAACCCCGAGTTGACGTATTCCGCGCTCCTGATGCTCTTGTAGTTCAGTTTAGCTTAGACACCAACGCTTCTTGTATCGGTCATACATTCCGGTAGATCGTCGTTTTTGGAAGCCGCCCCCGTTGTTACGAGTCGTATTATGTCTACACGGAACATGTCGCGAAGAGAGAACGAAAAAGGAAGGAACTCTCCTTTTTGTCGCTTTTCCTCTACTCAGTGTCTCATAGGGGATCATTAGGGTGGTCCAAATTTATACCTGTGAAAATTTGACATTCGATTTTCTCGATTTTCGAAAAAATGGAAAAAAGAAGTAGGGGAATGTGGGGTATGGTGGCAGTGCGGGGCATGGCGACTCTTGCGAATAATGCTCGTGTTTGGTCATTTTCATATTAATTTTTTTACGTAACATAGCTTTCTTTGGTACTCAAGGAAACTATTTTATGTAAAAAAACTAATATAAAACTCAAGAAACACGAGCATTTTTAGAAAGAGTCACCGTGCCCCGCACTGACACCATACCCCACTTTCCCCGACTTGTTATAAACTTTTTGTGAATTAAAGTATAGTCACCTCTTACGAAACATTCAAGGAATAATTTCCACCCAATAACTTTTAATTTTGACACTCCGAATCCTGAAATCCGAATCAAAAAAATAGTGCCCGGAAAATGCCCTGAAAAATGCAAAATAGCAGTTCTCTATCAAATTCATGCTACAGATGGTATTGAAAAAATTTCAACATGAATTATTTTTAATCGATAAGTGACGAGTTTAAAAGTATTTTAAATCATTTAAAATTTTTGAAACAATTATTATTTGTTTAAGCAATTTTTTCCCCTTGGGAATCATGTAAAGTTATTATCTTTTGGCATACATTGAACAAAGTTGATAAATGTTAAGAGCAGTTCTTGTTCAACATATTTGGTAATTATTATAACAATTTTCATTTGTTTAAACAATTTTTTCATCCAAAATTCGTAAAAAGTTACTATTTTCTGAAAATAATTACACAATTAAAGAATGTTGAGAGCAATATATTTTTAAAGGATATTTGGTGATTATTCAAACAATTTTTATTTGTTTAAATGAATTTTCCCTCTGTAAAGCGATAAAAAATATTTCAAACAATTTTGATATGTTCAAACAATTTTGTTTCGTTCAAAAAATTTTAATTTGTTCAAACAATGTTTTCTCTGTAAATCGTGAAACTTTATTCTTTTCTGTAATCAAGGACACAATTAACAAATCTTAAAATAATATTTTTTCGCTTAAGATATTTTGCAATTATTTAACATTAAGTGTTTCTTTATTTGAGAGCGTATACCCTATATTGTTTGAACAAATTAAATTTTTTTTAACAAATTGAAATTGTTCAAACAAATTAAAATCATTTGAAAAATTGCTAAATGTCCTGTAAAAAAAAATATCACTCTCAAATTCCTTCAATTGTGTCATTAATTCCAGAAAGTAATAATTTTTCACGCTTCACAAAGAGAAAAAATTGTTTAAACAAATCAAAATTGTTTAAATAATTACCAAACATCCTTCAAAAATATATTGCTTTCAATATTGCTCAATTGTGTCATTATTTCCGGAAAATAATAACTTTTCACGGTTTCAGGGAGAAAAATTTTTTGAAACAAATGAAAATTGTTTAAATAATTACCAAATCAGTTGAATAAGAACTACTACTCTTGACATTTATTGACTTTGTGAGATTCATTCCGAAAGAATAATAATAACTATATATATATGAATATATATAATAATAATTAATTCTAATTTTTCACGAATTGTTTAAACAAACAATAATTGTTTGACCAATTAATTTTTTTTTAGATATACTTTAAAACTCGTCACTCATCGACTAAAATAATTCATGTTGACATTTTTTGTACAAATATTTTTCTTCTAGTATAAATATTTAATTAAAAGTTTAAGACTTTTGCTCATCGTAAATAACGATTGGAAAACTTTTTTTGGCTCAAAATTCAACTACGCAGTTGGAAGTGAAACTGCTTTGTTAAAAATTATTTTTTTTTTGGTTAACTACTTTTGTTGACATTTTTTAAATCATTTTTTAAAATGAAAATTTAACCATTTCAGGCTTGGTTAAAAATTTATTTCCTTCAATCAAAAATTAAACTATTTAATTGAAAATTTCTGGATTTTGTTGGAACTTTGTTTTTTGTGGTAGAAAATTAATATTATTGGTGACTAATTCGACTGTTTCGTTGAAAATTGATTTATTTTGTAAAAAGTTCATCTTTTTTGGCAGAACATTAATCTGTTTGGTTGATTATTTATTTTTTTGTCTTAAAAAATTTTTTTTTTTCATTAGAAATTAATTTTTTCAAATATTATTGATATTGATATTGATATTATTGATCTTTTTGGTGACTCATTTAGCGCTTTAGTTGAAAATTCAACTATTAGGTTGAAAAATCCATTAAAATTTTAAATATGTGGTTGGAAATTCATTTTTTTTTGTTCAAAATGACACTTTTGTGGTGAAAAATAATTCTTGTCGTTTAAACATTTATTTCTGTGGTTGGAAATTAGTTTTTTTTTTAATAAAAATTATTTTTCTTCCAATTCAAAATATTAATAGACTTTTTGTTGAAATTTATTCTTAATTGATATTTTATCTTTTTGGTTGAGACTTTATTTATTTTTTTTTGTCTTGAAAATTATTATTTTTTCATTGAAAATTAATTTTTTCAAATATTATTGATATTGATATTATTGATCTTTTTGGTGACTGATTCAGCGCTTCAGTTGAAAATTCAACTATTAGGTTGAAAAATCCATTAAAATTTTAAATATTTGGTTGGAAATTCATTTTTTTTGTTAAAAATGACACTTTTATGGTGAAAAATAATTCTTGTCTTTTAAAAATTCATTTCTTTGGTTGAAAATTTGTTTTTTTCAATGAAAATTATTTTTCTTCTAATACAAAATATTAATAAACTTTTTGTTGACATTTTTTCTTAATAAACATTTAATCGTTTTGCTTGAGAATTCATTTGTTTGGCTGAAAGTTTAATTATTGCGTTGAAAATTTATTTTATCTGGTTAAGAACTTATTTTTTCTAACTGAAAATCAAAGTATTCTATTTTTTATTGTAAATTTATCTTTTTTAGTTGAAAATTAATCTATTTTGTTGAAAATTGGTATTTTTGGATAAAAAATTCAACTTCTGGGTTCAAAATTCAACAATATTATTAAAATTTCAATTTCTTCATTGAAGATGCATCATTTTGGTTGAAAGTTAATTTATTCGGCTAATAATTTAAGAAATTTCCTTGAAAATTCGTTTTTTTTTGTTGAGAAAAATTTCAAAAAAAACAAAAAATTCCATTTTTCCATTCTTGCTGGAAAATTGTTTCAGTTGGAAATTCATTTATTTTGTTGACAAATCGTCCTTTTTCAGTGGAAAATTCAATTTCTTTGGTAGAAAATGCATATTTTTTGGTTGTCAGTTCAACTTTTTTTTCAAAAATTTGTCTTTATTGCTTGAAAACTCAACATCTTGAATGTGATTTTTCTCTTTATTTATTGAAAAATCTTTCTTGGTTGAAAATTCAACTATTATGTTGAAAATCTGTATTTATTTTAGTTTAAGTTAACAATTTTCATTGAAAATTAAAATATTTTTAGGTGGAAATATCAACTATTACAATCTTCAATGAAATTAATTTTCTTGTTTAAATATCAGGGAATTTTATTGTCGAGGGAAAAGTCAGGGATTTAGAAAAAAAAATCTTTTAAAAGTCAGGGAATTTCTATGACTTGAAATAAATGACAAGCAAATTTAATTTGAAATTTTTTATTTTCAATTTGAAATTGTTTTATTTCGTTTATGAAATATTCCAAGTTGAAAATATATTAATGGCGAGGACAAATGAAAAAATTAGGGAATTTTAAAAATAACAATAAGATAATCTTTTTAGTTATAAATTTTATCATTGGTAACAAAATTCGGGAAAAGTTCTCGATTTCAAGTGTTCCAGAAGATTTCTCATATTTAAACGGAAAAAAGAAGATGGCCTGATCTTTGTCAAACTGATTGAAAAATCGTTGAAAAGCTTATGAAATTTCACGTCGAATGACCCCGGATAGAGATATTTTTGACCTTTTGAAGTCGATAAAACTTCAAAAATCTTCAAGCATTTCCAAGATATGACAAAAAACGTCCAAGCGTATCTGCGTCAGGTTTAGGGAGATTTTTGATCGTATCTCGGGAACCGGTTAGGATTTTTCCAATTTTATTGGTTCAAATTAAAGACAAGACCTTGGAGGCTCTGTGGTATGAATTCAAAAAAAATTCTGTCACTTTCCTAGGTCATGTCATGATTTGAAGTCAAGGTACAAATTTGAAAAAAACTTGCATTTTTAAAAAAATCTTCTCATCTGGTATTTTCTCTTCAAAAAGTCAAAAACATCTCTATAAGGGGTCATTCGACGCGGAATTTGATAGCCTTTCTTATAGATTTTTCAAACAAGTTTGTCGCATTTTTCTTGAACGATGAATCACGTTTCTAAGTCAGCTTTGATTTTTAGTTACGCTTGCGCCATCCACGTAGATAATTTTCGCCGATAAAGTACTATTGTGAGAGAAAGCCTCCTTGATTCCACCTATCGGTAATTTTGATAACTAGAGGATTTATCACCTTCCTGAGAATTCATTTTCTCCTTTTGAATATAAGCTTAATAATCCTAGCACCTTACAAAATACACAGTCATACTGAAATACGACAGCACATTAGGTCTAATCTCAATTTTCCTGCGGAGACGCGCATTACGGCGTCAGCATAATTTTGTCTTCTCTATTTAGACTTCATCCCCTCGGTCAGTGAGCTCGAAAATAAAGTCTCGCATTAATATCTGGCGTAAACTTGCTCGCGAAGACTCTTAATCGAGTAGATCGAATCGGCCTGTGGAGAGCGCGTTATGAATTTCGTGGTTGCTGTGGCTAGATATTATTGGATCGAATGCATCACGTCAAACGATACGTGAAATAAGTTATAGGTTAGTGGCTGCATTGGCACCGCTTGTGACAGCCTATTCCTGGAATGCCTGTGTCTATAGGTAGCGGCGGGTAAGAACGTCTTTTCCGCCCGTGACTGACACTTTGATATCGTTAGGGCTCCACTATTGCGTTGGGATTAGACGGAAATCATTCGGCTACTCTCTATAAAGTGTACTATTCACTTAGAAGGTAAGAGACTAGATATATGAGGCTATTTAATTTGCTTTCACGGAATCGTTGCCTCTACTTAGTTGAGTACTTTTAATTCAAAGGGAAATTAATCAGTCTCAAGAGGCGTATTCCATTCATCAGGGAATAATTACACTTGATTTCATTCTTGAGAAAATTTAATTGAAACTTGATTGCTTTATAACATTAGAAATAAATTAACCTCGAAGCTTTCAGTTGGTTCAACTCGACACTGATGAGAATAAAAATAAAGTTCCGGTGAAAAAATTAAAGTGACGATCAGGGTCTACGACAGCTTCCTGGAAGCTGCCGTAGACCCTTGTCGCCAATTTTATCTATATTGTAATCGCAGACGTTAATAATAAGAAGGACTTGAAATCTCATCCATTCTTCTATAAATAAAGGTAGGAACATAAATTTTCAAACAGTTCTTGGTCCTAGAGTCATTTTTGTTCGTGAGCATTATCAACACTTGATTTTTTTCTTGAGAAAATGTAATTAAAACTTGATTGCTTTATAAGATTAGAAATGAATTAACCTTGAATTCTTCCAGTTGCTTGACATCTACAGTGATAAGAACAAAAAAAAGTTATGGTAGAAAAATGAAAGTAGAGACAAGGGTCTACGGCAGCTTCCTGGAAGCTGTCGTAGACTTATGTCGCCAATTTCGTCTATATCATAATTGCAGATGTTAATAATAAGGACTCGAAGTGTTATCCATTCTTCTATAACTATAGGTAAGAAAATAACTTTCTCAACAGTTTTTGGTCGTGAAGTCATTTTCGTTCGTGAACAATAATTACACTTGATTTCTTTCTTGAGAAAATTTAACTCAAACTTCAAGCTTTTTAACATAAGGGATAAATTGAACGTCAGAAAATTGAGTTGGTTTAACTCTACGCTGACGAGAACAAAAATAAAGTTTTGGTAAAAAAATAAAACTGGCGACAAGGGTCTACGATAGCTTCCTGGAAGCTGCCGTAGACCCTTGTCGCCAATTTTATCTATATTATAATCGCAGACGTTAATAATAAGAAGGACTTAAAATCTTATCCATTCTTCTATAACTAAAGGTAAGAACATGAATTTTTAAACAGTTTTTGTTAGTAAAGTCATTTTTGTTAGTGAAAATTACTAAGACTTGATTTCATTCTTGAGAAAATTTATTTAAAACTTGATTGCTTCATAACGTTGGAAATAAATTAACGTTGAATGCTTTTAGTTGGTTTAACTCGAAACTGATGAGAACAAAAATGAAGTTATGGTGAAAAAATAAAAGTGGCGACAATGGTCTACGACAGCTTCCTGAAAGCTGCCGTAGACCCTTGTCGCCAACTTCATCTATATCATAATCGTAGACGTTAATAGAAAGGACTTTGCTTTATAATATTAAAGATAAATTAAACTTGAATGCTCTTAGTTGGTTGAACTCTACACGGATGAGAAAAAAATAAGGTTACGGTAAAAAAAAGGAAAGTAGCGACAGGGGTCTACGACAGGTTCCTGGAAGCTGCCGTAGACCCTTGTCTATAATTTCATCTATATCATAATCGCAGACGTTAATAATAAGAAGGACTTAAAATCTCATTCATTGTACGATAACTGAAGGCAAGAACATAACTTTTCAAACAGTTTCTGGTCGTGAAGTCATTTTTCTTCGTAAACATTGATTACACTTGATTTTTTCTTGAGAAAATTTAATTCAAACTTGATTGCTTCATAACATTACAAATAGATATACCTTGAATGCTTTCATTCGGTTTAAATTGACACTGATAAGAACAAAAATAAAGTTTCGGTGAAAAAATGAAAGTGACGACAAGGGTCTACGACAGCTTCCTGGAAGCTGCCGTAGACCCTTGTCGCCAATTT
>CAKNXH010001546.1:39191-76365 GCA_932178445.1 Andricus quercusramuli | reverse complement strand
TAAAAATTTCACAATTTTAATTTTTTGATGTTGTAAATTAATTCATTAGACTGAAAATTGAACTATTCAATTTCTTGGGGAGAATTGATCTTCATGAGTCGAAAATTCGTGTATTTTGTTAAAATTTTGTCCTTTTTGTTAGAAAATTTAGTTTCTTGGTTGAAAATTCAATTATTTGATTAAAAATTTACGAATTTTAAACAAATTTTAAATTTTAAGCAAAATTTTATTCTAAAAAAATTATAAATTTTAACCAAGAAGGAAAGTTACATTTCCAGCTTAAGCCCCCCCCCCCCCGAATAAAAATTTTACAATTTCAATTTTTTGTTGTTGAAAGTTAATTTATTAGACTGAACATTTAACTATTTAATTTCTTGGGGAGAATTGATCTTCATGAGTTAAGAATTCATGTATGTTGTTAAAAGTTCGTCCTTTTTGTTAGAAAATTAATTTTCTTTGTTGAAAATTCAATTATTCGATTAAAAATTCACAAATTCAGAAAAAAAAATCTTAAATTTTAAACAAAATTTTCATCTCAAAAAATTATAAATTTTAACCAAGAAGAAAAAGTTACATTTCCAGTTAAAAAAAAATGTTCCTTTAAATTTTAGGCAAAATTTTATTCTGAAAAAATTATAAATTTCAACCAAGAAGGAAAGTGACATTTTCAGCTTGAGGGGCGCCCCCCCCCCCCAAAAAAAAATTTCAAAATTTTTTTTTTTTTTTTTTGAAAATTAATTTATTTGGCTGAAAATTTAACTATTGAATTTCTTGGGTAGAATTGATCTTCATGAGTTGGACATTCGTGTATTTTGTTAAAAGTTCGTCCTTTTTGTTAGAAAATTAATTTTTTTGGTTGAAAATTCAATTATTTGATGAAAAATTTACGAATTTTAAAGGAAATAGTTGAATTTTCATCTGAAAAAATAATAAATTTCAACCAGTAATGGGAGATACATCTCCAGTTTGAAAAATTAATGCTCACCAAAAAAAAAATTTACAATTTTAATTCTCCTGCATGAAAGACCTCAAGAAATCAGATCCACGTATTTTTCGCCATAAATCCTCTTCCTAATCAGTGCAGTATCAATCTTGCTCGACACGACACTCGGATAATTAGTTTTTCCTCTGGTGCGGGATCGACTTTTTTTAAATCTAATAAGGCATAATCTGCTATTGAGATTGTGAAGCACACGCGCCAAGACACATTGCCGGGCACTGGGAACGATACCCACTCTTGACGGGGGATGTTTTAGAAATATTAGAGGGGGTGGCTTTCGCCCGAGGGGTGGGCGAGTGAGATTAATTTACGGTGAAAGATAACGAAGAACGTTCTCCGCCCCCCGCCCCCACCCCCAACCACCTCCTTCTGACACCCTCTCTCCGCGCGATTCGATTGTGTCTCGCTCTCGTAATAAATGTATTTTCCGCTACTCGCAACTCGCTTTTACCACCCTTGTTCTGTAAAATATATCTATTGTTGTTCTTGCAATTAGTCATTTGACATGGCATTGCTTCGTAAAGAAGAAAAATCTCTGCCGGCGATTTTTTGGGAATTTTTTTTTGGTTGAAAATTAATTTGTTCAAGTGGAAATTCTACTAAGATTAAATATATTAGGGTAGTCTGAAAACATTATTTTTCTGGGTTTCCAAAGGCTCACCCCCTCATTTTGTGGAATGGAAGCTTCTAATGTGACCCCTAAGGGTTTACATTTTTCTTGTATCTCTTCCCTATTCCTTTACACCCCCCCCCACACACTTCCTTGGTGGTGGGAGGGGGACCTACAGTTTAAGGTGGGTTCCGAACCACCAAGAGCAACAGCCTTAAGTACTTAGAGAACCTTTTTCTCTAGAGAAAATGTTTATTTTATGGGCACTATTTTTCATATTTGTATAATAATACTTTTTATATAATTTGCCACTTAAATTTTGATTTTAATTTTATTAAATTCAGAAAAGACACTTGAAAGTTACGTGTTAGTATCTTCAGGTGTGAGTTTTGGCAAATTTGGGGGTAAATTAAATTTCAACAAAAAATTTCAGGCGTCATACTGCTCACATGGTAGTTTTACATCATCGTTGTAAAGTTTTTAAGATTATTTTCAAAATACATGAATATTTAACCGAAGTAATGAATTTCAAATCAAATAATAAATTTATAGCAAACAAAAATGAATTTTCTACCAAAAAGATACATTTTCAACCCAGAATAATAATTTTCTACTAAAACAGAAAAATCTTTAACAAAATAAATTAATCTTCAATACAACAGATAAATGTTTAACTAAAAAAATATATTTGCAATAAAAAAGATCAATTATCATACAAGATTAATTTTCAATTAAAAATGTCAAATTTCCAATATAGTATATGGATTTTCAACCAAACATTTTCATTTTCAATTAAAAAAGATTAATTTTCCGCCATGAACGGAATAGTTCAATTTTCTGTTTAAAAATTAATTTAAAAAGAATAACTAATTTTAAAGAAAATAGTTGAATTTTCAACCATAGAAATGAACTTCGAAAAGGGGAATTTTTAACAAACAAAAAAATGAATTTCCAACTCAAAAAGGTTCTTCTACAAAAAATAAAATAGATCAATTTTCCGTCGAAAAAAATGGATTTTCAACACAAAAAACGAATTTTCAACCAATTAGTTGAATTTTCAACAAAAAAAGTACAGTTTCAAGCAATAATGGAGTAGTTATATGATGAGTTAAAAAATAAATTTCTAAGCAAAACAAAAAAACGAATTTTCAACCAAATAGTGGAATTTTCATCCAAAAAAATAATAAATTTTCAACTAAAAACAAAAGTTACATTTCCAGTTAAGAAAATTAATTTAAAAAGAAAAGCTAATTTTAAAGAAAATATATGAATTTTCAACCATAGAAATGAACTTCCAACCAGAAAGGAGAATTTTTAAACAAAAAAATCAATTTCCAACCAAATCTATGAATTTTCAACTCAAAAAGGTTTTTCTGCAAAAAATAAAATAGATAAATTTTCAGTCAAAAAGATTAATTTACAACACAAAAAAGACAAATTTTCAACGAATTAGTTGAATTTTCAACGAAAAAGGTACAGTTCTAACCAAAAATTGACTAGTTATATGTTCAGTTGAAAAAATAAAATTCTAACAAAAAAAAAGGAATTTTCAATCAAATAGTTGAATTTTCATCTGAAAAAATAATAAATTTTTAACTAAAAAGAGAAGTTACATTTCCAGTTAAAAAAAAAATCGAAAATAAAAAATTGATTTTAAACAAAACAGTTGAATTTTCAACCACAGAAATGAACTTTCAACCAAAAAGGGGAATTTTTAACAAACAAAAAAATCAAATTTCAACCGAATATATGAATTTTCAACTCAAAAAGATAAATTTTCTATAAGAAATGAAATAGATAAATTTTCAGTCGAAAAATTAATTTACAACAGAGAAAAAAAACAAATTTCCAACCAATAATTTGAATTTTCAACTAAAAAATGCACAGTTTTAACAAAGAATAGACGAATATTAAAAACGAAAACTTTTTTTCAACCAGAAAGTTTAATTCTCAATCAGAAGAATCGATTTCCAATGAAGAATATTAATTTTCCACCAAAACAAACGAATGTTGAACAAAATACATGAATTTTCAACAAAATAATTAATTTTCAACTTAAAAAATTATTTTATAAACAAAAAGATGAATTTTCAACCAAAAATATTAATTATCAACCAAGAATGACAAATTTTCAACAAAGTAGTTAGATTTCCAACCAAATTAATAAATTTTAATCAAAAAAATAAATTAATAACAATATATAATAATTTCCAGCGAAATAGTTGAATTCTTGATTTAGAAAATAATTTGTAAGCAAAAAGGGGAATTTTCAAACAACAAGATAATTTTCAACCAAAAATGTCAATTTTTCAACAAAAAAATGAGTTTTCAACCAAATAGTTCAATTTTTAACTAAACAGATCAATTTTCAAGCAAAAATAGAATAATTACATTATCAGTAATAAAAATTAATGGAAAAAAATAATTTTCAACAAAATTGTTAGATTTTCAACCATTGAAACGAATTTTTTACCAAAAGATGAATTTTTTAACAAGTCTTTCAACTTTAAACGAAAAAGATAAACTTATTAAAAAATTAAAATTTAATTTATTTTATTAAATAAAAAATAATAATTATTAAAAATATTTAATATAAATTTCTTTATATTGAAAGAAAAAGTTTTCAATACAGAAAATGTAATTTTTCATGGATTATTGAGGATGCAAAGGGGAAAAATGTTCATTTTAAGACACTATTTTTCATATTTTTTATATTAACATGCTTTATATAATTTGCCACTTAAATTTCCATTTTACTTCCATAAAATTCAGAAAAGACACATAGAAATTACTTTTAGTGTTAACAGGGGTGATTTTTGGCAAAGTTTGGGGTAAATTGAATTGAAAAAAAAAATTTAAGGATTTACTGAATTTTTAACACTTTGGGGTACTCTAAAGACCAGTTCCTACATATAAACATTTCCTAAAAAATTGTTTAAAGTCAGATTTTTTTTTATAAAAAGACATGAAAGGAGAGAGTGAGACTTCAAATAATCAGACAAATAATGTTTTCGACCACCCTAAAATACGTACATGCCATTTTGATTAAATTTTTTTTTCGATGATAAGTCAACAATTTTGATAAAAATTCCTTCTTTTGTTTGTTAATTTTTTTATCCTTAGATAAAAATTGAACTCTTGAAATTTCTTTTTAAAATATATTTTTGGTATAAAATTAATCTTTTTGGTTAAAATTTAGTATTTTTGTTTCAAAATTTATTTGTTAGACCTAAAATTCAACTATTTGGGTAAATATTCATGTGTTTTGTTAAAATTTGACATTTTTCGTTGAAAAATTACCATATTTTGGTAGAAAATCCATATTTTCGGTTGTACATTCATTACTTTGGAAGAAAATTTCAGTATTTTGTTGAAAATGCATGCATTTTTGTTGAACTTTTCGGTAGAAAAGTAATATTCTTTGTTGATAATTTATTTTTTGGGTGAAAAGTTGAACTCTTTCGTTAAAAATTACTCTCTTCAATTAAAATAATTTTCCACAAGAACAGACGAATGTTAAAAAAAATACATGAATTATCAACAAAATAAAAAAATTTTCAAATAAAAAATATCAGGATTCAAACAAAAACGGAATAGTAACATTTACAGTTGAAAAAAACAATAATTTAAAAAGTTTGTCCTTTTAAATTAATTTTTTTTAAACTGAAAATCTTACTGTTGATTATCAACTGAGAGGAATAATTTCTAACAAAATGTATGAATTTTCAACTCAAAAAGATGAATTTTCTACAAGAAATGGAATAGTTCAATTTTCAGTAAAAAAAATCATTTTCAGCACAAAAGAAAACTATTTTTTTTATTCAATTTTCTACCAAAGAAAAGAATTTTATACTAAATACTTCAACTTTTAACCAAATAGATAAATTTCAACCAAAAATAATAATTTTTTACCAAAACAGACGAATTGCCAAAAAAATACATATATTTTCAACAAAATGTTTGAATTTTCAATTATAGAAATTAATGTACGAGCGAAAATATGCATTTTCAACCAATAAGATGAGATAGAACTTTTTCAAATTTGGTTAAAAATTTATTTTTTCAATTTTATTCAAAATTCGTTTTTTTTTGTGTTGAAAATTAATTTATTAGCCTGAAAATATAAATATTCCATTTATTGGGGAAAATTGATCGTATGAGTTAAAAATTAATGTATTTTGTTAAAAGCTCGTCCTTTTTGTTAGAAAATTAAATTTCTTGGTAATAAATTTAATTATTTGATTGAAAATTTACGAGTTGTAAATGGAATAGTTGAATTTTCATCTGAAAAAAATGCAACCAAAAAGGGAAGTAACATTTCCAGTTAACAAAAAATTAATGTTCACCCAAAGAAAAAAAGAAAAATTTCACAATTTTAATTTTTTTTTAATTGTTTGAAAATCAATTTATTAGACTGAAAATTGAACTATTATATCTCTTGGAGAGAATTGATCTTTATCAGTTGAAAATTCATGTATTTTGTTGAAAGTTCGTCCTTTTTGTTAGAAAATTAATTTTCTTGGTTGAAAATTGAAATATTTGAATCAAAATTTAGGAATTTTCAACCAAATAGTTGAATTTTCATATGAAAAAATAATAAAATTTAATAAATAAAATAATAAAATTTAAAAAAAATCACAATTTTAATTTTTTTTTTTTTTTTGGTATTTAATATATCAGACTGAAAATTTCTTGGTTGAAATTTAAATTATTTGATTGAAGATTTACTTTTTCGGTTGAAGATTCATTATTTTAAATGAAAATTCATTTCTTTGTTTAACATTCCAACTATTTTTTTGTTGCATGTATTTTCTTACAAATTCATCTTCTTTGGCATAAAATTATGTTTCTTAGTCAAAATTTTTCATTTTGGTTGAAGATTTAATTACTTTGTTGAAAATGAGTTTCTTTGTTAATTATTTTTTTAAAAATAAATATGTAACTATTTCTTTTTTGATGGACAACTGATCTTTGTTAGTTAAAAATTTAACAATATTTGGATGAAAATTCATGTATTCCGTTGAAATTTTGAATAAGAATAAAAATAAATGAAAATTCAAGTATTTGATCGAAAATTCATCTTTTTGTATAAAAATTGAACCATTTTGTTGAAAATTCGTTTTTTTTTGTGTTGGAAATAAATTTTTCGGACTGGAAATTTAACTGTTCTATTCTTTGTGGAAAATTCATTTATTTTTTTCAGTCGAAAAGTCATCTCTTTTGGTAGAAAATTATTCTTTTCGGTTGAAAATTCTTATATTATTTTGAAATTTCGCAATTTTTAACTAAAAATTAATGTGGTATGAAAATTGATCTTTGTGGTTGCAAATCACTTTTTTAAATTAAATATTCACCTGTTGTATTAAAAATTGATCTATTTTGTTAAAGATTTCTCTGATTTAGTGAAAAATTATTATTCTGGGTGGAAAATTTATCTTTTTGCTAGAAAGTTTAAATACTTCGTGAAAAATTAATTTTTTTTTTGTGAAGGTTTATTATTTTTCTTTAAAATTCACTACTTTGGTTAAATATTCATGTATTTTGTTAAAATTCGTATCTTTCGGTAGAAAATTAATCTAAGCGGCAAAAAACTTATCTTTTTGGTTGAAAATTCGTTTCTAGGGTTGAAAATCTAACTATTTTGTTAAAAAAAATTTTTTCATTAATTTTGTTCTACTGAAATGTAATTATTCTATTCTCGCTTAGAAATTGATCTTCTTAGTTAAAAATTCAACTATTTGATGGAGAAGAAATATATATTCTTGTTAATGTATGTATAATGTTGTTTAAAATTCATCAATATGGTTGAAAATTTGACTATTTTGTTGAAATTTTTGCATTTTGGGTTAAAAATTAATCTTGTTGGTTGAAAATTCATTTTCTTGTTTAAAAAATAATTTTTCAAGTTGAGAATCAACTATTTTGTTAAAGATTCATGTATTTTGTTCAACATTTTTCTGTTCCGGTAAAAAATCAATATTCTTGATCGCAAATCGATCGTTTTGAGTAGGAGTTAAACTTTTTGGTTAAAAATAAATTTTAATTTTAAAGATTCATTTTTTTTATTTATAATTCATTACATTGTTTGAAAATTCATCTATTTTATTGAAAATTTGACATTTATGGTTTAAAATTGATCTTTTTGGGTAAAAGTCGAACTATTCGGGTGAAAATTTATTATTTTAATTTTAAATTAATTACTTTTCTTAAATATTTATGTATTTTGTTCAACATTCGTATCTTTCGGTAGAAAACTAATCTTTGCAGCCATAAATTCATCTTTTTGGTTGAAAATTGATCTATTTTGTTGAAAAATTGACATTCTTGGTTTAAAATTGATCTTTTTGGTTATAAGTTGAACTATTTGGTTGAAAAGTAATTATTTAAATTCAAAATCATTACTTTGCCTGGAAATTTGATTATTTTGTGGAAAATTTTTCTTCCATTGGTTAAAAATTAATTTTTTCAACAGTTTTGGTAGCAACAATGATGTGACTAGTAATCATGAGACCAACAACATCATCAAGCTGAATTTATGATACTTAAGTGAAAAGTACAAAAAATGTAAATCAGAAAATAACTAAAATTTGGAAAAAAGGGCAAAAGTTTGCGAAATTGATTTATTATCTTATTTGAAATTCGAGACAAAAATCAATGAAAATGGTCAAGGGTGAAAAAAGACATCACTTTGATCACCCCTCAACTTCGGAATCACGCCCTATCTGGGAATTCGGAGGAATCCAGAAGATTTCAAGGAATTTAAAAGAATTCAAAAGGATTTTCAAGAGTTTGAAAAAATTTTGAACAATTTTAGAGAATAAAAAAATAATTAAAAACTGAACACTTTTGAGGAAGCTTTCAATTTTTCCAGACCCCTTTCCAAATTAATCTGCGAAAAAAAATTTACCTAAAAACTAAAATCGAGCTTCTCAAGTGATTTAAAATCGGAATTCAAGTTCTCTTTTGTTTATATTTGTATATTATTAATTGACAATGGAATGTATCCCAATATAATATTGCTTGTATAAAAGAATATTCCTTCTGAAATATTTCAAACTTCAATCCATTACATTTGAATCCTACCCACTTGACATCCTTCAATTTAAAAACGTTAATAATAAATTCTTTGAATTCTATAAATATATTTTTACTTTGAATGTCATCAGAGGAGCATCCAAAGAATTCTTGAACGTCAGGGACGGAAAAGGTCGCACTCAGCGATCCGTGATTTCAATTAAGTTAGACTTTGCGATGATGATCGCCGCCGATGTGGAGACAGACCGAAAATATTGTACATGAAAAGGCAGACGGTGGCGTGTACTTGTCTTTAGACACACTGAGCCGCAAGAGAGCCGCGCGTTATTCGCAACGCTGAACAAATGCGCCGTGTTAGCATAAATCTCGAAATCCATTTGGAGGCGCGAGCCTATTACACGGGACGTCTTTGGGACCTCACACGGCCGGACGGATAGACGGTTTTCTCTTTTCGGCAATTCGCCATTCGCTAGTTAATTAAACCTGAATCCGCCCTTGATCTGCTTCAAAACGTCTTTAGAGTTTATTTTCCAATTTTCTGGATGAAAATAGAATATAGCCTTCTCCACAAATAGATAATTTAAACTTTAATGCTTCCAAACTCGCATCAACGAAATGCTGAGAAACTTGCGGGAATAATGCAGAAGGTGGACGTCCTTGATTCGCACCGTGTGATCAGGGCAGGACTTGTAACGATTCTCAGCCTATGACGTGGGACGTCTTTGGAACCTCATACGGCCGGACAGATAGACGGTTTTCTCTATTCGGCATTCAGGCATTTGCTAGTTAATTAAACTAAAATCCGTCATTGATCTGCTTCAAAATCTCTTTGCAGTTTAGCTTGGAATTTTAAGAATCAATGGAATATAGCCTTCTCTACAAATAGATGATTCAAATTTTATTGCTTTCAAACTCGCATCAAAGAAATGACTTGCGGGGAAAATCCAGAAGGCGGTGGTGCTTGGGTCGCTCCGTCTAATCAGGGTATGATTTCTACTCATTCTGATCCCATTACGCAGGACTTTTCCGGAACCTCACACGGCTGGGCGGTTTTCTCTTTTCGGCAATTCGCCATTCGCTTGTTCATTGAACCAAAGTCCACCCTTGATCTGCTTCACAACCTCTTTAGAGTTTATTTGCCTAATTCCTAAATCAAAATAGAATATAGCCCTTTCCATAAATAAATAATTCAATTTCAATGCTGCCAAACTTGCACCAACAGAATGCCGAGACACTTGCGGGAAAAAAGCAAAAGACGGTCGTCTTTGATTCGCTCCGTGTAATCAGAACAGGAGTTCCAATAAGTCGCGGGACTTCTCCGGAACCTCAAACAGCCAGACGGATAGACGGTTTTCTCTTTTCGGCAATTAGCCATTCGCTAGTCAATTAAATTGAAATCCGACCTTGATCTGCTTAAAAATCCCTTTTAAGCTTATTTTTCAATTTTGAGAATCAAAATAGTTCACAAATCTTCATAAATACATAATTGACACTTTAATGCTTCCAAACTCTCATCAAAGAAATGCTGAGACACTTGCGGGAAAAATGCAGAGGGCGGTTGTCCTTGTGTCGCTTCGTGTGATCGCAGCAGAATTTCTAATGATTCCTACCCTATTGCGCGAAAGTTTTCCGGCATCACACCGCTGGACGGAAAAAAGTTTGATTTATTTTTTATTAAAGGGATTTTAAATGTTCGAAAATGTAAGAAAAATTAATCTTTTTTTTGTGTTTGGAAATAACTTTTCTCGACTGGAATTGAAGTATTACAATTTTGGCTGAAATTCAATTATTTTTGAGTGAAAATTCAACTATTAAATTTTTCGTTAAGAATTCATCTTGCTTGGTTGAAAGTTCTATTACTTTCTCAAAAATTCATTTTCTTGGTTTAACATGTAACTATTTTTCAAAGACTTAAGAATTTGGTTGAAAATATACTTTCTTCATTAAAAATTATTATTTTCGGGTGGAAAATTCAACTATTCTGTACCAAATTCGTCCTTTCAGCTTGAAAATTCCACTTTTTCGTAAAGAATTCGTCTTTTTGGATTCAGAATTTAGCAATTTGCTTACAAAAATTTTCTCAAATGTTTCTGAATAAAATTGAAAATTTTGTTGTTGATTTATTATTCATCTGTAGTTGCGAATTCATCCTTTTTAGTGAAACTTCAACTACTTAACCTAAATTTAAACTGCTTTGTGTAAAAATTATTTTTTTGTTGAAAATTCATCAATTTAGTTGAAAATTTATGTGTTTAGCGAAAATTTAAATGTATTGTTAGAAATTAATTTTTTACTGAAAATTTGATAATTTCATTTTTTTAATTCCTCCTTTTCGATTGCAAATTAATCTGTGTTTAAAAAAATCGTCTTTTTGGCACCAAGATTCAACTATTTGGTTGTAAAATCAACTGGTTTTGGTTGATGTTGTTTATCTTAAAACTTGACCGTTTGGTTAAAAATTCATCTTTTTTAGCTCAAAATTCAACTATCTTGTTGACAATTAATTTATTTTGCTTAAAAGTTCAATTAGTTGGTTGTAAATACAAATATGTAAGTATTCCAGCTTAGGTATCATCATATTTGTTCAGAATTCATATTTTTGGTTGAGAATCGAACTATTTTTTAATAAAATTTAAAGATGATGACGATGACCATCTATCAAATGAAGACAAGGTCAAATAATGATGATGATGATGATGATTCAACCAGTGGAGGCAAGATCAGAGGATCATAATGATCAAAACAGTAATGACAAGATTAAATGATAATAATTGTCCAGCCAGTCTAGCAGTATCAGATGGTGATGATGATGATGACATTGATGATGATGAAATAGCCAGTGATGACAAAAACAAATAATAATGATTATGATTTAGCCATCGTAAGCAGGATCAGATGATGATGATAATCAAGCCAGTAAAGACAAGAACAAATGATAATACTGGTTCAGAAAGTAAAGGCAAGATCAGGTGATGATGATGATGATGATTCAGCCAGTGAAGACAAGATCAAATGATGATGATTACGATTCAGCCAGTGAAGGCAAGATCAGATGATGATGATGTTGATAATGATGATATAGCCAGTGAAGTCAAGACCAAATGATAATGATTGTGATTCAGCCAGTGCAAGAAGGATCAGATGATGATAATCACACCAGTAAAGACAAGAAAAAATCATCATAATGGTCCAGACAGTAAAGGCAAGATCAGATGATGATGATGATGATGATGATGATTTGGCGAGTGAATACAGGATTTAATGATAATAATTATGATTCAGGCAGTGAAGGCAAGCTCATGTGATGATAATGATGCAGCCAATAAATACAACATCAAATGATGGTAATGGTCGAGCCAGCAAAGGAAAAATCAGATGATTATGATCATATAGCCAGTGAACGCAACAATCAATGGCCCTAATGATGATGATGATTCAGTCAGTGAAGGCGAGACCAGATAATGATGATAATGATCTAGCTCGTAAAGACATGATCAAATTATAATGATTCAGCCAGTCCAAGCAAGATTGTGATGATCCAGCCAGTAGAAACAAGATCAAATGATGTAATGCTGGAGCCAGTAAAAGCAAGATAGGATGATGATGATGATGATCTACCTAATGAAGGTAAGATCAAATAATGATGATTATGATTCAGCCAGGAAAGGCAATATCAGATGATGATCCAGTCAGTTAGGACAACATCAAATGATTATAATGCTCCAAACAGTAAAGGCAAGATCAGATGATGATGATAATGACATAGTCAGTGAAGGCAAGATCAAATGGTGACGATGATTAAGCCAGTAAAGCCAAGATCAAATGATTGTGATAATGATGATCCAGTCAGTAAAAACAAGATAAAATTTTGATAATGGTCCAGCCAGTAAAGGCAAGAGCAGATGGTGATGATGATGTAGCCAGTGCAGACGATATCAAATCATGATGATACTGAAGATGATCATCCATTCAGTAAATACAAGATCAAATGATAATGGTCCAAAAGTCTTTAAACTTGCATATCTCAGCTGAAAAAAGTCACATACATGATCTTTTTTATCCCCTTTGCCTCACCACTCTGAAATCTCAGATCTGGATCCAGTTTCAAATGTCTCTCTTCATAAAAGTTCCCATTTAGTGACACTGGCACACATGTTCGGCCCCGATTCACTTTTCTTCTTTGTTCTGCATTCAAAGTTTTCGAGAGTGATCGAACAAAGCGCAGTCAAACGAAATTCTATATTTAAATCAAAGATCCTCTCGCTCTTTCTTTCTTGGACTTTTTCACCCCTCACGCTTTAGAAGCAAGGTTCGAACGACGACTCATAAGTTTCAATCGCGGTACTAAAACAAAGAACGTAAAATGGAACAGTAAATGTCAAGAGAACCTTTCGTCGAAATCAGATTATTGATCCCTACATCAATCTACTCCTCCACACTTGAGAATTCGCCGATAATAAAATGTTTACTTTATCATGTGCGTGAGTTTTCATTCCTTTGATCAGAGACGTTTACCAGAAAGTCACATAGTCGCTGGGAAAACTGCATTTTCATTCAACGCGATAATTTAAAGAGATGCTTTTATAATTTAAACGTATTCTTGGATTTATTTTTCTGGCTTTGATCAAACGAATATTTTTGGTTTTTACTGACATGTAGAATTACTCTCAAAATTTCAAACTCTAATTACCACAACTCAAAGGTGTCCTCAATTTAGGAATGTTCATACTCTATTATTACTAACTGGACAAAATTGAATCTCTGAAGTAGAAGCGGAGTGACATTCACCAACCGTCGTTAAACCATAATTTTTTCCACAATGTATAATTTTTCCCTGTGGGTATTGCAAGGTATTTTCAAGAGATTTGACAAGATTTTTAAGAATTCAAAAAAATGTTTATGCAGTTTTAAAGAGTTTCCTGGAATTTCGGAAGGTTTAAAAGAATTGAATCTTTGAAGCAGAAGCGGACTGAGATTTATCAATCGGCCCGAAAAGCGGTTCTGTGCAATTTTTTTTGGAAGAGTTAGAAACATTGGAAATATTTCCAAGGATTTAAAAAATTTTCAACAATTTGAAGAAGCTCCAAGATCCTAGGATATAGCAAAAGATTCTGAAGAATTCTCAATAAATTTCAATAATTTGTCAGCATTTCAAGGGGTTTGAATTTTTTGAAGATTCTAAGGAATTATTAATAAATTTAAAAAATGTCGGATCTGAAAGCAGTTCTAAGCACATCTTAACAAAAATGTTCAGAAGATTTGAAATGTTTTCAAGGATTTTAAATGTTTTAGGATATTTTGATTAATTCCAAAGATACTTTAGAGAACGTCAGAATTTTCTAATGATTTTCATGGGATTTCAAAGTGATTCCCTAGGATTTGAAAAGATTTTATATTACTTAAAACGTTTTGGGGTATTTTTAATTATTTTACGTGATTTCAAGGTATTCGAAGTATTAAGAATGAATTTCAAAAGTATGAATTAAAGGTCTTGATAGTATTTCAAAAATTTCAAGGCATTTCAGGAGGTTCTGAAATTTTTTTATGAGATTGCAAAGAAATTCCTAATCTTCATGAAGATTTTGAAGAATATAATTGGATTGAGAAGGTTTCAGGGTACTTTTAGTGATTCCAAGGGACTTCGAGAATGTCAAAGACTTGAAACCATTTTTTTGGCTTTTTCGAGGGATTTCAATAGATATAATCAAATTCTAAGCATTCTGTAATGTTTCTATGAATTTCAAAAAATGTCACAAGAATTCAAAGATTTTCTTACAAATTTGACGAGATCTCCAAAGTTTTTAGTGGAAATTATTTTGAAGGATTAATACGATTTTAAGATTCTTTAAAAGATTGCACGGTATTTTAGAGGATTCAAAAATATTTCAAAGGGTTTTTAAAGAAATTCAACAGATTTCATGGCATTTAAAATAATTTGACATTCAATTGACAAGTTTCCGAAGATTTTACAGGATTTGATATAACCTATAAGATTTAAAAATATGTATTTTTTTCTAGAGGGAAAGTGATGGGAGGGGAAGTTTCGGATGTGAGGGGGAGGGGTAAAGAGAGGGAAATGGGAGTACATGAGGGAGGGAAAATATAAACAACATATGGTTCTGGAGGGGAATTGATGGTTGGAAGGAAGGGAAGGGTAGGTTATGGGTAGTTAGGGAAGTGAGGAGGAAAGGAAAGGAGGAATAAATGAGGGAAGGGAGGGAAAGTTAAAGTTTTTTGCGAGGAGGGATAGTAGGGTATAGAAGGGAAGTAGAGAAAGTGAGGGGTGGAGTAGTGATATAAGGGGATTTATAAGAGAGGAGGGGATGTATTGGAAAGGAGAGTGAGCAGTGGAGTAGGGCCGTAGGGTTAGTAAAATATGGTAGTGGGAGATTGAAATGAATTCACAAGATTTCAAGGATTTTAATAGGAGTTCCAAGATTCTTAGGGTTTTTAATTTTTCAGGGTTTCGTCGACCAAGCCAGACACCCTTGTAGTTTCGGTCAAGTGTTTGTCCGCCCGGCATAATTTTTTTCCGGAAGGGCATCAACGAAACTAGATAGAAAGGGAAGTAGGGACTGTGTGGGGTGGGAAATTATAGGATGCAAGGGGAGGAGGGGTAGGGTAAATATGGGGATGGAAAAAAGGTTCAAGTGAGGGGAATTTGGGGTAACAATGAGAAGGGGAGAATTTTGTGGGTTGAGGAGGGAACAATGTAAAGGGTAGGGAATGAGCAGTAAGGGAATATAGGAGGTTGAATAGACGAGGGATAAATGGGGGAAAGGAGGAAAAGCTAGGGTTCTGTTTAGAGCAGGGATAGTCAGGTACGGAAGTGAAGTAGAGCAAGTGAGAGGAAAGGAAGTTATATGAGGGGAATTATTGGGAAGGAGGGTGAAGTTTCAGAAAGGAGGGGTGTAGTGGAGTAAGTGAGTAGGGATGGGAAAGTATGAGAGGGAAATATTTGAATGATTGTGGCCGACCCTCAATGTCTTCCGCCCCATCGGTGATTGCACCGATTCAGTCTCAAGTCAGCTTGGACATTCAATGATATTCGGAAAGCCCTGAAAATTGCGCCTCCATAATAGTAACTAGAACTTAAATTGAATACAAAAAGATATTTCAAGAAATCGAGAATAAAATTAAAATTGTAATAATTTTTTTTTCATTCTGCGAAGGAAAATGGCAGCTGGAATTTCATAGTATTCGAAGGATTTGAATAGGTGTTCCAAGATTTGGGAAAGTGAAGGGAAGTGAGAGGAGGAGAAGAAGTGGAAGGCAGTGGAGAGAAATGAGAGATAAGTAAGGGAATTTATGGAAAGCAGAGGAAAGGGATGTAACGGCTTTTGGACAGAAATTAGGGAAGGAGAGGGGATGGTAAATAAACGAAGTGAGGAGGGAAAGTATAGAAGGAAAGGAGGGGTAAGTAAGGGAATTTATGGGGAGCAGCGGGGAGGGAAAAAGTAGGTTCAGGAGAGGAATTAAAGAATGGTAGGGGATGGTTAGTGAAGGAAGTGAGGAGGGAAAGTATAGAAGGAAGAAATGGGAGAAGGAAGTGGAAGCGAAAAGAAGAATACGTTGTAGTGAGGGGAGGGTTAGTAAGGTATAAAGGAGGAATAGATTAAGTGAGAGGAGGGGAAGTGATATGAGGGGAATTATAATGTAGGAGAGAAAAACCCTAGAAATTGGACTCTTATAATATAAACTAGGACCCAAATAATATACAAATTAATATTTAAAAAATTTCATAATAAAAGCGAAATTGAAATAAATTTTTCCATTCTGTGAAGGAAAATGGCAGCTGCTTATGAGGAAACGAATCGCGGGATTTCATTGAATTTTAACGAATTTTAAAGATCTGAAGCGATTTTATCCAAATTTAAATGATATGAAGGAACTTCATAAGATTTAAAGGATTTTAATAGGTGTTCCAAGATTAGGGAAAGTGAAGCGAAGTGAGAGGAGGAGAAGTAGTGAAAGTCAGGGGAGAGAAAGGAGAGGTTAGTGAGGGAATTTATGGGAAGCAGAGGGAAGGGATATAGTAGATTCTGGAAAGAAATTAAGAAAGGATAGAGGATGGTTAGTAAGGGAAATGAGAAGGGAAAGTATATAAGGAAAGGACAGGTAAGTAAGGGAATTCATAGGAAGCAGAGGGAAGGGATATAGTGGGTTCTGAAGAGAAAATTAGGAGGGATAGGTGTCGTTCGTAAAGGAAGTGAGAAGGGAAAGTATGGAAGAAAAGAGAGGTGAGTAAGGGAATTTCTGGAAAGCAGAGGGAAGTGATGTAGTGGGTTCTGGAGAGAAATTAAAGAATGCTGGAGGATGGTTAGTAAGGGAAGTGAGAAGGGAAAGTATAGAGACAGAGAAGAGGTAAGTAAGTTAATTTATGGGAAGCAGAAGGAAGCGATGCAGTGGGTGCTAGAGAGGAATTAAGGAAAGATAGGGGATGGTTAGTAAGGGAAGTAAGGAGGGAAAGTATGAAAGGAAGGAATGAGAGAAGGGAGTTAAAACAAAAGAAAGAAAAGGTTGTAGTGAGGGGAGGGATAGTAAGGTATAAAGAGGAAGTAGATCAAGTGAGGGGAGGGGAAGTGATCCGAGGGGAATTATAAAGGAGGAGGGAAAACCCCCACAAATTGGACTCTCATAATATAAACTAGAACCTAAATTGAAAACGAATATTAAAAAAATTTCACAATGAATTTGAAATTTAAATAATTTTTTTTCAAATTCTGCAAAGGAAAATGGCAGCTGGTTATGAAGAAACGAGTCGCGTTCAAAGTCGCAATCGATATGTACACTTCTCGAGACTGCCTCTCGTCTATCTCTTATGCCGAACATAATTTAGGCATTAAAATGCGAGAGCGAGCGGAGCGCTATTAGCGCCAGGGGCGTGCAGGCAGTGACGCCATCCGATGCAATTATATTTTATGCCTCCTACGTTTGCATCTTTCTCCCCCTCCCCCACCCCCTGCCACCCACCGTTGCTTGAGGTATCGTCTTTCTCTCACTCTCGTTTTCCCTCTGACTTTCTCCTTCTAAATTTCTCTTTCTCGCTTACTCACATTTAATATTTCTCTTCATCTCCTCTCTCTCTCTCTCTCTCCCTCTTTCTTTCTTTCTCTCTCTCTCTCTCTCTTAATTCCCCCACCAACATCCTTCGTATAGATTTATAACTACTTAAAGTTTTGCGATTTATTTCCCGCTTATCGCCTGTCCGGATATATGTCTGCGGGGTTTACTTATCACTTAGCAGATGCAAATAACGTAGGCACGAAATTTAAATTAAGCCGCCACTGATTGGACAAGATCGGCCCAAGTGTGGAAATTCAGATTTTGAATGAAAGAACCTTGGTTAGGAATTTCGGGATCTTATTAGCGATTTTGCGACTTCGAGGGATTGCTATTTAATTTGGCATTACTGATGGGTAGGGCGGTCGGAAATATCGAATTTTGACCAATCAAATACTTGCAATTTCTAATTTTTGTAATTTCTACATTTTTTATGAGTGCACAAATTATGGTCAATTTTCCTAATGTGGAGATTCTGGTGATGATTAATAATAATAAGAACCAACGTTTAGACTTGGCCTGATAAAAAATGTAAAATTAACAACGATTGTTTTTGAACAAGTCATGACATTTTGAACATTCGCAAGAAAATGAGTTTTTTTCAATTGCTGACTTAAGCTTTTATGAGCAAAATTTTTCTCAAGTTCTTAACTGACATCTCATTAGCTTGATGCGGAAAATTTACCTATTATGAAAAACTTACAAAAAACTGTTGAGTAGGTTTTTCCCGTTCTTTAGAAACCTCTAAAATCACAAAACTTGATTATTAAAAGCAGATTTTTAGAAACTAATTTTTTTCAAGAATTTAAAAAAATCATAACTTGGCCAAAATTACCTCAAGTTCAGTTTTTATTTTCTATTATTAATCATCTCCACGACCCCTACAAAAAAAAATCATTACAATTTTTTTACTCATAGGAAAATATTGTTAAAGTTTGAAGGTGGTTGTGGTTTGATATTTTACTTTTTAAAGAGAAAGTCACTCAAATCACTTTTCAAAATAAGATCACTTTCAGTACTTTCATCAATAGAATAAAAAAGAGAACCTCATGATTTCTCAATTTGATTGATTTTTTTTTTTTTCAAATTCCTTTTAATTTAATCTGAATTTTTTGCAATTTTCTTGAAATTCACTAAATTCAATGGATCTTTTCCGAATTTTCAATTTTTTGAATTCACCATGAAGAATTTTAAATTCACCTTGATTTTGTATGCAATTTATTCATTTCTTGTGAATTCATTTGAATTGATTTGTAATTTGCCCTAAATATTCATAATTTATCCCGAATTTTTTTAGTTACTTTAAATTCTTTGCAATTCTCTTAAATATTTTTTTATTTATCCCGCATTTTTTTTTATTCGCTTGAATTTTTCTAAATTCACTCAATTCCCACCAATTCCTTCAACTTTTTTTCCTCCTGAGTATTTCAAATTCCCCTTCAACTCTTGAAAATTTTATCCAATTTTTCACAATTTTCTCAGGTTTTTCTAAATTTGTACCAAATATAGTCAATGTAATTGATTTTAAACAAATTTTTGTGAATATTTTCATTATTTTTGAATTTTCAAAACATTTGTGAATTTTCTAAGAATTCGGCTTACATTTTTATTGATTTTTTAAAAAATTCTTTTCATTTTCCTTGAATCTGTCTAAATTCAGTCAATTTTTTCTCAGTACGTTAGTTCAATCAATGTATTTTCAATAATTTATTTAAATTCTGTTGATTTTTCCCTGAATGCTATTCCCTCCCATTTCACTCAATTCGATGGAACTTTATTTTAATATAAAAATTTTATTCAGTTACTTTCTTTCAAATTTTTATGAATTTCATTAAAATTTTTTCAATTTCCTTGAATTCCTTGAATTTCCACTCAATTAAGTAATTTGCTTTTCTATATCGTATTTTGCCCTTAGCATTTCAAATTCCTCTTCAATTCTTAAGAATTTTATCAAATTTTTAAAAAATTTTCTCACATTTTTCTAAACTTATAACAAATTTAATCAATTTCACGCATTTTTTAAAAATATTTGTGAATATTTTCAATATTTTCGAATTATAAACGATTTTTGAATTTCCTATAAATTCTTGTTGCATTTTTATGAATTTTATCAATTTTCTATCATTTTCCTGAAATTTTTCTAAATTCAGTAAAATTTTAGTTGATACGTTTGTTAGAAAATGTGATTTCAATAATTTTCTTGAATTTTGTTGAATTTGCCCTGAATTCTTTCCCTCCCATTTTACTCAATTCGATGGACATTTGTTGATTTTTCAAATTTTATTCAGTTACTTTCTTTCAGATTGTTATGAACTTCATTGCAATTGCCTGAAAATATTAAAAGTCGATTCCCTGAAAAACTCCACCCTTTTTGCTAAACTTATTTTATTAAATTGTTACCTTTTTCTGGGCATGGAATTTTTTTTTTCATTTTGAATTTTACAATTTTCAAAATTTAAATTATAATCTTGTTTCACTGAAATGTCAACTATTACATATTTCGTTGAGAATTCATCTACTTCGGTAGAAAATTTAACTATTTTGTTGAAAAGTTGTATTTTTCAGTCAATAATTAATTTTTTAAACTGAAAATGTAACTAATTGACTATTGCTGGAAAACGTATCTGTTTCAGTTGAAAATTCATTCATTTTGTTGATAAAACTCGTGATTTTTTTTAGTTACGAATTCAATTATTTTGGCAGTAAATTCATATTTTTTCTTTCAATTATCAAATTAATTAGGTAAATAGTTATGTTAATAAAATGTTAATTTTTTGACAATTATTTGAATCGTCAATAAAGAAAATTGATTTTTTGCCCTAAAAGACTAATTTTCAGCAAAATAGTTATATTTTCAACCAAAGAAATATATTTCAAAACTAATAAATCTTCAACCGAAAAACTGAATTTTTAAGAAAGTAATATAATTTTCAAACAAATCCTTGAATTTTTAATCGAAGAATATGAATTATCCCTAATAAATGTAATAGTTGATATTCCAACTGCAAAATATTTTAATTTTCAGTCCAGAAAAGTGGATTTTTTAAACAAAAAAGTTTTTTCAGACACAAAAGAAGAAAAATTTCAAACAAATAATAATTTCAGGAAAAAATTATTTTCAATGCAAAATAAAAATTGCAAATAACTATTCACAGTTTGAGTTCATTCGTTTCTTAAAGTATATAAATATAATTTTCAATCACTCAAAATATTCAAAAAGATTTTTGAAAATTTCAGGTTTGTCGAAAAATTATCTAGAAAATTTAAAAGAAATTCTTGTTATTTTATAGGATTTTATATAATTTTAGAAAACATTTGAGTCCGTTTAATAAACATTTAGGACTTGTAGAAGTTTAGGAGGAATAAAAAAATATTCGATAATTCTTCGGAAATTTGTCAGGTTCAAAATATTTTTAATCTCTTTTATAATTCTGGAATTCTTTAATATATTTTCAACTGACTCAAATTATTATTAATGAAATGTTTGAAAATCAAAAAATTACCTCTAAATTTTTCAGGTTCTGCTTTGAGTATTTTGGAAATCTTTTGAAACGTTTCAAAATCTTTTAAAATTATCTTGAAGAATTAATTTTTCAAAATAAAGATTCATTCGAATCTTTCCCAGGAACCTCAAAAAAAATTTTTTTCACCTAAAACATCTCAAAATTCTTAAAAAGTTTTTTTTCTCAAATCTTCTTGAATATACATATTTTTGTTTAAAATTTTTAGAAATCATCTCAAGATTTAACTTATTTTCGAATATTTTCAAAACTTCTAAAACTTTGAAATATAGTTTGATATATGTAATTCAAATTTTTCATGAAAGAAATCAAATCCTGATAAATTAGAAAAATTGCATTAAAATCTGCCGGATTCTTTTGCAATATATTCTAGAATCTTCAAAACTTGAGGTTAATGATTAAAATACCGACCTAAACTAATATATTTTAAGTTTCGGTTCATAATTTAATTTTTCATATATCTTCAAAAGTGTGAAAAAGTTGACAAATTATAGTGTGGTAGCAAAATGTTGAGAACAAAATTATTTCCCAACATAAAATACATTGACAACCGAAATTTTCTTTCTATCATTTATGTTGAAAATTTTCAGAAATAAATTCAATCACGACTTAAAATGATTTATTTGGAAATTCTGATTAACTAAATTGATGATGCAGAAGATTCGTGAACACCATTAGTAGATAAATGGACAAAACCTCATTTATTATGGTCAAAGGGATATGAAATCGAATCATTTAGTTATTTTTAAAACATGTGTTTAAAAATTTTTTAATATAATTTTTATATTTATTATTAAAGGATTGTTCACAATTGAAATCTTCTCTTCTAGAAATGCATTTTTCTGAATAAAGTTTCTTATTTGGAAATTGTTATTTTCAAAAGTCCATAACATTGAAAAGAACGAACTGAAAAAGGCCACAAGTCATATTTACGCAGTATGCAACCATTCAGATTCAACTATGTGTCACATGTTAGCTGGATATTTGGTAACATCACTTTTTTTATAGAGAATTTAGAAATAATTTTTTTGCATCAGCATCATTGACCTCCTAGGTATAAGGTTATTTTTATACCTAAAAGGAAAATTAAGAGAATTTCGAAATCGGGCTTTGGAACCAACCCTGCTCCTGTCACTCAAAAGACATAACTAGTTACCAATTCGTTACTCATTTACCAAAGTAACTTTGTTACCAAAACAAGTATCTAATCACTTCCAATGACTGGCACCATTTAAATCTGGAACAATTTATAATTAGTATAATTTAGAATTGAAATAATTGCCTGAACCTAGCCAATGCTACCGTACCATATGCTGAATTCTAAAATACAATCAGTTTTTGAAATATGACATGGAGAATTGTCCACCTACATCTGTCCCCAAAAATAGCAAAGTCGCCTTTCAGACTGTATAAATCCCGCAACACTATAGTGCACACATGATATAAATCCTTCCAATAATAATTATTACACCTGCATCTACATATCCACGTCAGATTCAGCAAAATACAACTAAGTAGTCCATTAATTACAAAGCACCATGATTTCAGTTTCAGAGCCAAATATTTACGGACTAAGGACCGTAAGAGAGATTTTAGAGGTGAGCAACGAGGACGAGGAATCGAAAGTCGTTTTCGCCGTCTAGCGGGTCGGGGGTGGGACGCAAGATCTCATTTTCCATCCGGTGAAATATCGCGTATTTATTTGTCTCTGAACCAACGGATCCTCATCTTCTCTATAGCCGAGATCCGCCACCTCTTTTTGGAAAATGGAATTGGAATACCCCAGAAACTCACGTTTATTATATATTCTATATACGGATTTTCAACGTTTTTGCGAAATTAATGCATCATATACTTTCCATATTATTCCAAAACTCTCCAGTTACAAGGTACCTCGTATCCGAATTTTCATCTTTCTATTCGTCATATATGACAAAATATCCTCATCATAATGAAAAGATTTGAAAATCCAAATCAGACCAATCATCACTTTATTTTGATGCCACTGAGCGACGTTTGAGTACAACTTTTTTGGATCAAAACAGGATTGAAGTGAGAATCAAATTTTAATGACGTAACGTATCACATGGCAACGTTAAACGTGCGTGAATTGTCACTGAAATATAGAATCTGGGTTATATACAAAGTTATAAGTTTATAAATCCTGTTTTAAAATAATATGTTGACTAGCACTAAAAATTTATTGTTAGGTAAGAATAATGAGCCTAAGAAAAAAAAGAAGAAAGCACTTAGAAGAAGAAATAAACACTAGAAGGCTAAGTGAACCACATGACGAATCCTTAATGGAAAATAATTATTTTTGTATTTAACGCAGAAAGTCTCCGATTTATCTCCCCCAAAAGAAGAAAATCTTCAAATTCTGGTCTGAAAAATTGTTCAAAAAATACCAGCTATTCTGCGAAATTACAGAAAAATGAAAAATCACAATTTGTGAATGTTGCTTCTACTTAAGACATGAAGAAAGCAGCAGGTTATGTGCATGTGACTTTACACAGTCCGAGGTAATGGACATATTATATTCATGTATTATATTATATAATATATTATATTATATAATATATAATACTATATTTTGTATAATATACTATATTTTGTCTAGTTATTCTTAAAATTTCACATCCAATTTTTTTCAATATTATAACACTTTCCGATTAGATAAGGTTATATTTACAAGTGTGACTCAACGAAAAGCTTCCAGCATAGGGGTCTAAATAACCAAATTTTCATCATTTTTCTTAATTTTCCATCAATGATTCTTCTAAATGCTAGTGCCAGAGAAAGAAACTATTACATAGCCAATTTCATTTTTTATTATTTCAATTCTACATACTAACAGCTTTAATGTGAGCTATTTCTGAAGAAAATTGGACTAAAAGAAAGGCTTTCAGTGTATGGGTCTAGATAACCAAATTACTCTCATTTTCTTGATTTTCTTTTTTTTTAATCACTGATAACAAAAAATGGAAACTAAAACATAGCCAAGTTCATTTTTCATTCTCTCAATTATACATGCGAATATCTTGAATGAAAGCCATCTCTGAACACAATCGGACTAAGAGAAAAGCTTCTAGCATATGGGTATACATAACCAAATTTTTATCATTTTCTTATTCTTCTTTTTTTAACATCTAATATAAAAAAAACTATAACGAAGCAAATTTTATTTTTTATCATCTCAATTCTACATGTCAATATAGCTTCTATTCAAGGCATCCACCCAAAAAATCGGACTGAAAGAAATGCCTCTAGCATATGGATCTACATAACCAAATTTTCCCCATTTTCTAATTTTCCTTCATTTTTAACCACTGAAATCAAAGAAAGGAAATAAAAAATATAGCGAATTTTATTTTTCATTTTCTCAATTAGAAATGCGAATAGCTTGAATGTGAACCATCCCCAAAGACAATCGGACTGAAAGAAAAGCTTCTAGCATATGGATCTACTTGACCAAATTTTTCTCATTTTCTTATGGTCCTCTCTTTTTAACTATTATTATCAACAAAATAAAGCTATAGGAAGGCACACTTCATTATTTATTTTCTAAATTCTAAATGCCAATAGTTTCAATTTGAGCCATCTTCGAACAGAATTGGACTAAAAGAAAAGCTTCTAGCATATGGATCTACATAAGCAAATGTTCATCATTTTCTCATTTTTCTTTTTCTTTAACCTCTAATATAAAAAAAATACAACGTAGAAAATTTGATTCTTCACAAACTCAATTCTATATGCTAACTAGCTTAAATTTAAGGCAATACTAAAGAAAATCGTGCTA
Source organism: Andricus quercusramuli (assembly GCA_932178445.1). Classification (NCBI taxonomy): domain Eukaryota; kingdom Metazoa; phylum Arthropoda; class Insecta; order Hymenoptera; family Cynipidae; genus Andricus; species Andricus quercusramuli. The sequence continues at coordinate 51,337 of CAKNXH010001546.1, read as the reverse complement.
AAAAATGCTTCTAGCATATGGGTCTACATAAACAAATTTTTATCATTTTCTCATTTTTCTTTTTTTTTAGCCTCCAACGTAAAATAAACTATAACATAGCAAGTTTTATCCTTCATTCTCTCAATTCTACACGCTAATTAGCTTCAATTTAAGCCATCCTTGAAGAAAATCGGACTAAAAGAAAAGCTACTAACATATGGGTCTGCACAAACAAATTTTCCTAATTTTTGTATTCTTTCCAAACACTCATATCGAAAACCAAAAAATAGGACATAGTCAATTTTATTTTTCATTATCTTAATTCTATATGCTAATAGCTTCAATTTGAGGCATCCCTGAAGAAAATCGGACTAAGAGAAATGCTTCTAGCATATGGGTCTACATTACTAAACTTTCCTCATTTTCTTATTTTTCTTACTTTTTAACCATTGTTAACCATTGAAAAAAATCCGACTAAAGAAATGCTTTCAGCATATGGGTCTGCAAAACCAAGTTTTCCTAATTCTCTCATTTGTATTTTTTCAACCAATAATATCAACAAAAAATAAAGCTACAAAATAGCAGAAAATTTTCTCTATTATCTCGATTCTACATACCAATAGCTTCAATTTAGATCATTACCGAAGAAAATCGGACAAAAAGAAAAGCTTCTAACATATGAGTCTACATAACCAAATTTTCCTAATTTTCGTTTTTCTTCAAGCACTAATATCAAAAACAGAAAACTATAACATAGCCAATTTTATTTTTGATCTTGTCAATTCTACATACCAGTAGCTTCCATTAAAGCCTTTCCCAAAGAAAAACGAACTAAATGAAAAGCTTCTAACATATGGGCCTGCATGAAAATTTTTTTTTAATTTTCTTTTTTCTTCAACCACTAATATCAAAAACAGAAAACTATAACAAAACCAATTCTATTTTTTATCATCTCAATTCTATATGCCAAAAGCATCAATTTGAGAAATTTCCTATGGAAATCGGACTAAAAGAAATGCTTCCACAAGATTGGTCTATAAAACTGAATTTTGCTCATTGCCTTATTTTCAGTTTTGAAAAACCACTGATATCAACAACAAAAAACGATAACATAGAAAACTTATTTTTTTAATATCTGAGTGCTACATGCTAATATCTTGTGTGTGAGCTATCCAGGAAAAAATTATTTTTATAAAGATTCTTCATTTCAGTTCAAAATTTATCCATTTGGTGGAAAGTTGGACTATTTTGTTGAACACTTTTTTTGTTAAACATTCATTTTTTTTAACTGAAATCTTCCCTATTTTATTTCCGGTTGAAAATTTATCTTTCCAAGTGGACACATCAACTATTTCTTTAAAAATGCATTATTTTGAACGATATTTTTATATAATTTAATTTTGTTGAAAATTTGTGTTTTGCTAGAAAATAAATCTTCTTGGTTGAGAATTCAACAATATATGATTGAAAGTTGAAGTCTTTTGTTGAAAATTAATTTTTTATGAAGATGCATCATTTTAGTTGAAAAACCTGTTTGGTGGAAAATTTGAAAAAATTGAAAATTCAAACAGCTGCTTGAAAGTTGTGTTTCTTTGCTCTTTGTTGGAAATTATAATTTTTGTTGAAAATTGAACTTTTTTGTGAAAAATTTGTTTTCATTTTGATAAATAGTATTTTTTCTACAAGTGTAACTTTATTCTTTCTGGTTGAAAATTGATCTTGTTTAGTTGAAAATATAACTTCTTGATTGAAAATTGAGATGTTTCAGTTAAAATCTAGTTATTCAAATTCAGTTAAAAATTCATCTTTTTCATTTAAAAATTCCACTATTTCGTTAAAAATTTGTCTTTTCGATAGGAAATTAACCTCCTTGGTTGAAAATTCAGTTATACTTGGTTGGAAATTAAAATCTTCCGTTAACGATTATTTAATTTTAATTTTTTGTGCCATATAAGTTGAAAATTTAACTGTTTGGTTACAAATTAAACTACTCTATCAAAACCTATTCTAATTTCAATTGAAATTATATCTTTTTTGTTTAGAAATTAATGTATTTTGTTGAAAATTCGTCTTCTTTAGGATAAAACTAATATTTGTTAACAGAAAATGTGACTATACCACATGAAAATTAATTATTTGAGTTGAGAATTCATCTATTTGGTTGATAATTTGAACATTCTCTTAAAATTTTGATTTTTAAGCAGAAAATTAATACTTTTTAACTGAAAATGTGATAATTTCAATAAGAGGTTCATCATAAAAAAAAAATTTAATCCAACTATTTTTGGCTGATAGTTCATTTTTTTCATAAAAAAATCTACCATTATATTTTTTGTGAAGAATTTTTTTTGTTTTAAGATTTTATCATTCGATTGCAAATTTCATTATTTTCGTTGAAAAATCAACAATGTTATTAGAAAGTCATTTATATTTTCAAGCTAGAAATGAATCTGTTTTTTAAAGAAAATTCGCCCCCGTGGCTTCAAAATTCAAAATTTATTTCTTGTGGTAGAAATTTTATCCATTTTGGTTAAAAATTCAACTTTTGGTTGATTATTAATATGTTTTGGTAGATCCTAGAAAGTTGTAATAAAAAAAAAATTCTTCCTCTTGCACAAATGAGAGTCGGAAATTGGTAAATCTAAAGAAATACTTCTTGAAAAAAAATGTCTAAAGAATCGATTATGTGTGATTTCAGTCACTATTCAGTACTCAAAATCAGTCCGGCAAGCGTCGGCTTACAACGAAGTGAGTTTATGATTCCATCACTCCAGGAAAGCATTTCTAAATCCAAATGCGCATGCGCAACAGCAGGAAAATATAACCTTGTTCAAGCTGCGCAAGCTCAGCAGGTAAAAAAAGTAATAGTGCGCTAAGAGCGCAAGCGCACAAGCTAAAAAAGTTATTTTTGACTGCTTTTCATCACATTTTCGGAATTTAAAATTTCTCGCACGCTATACATGCCTCATAAAGCAAACATTCCGTGCATGTGTGACAATTTTTTTTTAAGGACGCGAATATATACATTTACTTGCGGATAGCTGCTTAGAACTGACGTTTCCAGCGACTATTAGGCACTTGCTTCCGAATGCAATATCCGCTGAATATGAGAGCGTAGATTGAAAAGTTCAAAGGATCGTAGGTATGCAAAAGTTGCGATGCGCGCATGAAGTGGAACAGTTGGTACGAAGCGGTCAACGATATTTATTCGCATATTGAAATGTAACTCGGCACATGCGACGAGCAAAGTTCCGTTATTCAAAGACCTTTGCTCCGCCAGGGAATTCGTAGAAAATAAAAGACAATTTTGCACATGAATCCATAAAACTGCTGTAAAACTAATCACATGTATGTCGATTAAAAAGCTGTGCTTTTTATTATTCTTAATAGCTCTCTATACACTGTTCAGCAGGAGAATACTGAACAGAAAAGATGAATTTTCGTTTAGTTAGCACAGCAGAATTCACTCGGCCTTTTTGTGAAAAAATTGCGCGAATACTCGCTGAACAGAGTATGGGGGAACGTCTATTGAGGGGGTATTTCTATTTGACCAGACAAGAAATCGATTTTTGTTTGATTGTATATAGTATGTGGAATTTTTACGCAAAGGGATTTTTATGATTTGAAATTTTTAACGAAGCTGTAGCAGGGTCGACTGCGCGGAGCGGAGAGTACTCAGCCGCACGCTGTGGAGGGTCGCCTTGGTTGTCAGGCAGGCAGGTCATAAATGCGTATAATAGAGTCACTGTTTGTCTTAAACAGGTATTTTTTCCCCCAATACGATGTTCCGAAAGCATCTATAGATTGGTATCTAAGTTCTACTCAAAAATTTCAGTGTTAGGTCTGAATTTTCAGTGTCACGCTACATGATGAGCAAGTCCTTCTTCTCAAAACACGATTTTTTAAAATGGCTGACATGATTCCGTCAAGACCACTGGACCGATTGAACCTAAATTTGGAGGATATATTAAGCAGGTGGTTGGCTGTAGCCTGAACTAGAATAAATTAAGAATAATAATTTTTGAATTTCCAGCAAGTCAAAAACTGCCACAAAAAAATCAATATTCGCAATCAAAATTCCAAATGGGCGCCATTTTGGCAATTTTCAATATTTTTTATTTGTTCTAGTTTTAGCTATGGCCGTGCTCGTATGTTTTAAGAATCTATTTGATTTTTTTGTTTTAGATGACCTGGAGCAGCTGAATCATGTCAACCAAACGAGGGTGTCGTTTCCAGGACACATTTTTGAAATGCTACAACACCCCCTATTTTCTCTTTTTCGATTGGTAACCATGTATTTTTTTAACTTAAGATCTGATTAAAAATATAGAAAAACTTTCATTCAAAAATATTAACAATTGTATTTTTTATGAATTTTTGAAATACGCCTGAAAAAAGCTTGGTCAAATATAAATACCCCCTCAATTATGTAAGGATGATTTTTTGAATAATATACCCCCTCCCCCTATATTGAAATAATTTTTGAGATTTTGATAAACCCCCTCCTCAACCTTTTTATGTAAGATTTAATATTGTTTATTCAATATAAAAGTATGGGAACCCCTAGAAATTTCTGTGGTTTGTTAGAAAAAAAACTAATGTAATAACCCTAGGTAACTTTCAACGAGAAATCCAATGGTGACCTTGGATTTGACCTTGAAACTCATTTTCAAGGTCATTTCGAGGTCAGCTTCATTTTTTGAATGAAAGCCCCTATTTTTGGTGACATAATCGAAAAGAGCTGGAAATTTGACGTTGAGGTATGTGTTTAGGTCAAGGCTTAACTTTACAGGTTAGGATGACCTCTACATGTCAATTGAAGGTTAAAGTAGGCTGTCATAGGAGCTTGCGGGAATCTCGCAGATTAGTAGTTGATTTTTAATTTACATCCGGGGTAACTTTCGACAGGGAATCCTACAAGGTCCTATGTCAGCCTAATGTGACCTTCATCTTACCTGTAGAGGTCACGTTAACCTTCGACCTAAAGACATACCCAAACGTGAAATTTCCCGCTCTCTTCGATCATGGAACCAAAAAAAGGGGTTCACATTAAAAAAAAACAAAGCTGACCTCAAAACGACCTTGAAAATGAGGTTCAAGGTCAAGTACAAGGTCGTTGGATTTATCATTTAAATTTACCAAGGGTATATATTATATCAGGGACGCGGATTTCAAGAGGTTTTAAGGGATTTCAAGGTATTTCAAAATATTTCGAAATAAGTCAAATGATTTAAACGGATTTTTTAGGATTTTATCTGATACCGAAGTCTTTTTACGAATTTTGAAGGATATCAGAGGATTTCAATGCAATTTCGAAGAATTGAAGGAATTTAAAGATATTTCATAGGATTTTGAAATATTTTAATCGGTTTTGACAAATTTTGAAGATTTAAATCAGGCGTAAAGCGATTTCAAAGATTTTGAGGTATCTGCTAAAATTTCGAAATTTTGCACTGAAATCCAAGATTTTTAACTAATTTTTCAAAGATTTTAATTCATTTTCACGGACTTTAAAGAATTATTGGAAATTTGTATGGCACTTTGAAGATTTTAAGCGATTTCAAGTATTTTCAGGTGTTTTAAAGGTTGCAGTGGGATTTAAAGGGATTCTAAGAGATTTTATGAGATTAAAAAAAAATCACGGATTTTAAAGGATTTTAAAGGGACTTATATGAATTGTTTAGAGATTTAAAAGGATTTTGATAATTTTACCGGATTTGAAAGGATTCTCGAATATTATAAAGGACTTTACGGGTCTTTAAGAAATTTTAATGGCTTTTACCGAATTTTCATGGAATTTAATATATGAAAAGGGAGTTCAAGATATTCGGAAAGATTCTCACGGATTTTGAAGATTTTAATGAATTGTGAAGTTATTTGAAAGATTTCAAGGAAACTTGTAAAATTTCAAAATAGTTAACGAAAATTTAAGAAAATCAACTGATTTTTAGAGATTTCAATGGATTTCAATTGCTTTTAAATGACTATAAGGGATTTTTATAGAATTTGCAAGATTGCAGGAGATTTCAAGTATTTTCACACTTTTTAAGAGTGTTTGAAGGATCTTAAGGGATTTCAAAATTAGCAACGGTATTTTTAATGATTTCGCGTAATGCCAAAGTATTTTCACAAATTTGAAGGATATTATTAATTCATAATAAAATTTCAAAGATTTGAACAGATTTAAAGAGATTTAATGAGATTTAGAAAACTTAAGAGGATTTCAGGAGATTTTTAAGGGTTTCAATGATTTTACGGGATTTCAAAGAATTTTAAAAGAATTAAAAGTAGATTCGCGGATATTAGAGGGCTTCGTCAGATTTCAAAAGAACATGTTAACTATATGTCTCTGGGGTCGCTGAATCCGAATCCGAGTTCCAAAAAACCCCAGCACGTCAGAATTCCGACATAACCTAAAAAAACCGCATAAAAAATCTATTTTCGGGTCTGGAGATCAGACCATGTTCACTATATGTTTTTGAGTCACTGAATCCGAATTCAAGGTTTAAAAAATCTCACCACGTCAGGGTTCTGACATGAACTCAAAAAAACATCGTGAAAAATCTTTTTTTGGGTCTGGAGATCCAACCATGTTCATTATACGTTCTTGGGGTCGCTGAATCCGAATCCTGAATATCCGACTCTCTGCATCGTAAAACGCTTGCATGCGTCTGCCATGGCGGCATCAAAGCCGTAATCCAGGAGCCGTGAATGCGTAATTCGGTGAATAAATTTCACAATTTTCTTTAAAAATCAAAATCCTGACGTGCTGGAGTTCTTTAGACTACGGATTTGGATTCAGCGACCCCAAAATTATACAGTAAACATGCTCTGACCTTCAGACACAAAAAAAAATTTCATGAGATTTTCAGAGCTTATGTCACCGGAAGAGAAAAATAAGATCCGGTAAGGAATACAGATATGTACAGATGACACATAACCTCCACCTGTCACCAGTGCCTCCCTTTAATTTTCTATTGTTCGAAATATTTTTTCAAATATACTTTTTTTAACTCGCTGCAATTAATTTAGAATTGTTTGGAAATAATAATAAATCGTTTGGAATTCATAATAGATTCATTGGAATTCAATTTAGTACACGATAAAATATGCGGGAAGAGAAAATTAAAATCCGTCAAAATATGCCGGACGAGAAAATCAAAATCCGGCATATTTTGCTGGAACAGAATACTCGACCTTAAATTTTTCATCTAAAAAGGTAAAATTCTGTAAAATTAGGTTGACTGCAGTCATCACCGTCTTTAGATTTACTCACTTTACTCACTTAACTGTACTGTACTCACTTTCCTGTAAGATTTTCTGGACCTCTCCAGAGGAAACAGAATGTTTTTCTGAATGTTCAATACAAAGAATCTTGTCGAGAATTTCTGTATTCTTAGAGAGTTCCTTGGTCCAGTACCACCTTCTCCTACGATGTTCGGCGTCGGAGTCGATGGGTTGGTGGGAGGTATTGATCTCAACTCTTGCTTTTCTCAACTTTTTATCCAGCAGAACCAACCAACCAACCACCACCACCACAAGCAACAGAACGACCACCTACCACCTAGAACCAAGAATCGACACCGACACTACCACCAGTGCACCACCGCCAGAACCAGCAGAGCAGCAACTTACTTCAATTCCTCATTCCCGCGCGAATTCTTGGCTTGAACTTATGACCAACTATCGCTTTCCCAGATTCTGCTCGTCGAAGAAGAGTATGAAGCTTCGAGGAGTTCAAGTTCCAGAATTTCCTCGTCTCATCTTCGATTTTTCATGATCCAAATCCCTCAAACTATTCTGGATTCTTAGTCTTAATTTAGGCAAGTTTTGATTAGAAGGAATAAGCAATTAAAATGGCTCTGAGTTAAAATCTACTTGATCTGTCTTTGAGGTAAATCAGTTGAAGAAAATCAGTACATGCGTCCTAAACTACGATTCGTAAACATAGTCAATTATCCATTATACTGATACCACCAACTATTCTAGAGTTTTTGTCCTTTCTGTGAGTTTTAGTTAAAAGAAAGAGTATGAAGCTTTGAGGAGCTCATGTTTCCGAATTTCCTCGTCTTATCTTCGATTTCTCGTTATCTGAATCCCTCAAGCCATTCTGGATTTTGAGTCTTAATTTAGGAGAACTTTGATTAGAAGAAATCAGCAAATAAAATGGCTCTGAATTGAAATCTAAATAATCTGTCCTTGAAGAAAATCAGTACATGCGTCCTAAACTACGATTCGTAAACATAGTCAATTATCCATTATACTGATACCACCAACTATTCTAGAGTTTTTGTCCTTTCTGTGAGTTTTAGTCAAAAGAAAGAGTATGAAGCTTTGAGGAGCTCATGTTTCCGAATTTCCTCGTCTTATCTTCGATTTCTCGTTATCTGAATCCCTCAAGCCATTCTGGATTTTGAGTCTTAATTTAGGAGAACTTTGATTAGAAGAAATCAGCAAATAAAATGGCTCTGAATTGAAATCTAAATAATCTGTCCTTGAAGAAAATCAGTACATGCGTCCTAAACTACGATTCGTAAACATCGTCAATTATCCATTATACTGATACCAGTAACCATTTTCGGTCTTGTGTCCTAATTTCCGTGAGTTTGAATTGAAAAAATAGGCAAGAAATACCTTCCAATTCAAATCAGAATACAACTGTATTGGAACAAAATCAGTGAATGCGTCCTAAACTACGATTCGTAAATATTGTTAATTATCCATTATACACATACCAGTTACTATTATAGGTCTGGTGTCTTAATTTCCATGAGTTTTAATTAAAAGAAATAGGCAGAAAATATTTTACAATTCAAATCAGAATAAGATGTATTGGAAGAAAATCAGTAAATGCGTCCTGAACTACGTCTCAGACAGATCTATGCGTAATCTTCCATTCTCCATTATACTGATACCACCAACTATTTTAGAGTTTTTGTTCTTTCTGTGATTTTCAGTTGAAAGAAAGAGTATGAAGCTTTGAGGAGCTCAAGTTTCCGAATTTCCTCGTCTTATCTTCGATTTTTCGTTATCTAAATCCCTCAAGCTCTTCTGGATTTTGTGTCTTATTTTAGGAAAGCTTTGATTAGAAGAAATGAGCAATTAAAATGGCTCTGAATTAAAATCTGAATAATCATTCTTTGAAGAAAAGCAGTAAACGCGTCCTAAACTACGATCCGTTAGCATCGTCAATTATCAATCATACTGATACCAGTAACTATTTTAGGTCTGGTGTCTTAATTTCTGTGAGTTCTAATTAAAAGAAATGGGCAAGAAATATTTTACTATTCAAATCAGAATGAGCTGTATTGGAACAAAATCGGTGAATGCGTCCTAAACTACGTCCAAGACAGATCTATGCGTAATCTTCCATTCACCATTATACTGATACCACCAACTGTTTTAGATTTTTTGACCGAAAATAGAAAAATTAAATCGTTTACAAAAAAACAACGAATTTTCAACTGAAGAAATGAATTTTTAAACACAATGATGAATTTTTAACCAAAAACATGAAATTTTGTCCAAATGGTGGATTTTTCAGTCCAAAATCCAACAGATGAATTTTCTATCAATAAAAGAACTAACTTTCAACTAATTTTTCTTTCAATGAAAGTAATGAATTCTTAACAAAAAATAAAGTAGTTACATTTTATACAACTCAGATAATTTTTCAATACAAAAGATTATATTTCTATCAAAAAAGGTAAATTTTTCACAAAAAATGGAATGGTTAAAGTGAATCTTCAACTAAAATTATGAATCTTCAGATAAAAAAATGTAATCATCAACCAAATACATGAATTTTAAACTAAGAAGATAAATTTTTCACCCAAAATAAAGTAGGATAATTTTCAGTTAGTAAAATAAATTTTCATAAATTTTCACTATTTGGACAAAATTTCTTATTTTTGATTCAAAATTAATTTTTTTACTGAAAATTCAACTATTTGTTGAAAAGCCGTCCTTTTTTGGTAAAAGAATACTCTCATTAGTTGAAATTTCATCTTTTTTTTCAAAATCCATTTCTTTGGTTGAAAGTTGATTAAATTTTCAAACGAATTTTCAATCAAAGGAATGAATTTTGAAAAAAAAAGATGAAATTTCAACTAATGAGAGTATTCTTTTACTAAAAAGACGTGTTTTCAACAAATAGTTGAATTTTCAGTAAAAAATTGATTTTTAATCAAAAATAAGAAATTTTGTCCAAATAGTGGATTTTTCAATCTAAAAGATGAATTTTCTATAAAAAAAAAAACGAATTGGTAACTAAACAGTTTTTTCTCAATGAAAGAAATGAAGTCTTGACAAAGAATAAAATATTTAAATTTTCTACTACACAGATAATTTTTTGACGAAAAAGATTGTTTTTCTATCAAAAAAAGGAAAATTTTTCACCAAAAATAGAATATTTAATGTGAATTTTCAACTAAAATGATCAATCATCAACTAAAAAAAATTTAAGTTTCAACCAAACTCATGAATTGTCAAGTAAAAAGATAAATTATCAATCAAAAATAAAAAAGTTAAATTTTCAGTTAGTAAAATAAGTTTTCAACCAAAAATGAAGCGAATTGTTAAACAAAGAGATTAATTTTCAACCGAGAAGATGAAATTTCAACTAATGAGAGTACTCGTTTACAGAAGAAAGTACGGATTTTCAACAAATAGTTCAATTTTTACCGCAAATAGATAAATGTTCAACTAAAAATAGAATAGTTTAAATTTCAGTAAAAAAAAAATTAATTTCCCATAAAATTTAGGTAAATTTTTAACGAAGTAATATAACTTTCAATCAAGCAGATTAAATTTCTATCAGAAAAGATAAATTTCCGACGAAAAAGTGGAACAGTTAGAAATTTCCAGTTTAAAAAATCAATTCTATATAAGAAAAATCTTATTTTCAACCAAAAAGATCAATTTTCAAATTTGCAACCAATAAGATGAATTTTTAAGAAAGTACACGAATTTTAAACCAAATATTTGAATTTGTAAAGGAACTTCCAACCAAAAGGATGAATTATTCACCAAGAAAATTAAATATTCTCCCACAAAATTCGACTTTTCAATAAAATACAGGAATTTCGAACCAAAAACCAAACATGTACGAGTTAAGTTTTCAGTTGAAGCAATTAATTTTCATCTAGTTAACATAATTTTTAACAAAATATTCAATTTTTGAACAAAAGAAGGAGGTTTTAACTAATATGATGAAATGTCAACCAAACAAATGAATTTTGAACAAAGTAGTTCCACTTCGAACTAACATAAGTAGTTGAATTCTCTACCAAAAAAGATGAATTCTCAACGAAAAACGTGATATATTACACTTCAGCCACAAAAAGGATTTTAATTTTATACCCAAAACAGTTGAATTCAATCAGAACAGATAAATTTCCAATAAAATAGTTCGAATCTCAACCAAAACAAGATTTTTCATTAAGAAAAATCGAAACATGCGTCCTAAACTACGATCCAGGACAGATCTATGCCTAAACATATCCGATTATGTATTATTCAAATTTCTTGAAATGTTTTGAATTAAGTGACTTAATTTTGGTGATTTTAATTTGAAGAAATCAGCAACTAATATTATGCAAATTGAATATGAAAAATCTGTTTTGGGAAAAAATCAGTAATTGCGTCCTAAACTGCGATGCAAGACAGATCTATGCGTAAACATCTCCGATTATCCATTATACAGACCCCTTCAACTATTTTGAGTCTTGTGTCTTGATTTCGGTGAGTTTAGTTTGAAAAAAGCAAAAAAATATCTTTCAATCCAAATTTGAATGATCTTTCTTTGGAAAAAATCAATATGTGCGTCCTAAACTACTATCCAAGACAGACCTATGGGTAAACATCTTCGATTATCTATTATACAGATCCCTTCATCTATTTTGGATCTTCTGTCTTCATTTCGGTGAATTTAATTCAAAAAAAGGAGCAAAAAATATCTTTTAGTTTGAATTTGAAAGATTTTTTGTTGAAAAAAGTCAAAACATGCGTCCTAAACTACGATTCAGGAGAGATCTATGGCTAAACATATCCGATTATCCATTATGCAAATTTCTTGAAATATTTTGGATTACGTGACTTAATTTTGGTGATTTAATCAATAGAAATTAGCAACTAATATCATACAAGTCAAATCTGAAAAATCTGTG
>CAKNXH010001546.1:14917-36107 GCA_932178445.1 Andricus quercusramuli | reverse complement strand
CAAAGTTTATCATACCACAACAAAGTTTATCATACCACAACAAAGTTCATCATACCACGTCGAAGTTCATTATACCACAACAAAAATAGTGCCAAACAAATCTTCGACTGACCGTTATGACCCCAACCCATTATTGACTAACAAAGAACCGTACAGTTTTTTCTTCAGTTTTCGGGCATCTTACGAACTGTGCAAAGAGTTAGGGTCGTTACGGTCAGTCGGTAGGTAGAGGGAGGTCAAACCAAGCCTTTGTAGCTCACACTGTCAGCCATGTCAATCAATAATCGACTTCTGTTGAGCACTGGTCTTGATGGACCCTCCTGAAAAATAATTGTTCCGGATCCATCATTTAATCACACGACTGTTAGTATAGTCTCGTGGTATGATATCTTGGTGTCATTATTGGTCAGTGGGATGTTCAAAATTCTACAATTCCAAGTGAACCTATTTATTCCAGAATCGAGTTCGTCTGGCCACACACGTAGTGTTTCTACTGTGTGAAACTCTGGCCGTTACCATTGCAGCTGCGACTCGGCTCATGCAGTGGAAAGAGGCAAAAGAAAGACGGCGTGAGCAGGAGAAGTCGCGGGTGGGTGTTCACGGTGTCCGGGAAGAAAACCCTTCAGTTTATTTCAGTTCGATTTTTCCAGTGTCGCCGTCGCCCTGACGACGATTCGCAGGCGCGAATCTCCTCTCGCTCTCGAAGTCTCTCCTCTCTCAACGCTCCTCTCTAAACTCTCCTCTCTATACTCTCCTCTCCTTTTCTCACTCTTCGTCTTTCTATCCGACAGAACGAATAACGAACGAATGGGTTACGCCCAGATGCGCGCATCGAACCCTGGTCAATAGAGTCCCGGTGTCTCTCATCCTCTCTCCCTTTCCCTTTCTTTATTTCCCTAATTCTCCTTCTCTATCACACCTCTCTACGAACGTTGAATAGAGTGGGGAGGTATCACGTTCCGATATAGGTGCGTACGATGCGTTGGTCCACCTACACCAAACGGGTGGACCTGCGAGAGGTATCGGAGGGTAGAAACGAGGGCGATCCTCTCACTGCGACTGGTGGAGAACCACCCCCGCGCGATTGGAAATCTATTCCCACCCCTGGAAGTCGAACCTCGACCTATCGGAGAGTTTGGTTCGGTGATATTGAGTCTGCGCTTTCAGTTTCCATCGAGGGTTTCAGTCGACCGTGGTTATACCTAGCGTATATTCCTCTCCAGTGAGACCTCCTCACCCACCCCCTAAACCTCCCCCATTTGCTTCCCTCGTCACCGGCACCGATACTGCACTCTCCGCATCCGCATTTCTGTCGCAAAACACCATTCTCATCCAATCACCTTCCATTCGTGAGAACATCGTTCGACGTTATATACCAATGCTATTTAGAGATAGGTACCTTTTTGCTCGGATGTAACGAGCGGGTATTATCTGCAGAGGTATGACATTCAATCTCTGTTACTCGGTTGCTTATTTGTTTTTTAATTTTTAAAGTAATGTCGGTATTTGGAATGGTAGAATGAACTAATGTTGCTGTTTCAATCAGGATATATGTAATATATAGAATTGTTAACTAGTAATTGAAGCTTTTGAATTATTAATCATTATTATCATTAAAATTTATATTAAATTATGTATTAATTATTACTTTAAATCCCTGAAGTTGAAAAGGATGCTTGCAGGTATGCAAGAGACAAAAATCCAATATTTTCATGTTCATGTTATCACTTCATAAAGGAAATAATTTGAATTTTAATGTCTCAAGCTGAATCCTTTCAACCGTAAAATAAAAGAAAATTTGTGTTGAAATATTTGCATCACGAAAAGTTCATAAATTATAATATTCCGAGTAATCACATAACTTAAAATGTAATAATTTTACTTTTAAGGCTTCTGAGATAAAACTGGTAGAAGATTAGAATGAACTCCAAAGCTTAAAATTATTGTGATTTTTTTATTTCTCCTGTTGTTATTTGTGAATTATTCCCACAAATTCAAGATAATTAACTTAAAAACTAGGCTAACTATAAAAAAACTACTGAAAATAACGATGCTACGGAGGGAGAATGTCCTTCACCACGGCAATGCTCCTGCCCATTCATCGCAGCCCATTCAGCAATTTCTGGTGAAACACGGATTTCCTTTATTTTAACTTTGTTTGCATCTCTAATTTGAAATAAAATGAGTAGTTGAATTTTCAACTTATGAAGTATAAATTTTCAACAAAGATGCGAAAGTCAAATTTTCAGATCAAAAAATTATTTTTTAACAAGAAATTAATTTTCAACAAAGATGTTAAATTTTCCACCAAGAAGGTGAATCTTTAAGAAAAAAGATTTAAGTACTTTTACCCAAGTAGTTGAAATTTCAACCGGAAAAGATTAATTTTGAACTAAATAGTTACATTTTTTAACAAAAATATGGATCTTCCCACAGAGAAAATTAATGTTATACCACAAAAGTTGAATTGTAAACAAAAAATTTCATTTTCAACCAAGAGATATGGCTTTTCTACCATATAATATGAATTTTCTACCAAAAGACGAATTTTCAATCAGTTCAATTAAACAAAAAAAAACGAGTTTTCAACAAAATAGTTGAATTCTTGAATGAAAAGACATTTTTTAAACAACAATGTTATTTTTTACCCAAAAAAATGAATTTTTTCACCACGAAGATTAATTTCATATCAAAGTTGAGTTTCTAAGAAAATACATCAATTTTCAATAATATTGTTGAATTTAAAAGAGAATAAAACGAATTATTAACAAAACAATGCAATTTTCAACTTATAAAGTATGAATTTTCCACGAACAATAGAACAGTTAAATTTTCCGATGACAAAATTAATTAAAAAAAAAAACGAATTTTCAACAAAAAAGTTAAATTTTCAACCAAAGAGGTAAATCTAAGGGTAAATCTTAATTTTTCTTAATGAAGTAGTTCAACCAAGTAAATGAATTTTCAAGCAAAAAAGATTATTTTTTTAAACCAAATAGTGAAATTTTTAACCAAAAAGATGGATTTTTTCACTGGGAAAATTAGTATTCTTCTACAAAAGATGAAGTTTTAACAAAATACATCAATTTTCAACAATATTGTTGAATTTTAAAGAGAAAAAGGTGAATTATTCACAAAAAAATGTAATGTTCAACTTATAAATTATAAATTTTCAACGGAAAATGGAACAAATTTTCAAATGAAAAAATTAATTTTCAACAAAAAGAAAACGAATTTTCAACAAAAAAGTTGAATTTTCAACCAAAGAGGTGAATCTTTTTAAAAAATTACCAATAAAGTAGTTCAACCAAGTTTGACAAAACACATCAATTTTCAACAAATTTGTTGAATTTTAGAGAGACTAATAAAAATTATGTACAAAACAGTTGCATTTTCAACCCAAAAATATAATTTCTTAACAAAAAAGTTAATTTTTTCTGAACGGTTTAATTTGTATGAAAATAGTTTCAGTTTTGAACAAATATTAAATTTTTAAACAAAAAATATGAATTTCCAACAAAAAATTTAATTTTCAAATAAATTGTTGAATTTTCAAGCTAAAAAGATGAAATATTCTGCAAAACAGTTTGATTCACAAACCCAAGAAATAAAAGTTCAATTTAAATAATGAATATTTAACCAAACTAAAATAAATTTTTAACATAGCAGTTCAAATTTCAACTAGATAGTTGAATTTTCACTAAATAAAGATGAATTCTCAATAAAAATGTAGAAATTAATACTTATGCCAAAACAGATTTTATTTTTAAATAAAAAATATTTGAATTGAAAAAAAAAGATTAACGAAACAGTAGCATTTTACCAAAAAAATGATGTTTCAGTCAGGAAGATTGATTTTATAGCAACGGAATAGTTCAATTTTTAATCGAAAAGATAAATTTTCCAACCAAAAAAAAAAAAGAATTTTTAATGACGTAATTCAACTTTCAACCAAGCAGTTACATTTTTTATCTAAAAAATGACTTTTCGACAAAAAATTGCATTTTCAACAACATAAATGGATTTTCAACCAAACGGTAGAATGTTTAAAAAAACGAAATCAATTCGGAACCAAAAATATGAAAGTAGATATTTCAGCCAAAAATAGTTGGATTTCCTTGATAGGATATATTAATTCAGTTCAAATTCAAGCAAAAAACGAGAAATAGGGAAAAAAGGAAAAATGCATGAAAACAGGGAGGATAAAGAGAATTCTCGAAGTAAAGAGAATAGAGGAAAATAGAAAAATGCTTATCAAGTATGAAATATGAAAAAGCGCTTCAAATTTCTTAAATCATAATTAAGCGGCATTGTATCTCTCGCAAAATTCGCAAGCTTTGTTCAAATTTATCATCAGATTGGGTCCTTCACACGACAAATCACTAAACAATTCATCGCAGCTTATTCAGCAATTTCTGGTGAAACACGGCTTTACGCAACTGTTGAAGCCCTCATACAGTTTTGACCTGGCTTTCTGTAATTTCTGTTTTTTTTTTCAAATTGAAGCATTCTCTGTAGGAAAACGATTTAAAGACGTAGAGGAAATATCACAGAACGCGCCGAAGCAACTGTTAGCTATTTCGAAAGATGACTTCAGGAAATACTTCCAAGGTGGCTGGAAAAAGGCATTGCTCCCAAAGCGTAGTACTCTGAAATGAATATCATTTCCATCAGCTAGAATTTACTCTCATTCCTGATGATAACTTAAAAATGTCATGATTATTATTCCAGATGCGAGTACTGTCCGAAAAGTTTCTGAACTTGTGCCAAGATTTGGGAAAAAGTGGCGACCGGGTCCTTCATCACGATAACGCACCTTCCCATTAATCGCAGCTTATTCAGCAATTTCTGGTGAAACACAGTATTCCACATTTTTCGCAGCCCTTATTCAGTCCTGACCTACCTTCAAATTGGTAACCTTGTTGGTGGACGGCCCCTTAACACTATATCTATTTCCCCCATAAAAAGCTCTTTTCATTCATTCTCCTTTCATCACACATCATAATCGGCAGGACATAAAATAGCATGCACCTCTTGTTGTGACACAGCCCTATGTAACTCAACCTACCTCTCTCGCGAGCACAGCCATACCTCATTGCACTCGACAGTGGTCAGATATTTTCACAATAGGTTCCGCGCTGCTGCTTTCATTGCAGGAAACTTCTGGTGGCTTTACCGGTGGTGTTAAATGGCGGAGGCGCCATTCAATGCCGTACCACAATACGGTCACCACCGGTATCGTAACGCATTTCCACCGCGAACTATACACATAGGTACATATACATAGTATATATATATATATATATATATATATACATATACATATACATATACATATACATATACATATACATATACATATACATATACATATACATATACATAGTACATACACTCATTGAAAACGCGTTTATCGCGCGATACGCTCAAATTCAAAAGACACTTCAGGATCCACCAACCGTCTCGAATTAACAAATCATACCCGAATCGGATCTTCCCTTTCTCGTTTTTTTTATATTCTTTATCTATCATTTATTTGTAGAAGTATATACAAAATCTGGTCCACAACATGCATTATAATGCATAAATCTTCCTTTTATGCTATCAAAGAAGGCCACTACTTTCTTATTTTTGCTTCCTCAGAGAGGAAGCTTGGTAATGGTAACATTTTCCTAAATTTTGGAATTTACTTAAATTCTCCTCAATTTAAAAATGTCTGATACAATGTTCTAAGCAATTGTCCGGATGTGTGTGTGGATATGAAAACGGTTGCAGACAAATTGATGAAATTTGAAATGCTTACTTTTTGACCACTAATATCTTGAAACTGACCCATGAATTTCTAAAAAAATGCATTGAATTTCGTTTTAAATACTCAATAATATTTCAAAAATCGGTTTTTTATAGTAAAACTTCTTTCATTAGCATAATTCAAAGTTTTTTTGTATTTACATAAAACTTGGTATATTCAGATTTCAGGGGTCGCTGTTTTCAAATCTGTTATCAGATTTCTAAAATTCAATATGGCGGACTTAATATGGTGGATTCACCTTGTGAAATGTATTCTGATTGTAACTGTAGATTTAGTATTATAATATAATAAGTACAAATTTTTTTGGGGTTGCTGATTACAAATGTGCTATCAGACTTCTGAGATTCGTAATCGCTGATTCAATATGGCGAAAGTGTTTTTAAAAAATTAATTAATTTTCATGAAACATTGCATCTACGGGTTTTTGGGGTTTCTGATTATAAATCTGAAGCTGATTTTCAAAAATTCATAATGGAGGATCTAATATGGTGAATGAAACTGGTGAATCATCAAAGATGCAACTTTTATACCATGCAAAGCTTGATGAAAATCCAACAATTTTTTTAAAACTCGTCTGCCCCAAAAACCCCCGAGTGATAAGTTTTATGGAAATCCATACATTTTTTGAAAACTCGTCCGCCATATTGGATCCGCCTTTTAGAATTTGTCAAATCTGACTTCAGATTCGTCATAATAGGCCTCAAAAACACTCAGATGCCAAGTTTAATGTAAATCCATCATTTTTTTTAAAACCCGTCCACCATTTTCAATTTTCGAAAAACTGACTTCAGATTCGTGATCAGAGACCCCAAAAACCGCCATATACCAAGTTTCATGAAAATCCATCAATTTTTTGGATACTCTTCCGCCATATTGGATCCGCCATTTCGAATTTTTCAAATGTGACTTCAGATTCGTTATAAGAAGCCCCAAAAAACCCCAGGTGCCAAGTTTCATGAAAATTCAATAATTTTTTGATAACTCCTCCGCCATATTGGATCCGCCATTTTGAATTTTGCAAATCGGGCTCCGGATTCATAATCAGCGACCTCGAAAGCCCCCTAAGGTGCATATATCCGTAAAATTAGTTTGATAGAAAAAAGTATGCATTAAAGGGTTAACCTAATTTAAAGTTGATGCAAGAATATAAAAGATTTCTTGCTTCAAGACGAATCGGTTGACCTATTAATACATTTTTTTGAAGAGTAAAAAAATTATCGTCATTTATATTATATTTAAAATCGATTTTTATAGCAAATATTTTTTCATCCTCATAATTTAAACTTGATGCAAGAATAAAAAAGATGTGTTGATTCGATACGGATCGATTGACCTATAATATTGATACATTCTATTAAAGAGTAAGAAAGTTATAGTATTGCATAATATCTGAAAATGCCTTTCTTTATGGTAAAACTTTGTCCTTCAACATAATTCAAAGTTGATGCGAACATATAAAAGATTCCGTGTTTCAAGAAGAATCGATTGACCTATAATATTAATACATCTTATTAACGAGTGAGAAAGTTATGGTGATTTTTTTTATATTAAAAATCTATTTTTGTAGTAAAAATTTTGTTATTAGCATATTTAAAAGTTGATGCAAGAACGTAAAAGATTCCTTAGTTCGAGGCGAATCGATTGACCTATAATATCGACACATTTTATTAAGGAGTAAGGAAGTTATCGTCATTTATATTATATTTAAAATCGATTTTTGTGGTAACAAATTTTCCATTTTCATAATTCAAAGTTGATCCAAGAACTGAAAAGATTGATTCGAGTCGAATCGATTGACCTAAATATTAGTAAATTTAATTCAAAATTAGATTAACCATTATCATTAACTATTAATTAATAATTATTGAATCAATGAATATTATTAATTAATTATTATTAATATTATGAAGAGTTTGGTTTGCCTATTATTTAAAAAAAATAACTAATGCTACGTCGATCTATGTCCAATATTTTTCATAAATAATCAAAATTCCTATTTATCGCAGGTTCTTTTCCTTTTTTCCCCGTTTTTCCAAAAATGAAAATTCAAATTTTTTTTATTTTTTTAGGTAAAAAATTTTTTTTTTTTTTTCATTTTAAATTTTTTTTTTTTTTTTTTTTTGGTAAAAATGGTATTCCATATTTCGAAATTTGATTATTTTGTTGAAAATTCAATAATTTTGTTAAAAAGTTATTCTTTTGGTTTGCAACTTTGTCTTCATCAAAAATTTTGGTTTGTTGAAAATTTGTCCTTTCGATTCATCTCTCTTTGTAGATCATATTTTTTAGTTAAAAAGGCAACCGCACGGTTTGTAATTAACAATTTTGTTTTATATTCACTTTTTCGGGCAGGAAATTAATTTTTAAATTCAACTGTTTATTTTAAAATGCATGTATTTTATTAAAAATTTGTATTTTTTGGTCGAAAACTATCACTGTAAGTCGAAAATTCAACTACTTGTTTGAAAATGTATTTCAATCTAAAATAAAAATTTTCTTGTTTTGTATGTAAACTATCAAAATTTTTGTTAAGAATTCATCTTTGAGGTTGCAAATTTTAAAAATTGTTTGAAAGTAAATCAGCTTTTTTCAAAATTATCTTTTTTTGTTCAAGATTCATAATTTAAGTGGAAAATTCATCTCTCTGGTTAAAAATTGAACTACTTTGATAAAATTGTCTTATTTGCTAATTTGTTAAAAATGCTTTTTTTTTTAGTAGAAAATTTATCTTCTTGATTAAAAATTCATTTTTTCTGTTTAAAATGTAACTTTTTGTTCAAAATTAATATTTTCAGGTTGAAAATTCAGTTATTTGTTTAAAAATTGAACTGCTTTCTCGAAAATTAATTTTTTTGGTTGATGACTCATAATGGTAGTGAAGCATTCATCTTTTTGGTTTCTGATTTAGAAAAGGGAAATTTCTGTCACTCTACCCTTTTTCTAGCTAAAAAAATGACCAATAATTGTTATTTATGGCAGTTGCATTACATTTAACAGAACGAGAATATAATTTGCTATGAACGTAATTTTCACAGATTTTAAATTTTCTTGGGTTTTCCCGGGGGAAAATATGAAAATTTTGATTTACCTAGGAGAGATATTTCACTTTTGGACTGGAAAAAAAGATTCTCCAAAAGTGTTCAAAAGTGCAGTACATTTTGAACCTATAAAAAATTTGGTTTCGTTTTCAAACTAAAAAAAAAATGAATATTTCAATATTTTAACATTAATAAGAATATCAAATTTTTTTGGTTAACTAGGATTCATATTTCACTTTTGGACTAGAAAGAAGATTTTCTCAAAGATTTCAAAAGATCAGTACATTTCAAACCTATACAAGATTCTGTTTACTTTTCAAACTCAAAAATTTTTTGAAAGTATGTCAATATTTTCATATTAATCATTTCTATACTGAGTTCCTCGTAGAGATTTTTTATAACGATTTTTCGAAAATCGCGAAAGAGTTATGAGAAATTCATTGCAAGAAAATCATGATAGGCCTATACTGAATTTCGTACTTTTCGTAAGAGTGTAACGACAACAAAAATGAGTTACGAAGCGGTCAAACGGTTTTCTAATCCCGGAAAAACTGTCCAGCTAAAGAAAAATTAAAACAAAAAATACGAAATTCGTTCTAGTTTTGAAAAAAAGTGGTGAGGCCTGGTCTGCGTGGCCTCCATGCAAACTCAGGCCTGCATGTGAAAAAAGGTCCTTCGAGCCGGATCGATATATTGTTCATTTCCTTAAAACTGATACACAATTTCTCTAAATGCTTTTTTTTTTTTTAAATGAAGAGAGCAGATGACGAGATGTCATCCTGGGATGATAAGGTAAGAATACAAGAAATTTGAGATTAGGTCGAGGATTCTTAGAGGTCATGAACGGAGATGGAAGGTAGTAAGTCGGCCAATCGAAGGAGCAGCGATAATAAGAAAGAGACGTTTGTCTGGGAGGTAGAGGAGGGGTTGTTCAAAGGAGGAGAAAGAAAGGTCGTTTTTCTTGACGAGGTCGACGTCGGGCGGCCATTTCTTCGTCAAAGCGTTATTCCCGCCTGAACGAACGGAAGCGGCGCACGGCGCCGATAAAAAAGAGGCGCATTCCTCTCTCTTTTCCTCTATTACTCTCCGTCTCTCTGCCACTCTCGGGGGCGGTGGCGGAATCAGCGGGGGCGGTAGTATAGAAGCTATCGACGTTTTTACGTAACAAATCAGTCGGAACCGCGCGCCTGCGACCGTGCGCCGTGGAACGACCAATAGGAAAGCGAGCCGATACTCGATATCCGATCACATCATAGGTTCCTACCGTTCAGGTTCCGACCCCGACGAGACAGTCCAATAACCTGATAGCAAAAAAACTCTGAAAGAGGGAATCACACGATAGGGAGGAAACGGAAGAATTGCGGATGGGAGAAAAAGGTAAATGAAAAAGAGAGAGAAAGAGGTAACTGAAGAGTGCAAGAGGGAGGAATTGAAGAAGGTCTGAAACGATTTCATCAGCCGGCAGGTAATTCGCCATTGTGCTGGAAAATCCGATTAGCCAAACTAACCAATCAATTTTTTTCAACTGCTTTGATTGAAGCTGGAACGAACACTGAATTGGGTGATTTGAGCAAGGTAATTAGAGTAGAGAAAATAATGATCATGAAAATCTGATTACAGAATCAACCAATCAATTTTCTGATGATACGAAAGTTAAAGAAACCCTCTACAGGAAAGTATTTAGATTAGGAATGAAAGGGTTCATCAAACATTTTCTAGATGCAAACGAGTCTTTCTTGATGGTTAGCAGTCGGATCAGATTATTCGCTCGGTAAAGCGAGATCGCGAGGAAATCCGGGCAGATTTGGTTCTGCGTGGGACCGAATTTGAATTCGTTCTCTCGTAGAGAAACTCGATCTTTATATTTCCATGATTTCCAGAGTGTGCAATAGGATAGGATATGCAGATAGAAAGAGAGAAGATGTGGGGGCTTGGGGGTGGTTTGGGTGAAGGCGCGAGTGCAGAAGGAACGTTTTAATCTATGGTCATGTAGTACGAGAGACGCCCCGGCGAATCCCTCCCTCCCTGGCGTTTCCTCTTCGGCGCTCGGATTATAATCAACCCTTTTATCCTAGGCTTTCCATGTCGCTAATTTCCATAATTACACAGACGCTAAAATCACAATATCCTCCGCTGGCAGAAAACCCACCTCCTCGTCCTGTACTTTCCAGTGCCACGTATGGGAGGAGAAAGAAGAGCAGGGAGTGAGAGGCAAGATGAGGTAGTGAGAGAGAACGAGAGAGGGTGAGAGTGAAGCGGCTCGCTAGAGATAAAGGTACTCTTTAGCTAGGTTGGCGCTCGCTCGCATGTTTATGCACTCGTATCCGCGTGGCTGGGCATGGAAGTGCCTGGATAACCAGCCAAGTGACAAGCCGGCTGCATCAGGCAGAATCAGGCAGGTCTGCTCCGACTCTCGACGAATTTTGAAAGCCAGCCAAGTCGGGAAAGTGGGCTTAAAAGTCTCTCGATAAAAGGGAGGGACGATCTCATACCGCTGCTTCATCTCCAAAGGGAGCGAACACCCGGAAGTGTGGATGACTGCTAAAACTACCTCTTCTGACACATCCCTGGCGAAAGGCCTGCTTATGACGAATCATTTGAGAAGAGTGTTCTGAAGGTCAGGGGCTTCGCTCAACCATTCTGATAATGTTGTCGCCAATCCCCACAACAGTTTTTGAAGCTGGTTCCGGCTCGAAGGCTCTGAAGAATTGGGGATGCGTTTCATGATTAGTGTAGAATAAACGATGAGGGTTTAAAGATGCTCTTGTTGTGGATCAAGGAAGTGATACTGAAGAATTTACTGACAGTTCCTGAAGATACTATAGAAAATTGTTGCAAATCGATGAAGAGGTCTATAAATATGAATAAAGGATAAAGTATCAAAGGTGAAGGATGTCAAGGGATAATCAAGAATGAAGGATGGAAGATGAGCGTTCATTCGAAAGAACCCCTGATCCGCAGCATTGGAAATGGTCGCGGGCTGGAGAAATGATAACGAATGCTGAAAAAAGGAAGCATCGAGTAAATTTTCCCTTTGGTACCGTATGGGTAAAGAATGCATGTCAGGTATCAACCTGTAGCCCTTGGTAGTGGGGTCTTTGACCCAGGGTCCTGGGGAATCCTAGTTGTTTCTGTCTTTCTCGATCGCAGTGTCCTGGCTTGGGGAAGGACTCGTCGAGTGACTGGGTTGACTTTTCTCACTTTAACCTCGCGATGCGATGCTTGGCTTCGGGTGGAGGATGGGGTTTTGCTGGGGCTGTATCGAGCGGCCCTCCCACATACATCTATCTCCTCCGACTCCGCTCCCTCTTTTCCTCCGCCGCACCTTGCCCTCCTCGCCTGGCAGAGAGCTCTATCCTCTCTTTCCCTCTTTTCCCTCCGACATTCGTGGCCTTCCGTCTCTCCCGAGCCCCCAAACCCCTTTTCCAGCCTCCTCTTGCACCTCTTGCCCTCCCGCCCTCACTCGCCTCGACTCATCTACCACCCGCCGAACCACCCTCCTCGACAGACGCTCTATCTCTTTTCCTCTCTTTCTACTTCTCTTTTACTTCTTTACTCTTTCTCGCACTCTCGCTTTTGGCCTTTGCCGCGAAAAGCTTGTCGTCGCGCAAACAAACCGCACATACTTTCTGAGGATGCACGCACCTCTCCTTAAGAGAGCAGAGGCCCAATGCTTCTTTCGAGAAAGTGGAAGAATTTTTCCGGAGGTTGGTATGATCTTCTAAACCTACCACCTAGATGGAAATTCAATTCTAAAGTTTGACTTTGACAACATCCTATTAGTTAATAATCCCTCATCTCGGGAATGATTATAAACGGGAAGCGGATCTTGAAAAGCGTGATGTTCATATTTCGAAAGGATAACTTGGAAAGGACAGAAGGAACGCGTGCGCTCCTTGTGGTGAGGACACTCGACGGTTTATGCACTTTCCTTTGCTGCGCGCAATTGGATGAGGGGTGGTAGCAACCGAAATTGCTTCCCAGAGTCGAGTTGCCGGGAAACTTTGGAATTTCGGCTGCACGAGAGCGCGACAAGGTGGAAGTGTGGGAGTAGGAGCGAGAGAGAAAGAGCGAATCGAGGTACAAGGTCACGCGTCGACTCTAATTATTAACTTTTCCAACGAGAAGAGCCTGCCCCGACTAGGGATTCTCTGTTCACCCTTATCCCGCTCACATATTCTACAAATTAAATTATTATTCCAATATTGTTAATATTAACCAGCTGTTGCCTTCTCGCCCCGGTCAACGTGATAAGAAATTCTTATTGAACTTTCTAAACTAATCATCATCAGATATAAAATCTCATCAGGACATGAGGACAATTAGATCATCAGGTTCAATTAGAGGTTTCGAAAGTTCCAAAGTGTCTTCTTACTTAATAAATAATATCTTAGAAGATAAAATCAGATGGCACATCGAAATGATCTAATTAGAGTATCAATCTCTAAAAACCATAGCAAATCTAATCGCTCAAGATCCTCTGGTGATTTAATCAAATGAAGCTCGGATGAAATATTTCCCATCCCTCGCGAGATCGGCTTCTATAGAATTATTAAAATTAACGAGTACAGTACGAAGGCGAGACGAAAATGTGATTAACTTTTAAGCCATTACGGAGCATGGATTCGAAGTGGAGTGTATCTGCCTCGGGATTGAGTTCGACTCATCTCGAAATGCTTGTAGCGACTATCCTATTCGTACATACATAGTCAACTGGCGGCAGATACATACCAGGGGTGGGTAGGGGTGGTGCCCGTGTACGTTCGTGTATATCTATTTGCAGTCACAGATAAACACGGATAGAACTAACACTCCGATACCAACCCCGGGACAGAGCGAGAGTGTTCTTATAGTGGAACTTATTGATCCAACAAAACTCATTTCAAGATACAGTGCGAAGTCTCCAAGATACTGCTCCTACTCTCCTCTTTCCTCTTTCTCTCCATCTTGCTCTTTCTATCCATCTATCTTTCTTTCTCCCTCACGCTCTCTAGTTTCTTCGTCTAACTCCTTCCCCCCGAAACCCACCACCCTCTCACCGATTGCAGCCCCATCCACCCAACCACCCTTTCCTCCAACTCTCGTATCGTATCCCAAGACGGTCCTCTACGTATAGACGGTTAATGCATGTACAGAACGATCCGAATAAGAGAAGGCGAAAGTAAGATGGTTCATTTCGAATAGAGGAAAAATGGTTCAAATTGGAAGACTTGAGGGAAATATTGAAGAGGTTTCAAAATCGTTTAGGATTGGTTAAGATTCCATCAGAGAGTGGATCTACAATATTTTCTTGTTGATGAGGGGTGAGAGGAAGGAAGGGATTTCCGGAAGCTAAAGGAAGAACAGAAACTTGGAGTCTGAAGGTTTGAATGAGAAAATTCCATACACAATCTATAAAACTTCATCCTTCATCAATCACCCTTCATCTTCATTCTTCCTTACAGATAATTCATTCTTCATCCTTAATACTTTTTGCTTTAGCTTTCGTCTCTGAAATAGTGATGCATTCAAGACGATTCCGAGAAAATTCGAGATTTTCTTGAAACATGTTCAGGTGAACTCAAAACTTCATAGAGATCAAGAATCTCGAATAGAAAGTTTTGAGATTCTCGACTCGAAATCTCGAAATTTTTTATTCGAGTTTCTCGATCTCCATGAAGTTTTGAGTTCACCCAAACATGTTTCAAGAAAATCTCGAATTTTCTCGAAATCGTCTCGAATGCATCACTACTCTGAAACTTGACTTTGGATTTCTGATCTTTGACGTTCAACCTCCAACCTTTGACCTTCAACGTATATCTCACGTTTGACATTTGACTCATTGCCCTTTGAACTTTGACTTTATTTTCTGCATATCCCTAAAAACCATGATCACAATCATTCATTTAATAAAGTGCAAAGGGTCATTCACCAATTACTTGATACGATTTAGAAAAAGGGCAGACAAATAATATCTTACTGTTTATTATGCCGGAGGGGGGGGGGGGGAGATTTTGAATGGAAAAAATTTTTATCACAAAAAAAATCCAAAGACATAAAAACTTAGAGGAAAGTCCAGCAGAAATTTAATCTGTTAGTTCAAAAGTATATTTTCTCTGGAAAATTTGTAATTTATCGAAACTAAAATTGAACTAAAATGATCAATATTCAACCAACAAGATGAATTTTCAACCGACAGGATTGATTTTCTACCAACCAATTTTCAACAAAATACGTGAATTTTCAGCTACATAGTTGAATTTTCAACTAAAAGAAAAACAATTTTAGATACAAAATGTAAATGTTACATTTTTTACCAAAAAGAAAGTATTCCTAGCAAAATATTAGAATTTTAAACTAAAAAAATGAAATGATGAATCTTTGACCAAAAAATGAATTTTTAATCAAAAACTTGAATTATCAACTAAAAAAGATCAATTTACATTAAAAAATGGAATAGTTCAATTTTCGATTTAAAAAAATAATTTTAAACCACAAAAAACGAATTTTCAAAAAAATAATTCTATTTTCAGCACAAGCAAATAATTTTCAACGAGGATTAATTTTTGACCCAAAAAAAAAACGAATTTTCAACAGAACGTACGATTTTTTAACCAAATACTCAAACTGTGAACTATAAACGATCAATTTAAAAAACGCAAATGAAATAGTTGAATTTTCAGGTGAAAAAATTATTTTATAACTTCCATAAAATGTCAATTCAATCAAAAAAGTAGAAATTCAAATCAAAAATCTTTATCATTAACCAACACGAATTATTATTTACTCAAATTAAAAAAAAATCCAAATTGTTGAATGTTTGAGCTATAGAGTCGACTTTTCTACAAAACAGTTAAATTTTTAACAAAATAATCAAATTGGTAATTGAATATTTTAATTCCTAACCAGAAAGAGAATTTTTGACACAGAAGATTAATTTTCTATAATAGTTAAATTTTTCACCCAAAAAATAAATTTTCAACTAAAATAATTAATTTCTATCCAAGCAAAAAAATTTCAATATAATATTTGAATTAATTACTAGGAAAGATAAATTTTTATCAAAAAATGGAATGGGTAGAATTTTCAGTTGGAGAAATCGGTTTTAAACAAACTAAAAAAAAGAATTTACAACAAAGTAGTTTCATTTTTAACCCAAAAAAATCTAAAAAAAGAATGATAAATATTGAATTTCTAAACAAATAGTTGAATTTTCACAGAAAAAGGCAAATTTACAACAGAATATATGATATGTATTTACAAAAAATATTTCATAACCCAAAAAATGGAATATTCACCTGAGAAATATGAAATTTAAACAGAATACTTGTATTTTTAAACAATACGGATTATTTAATCAAATGAAAAAAAATCCAAAGTGTTGAATTGTAGAGCTAAAAATACCACTTATTACAAAACAGTTTTATTTCCAACAAAATAATTAAATTGATATCTAAATATTTTATTTTCTAACCAAAAGGAAGATTTCGACAAAAACAATTAATTCTCTACAAAAAAAGAATCATTGAAAAAAATACATGAATTTTCAGCCAAGTAGTTGAATTTTCAACTGAAGAGAAGAAATTTTAATTAAAAATGGAAACATTAAATTTTTCTTCCTAAGAAATGAATTTTCAAAAGAATAGTTAAATTTTTGACTGAAAATTGAATTTTCAACTAAAATGATGAATTTCTAAGAAAAGAAATAAATCCTCACCAAATATTTTAATTTTCAACTGTGAAAGATCAATTTTATAAAAAAACCGAATAAGTAAAATTTTCAGTTGAAGAAATTGATTTGAAAAAAAGCAAAAAAAAATGAATTATCAACAAAATAGTTGAATTTCCAACCCAAAAAAATGAATTTTAAATGAAATAGATTAATTTTTCACACAAAAAAAAAATTTCAACAGAATGTAAGCATTTCTGACTAAATGGTTGAAGTTTACCTATAAAAGGTCAATTTTATAACAAAAATGGAATGGTTAAATTTTTGTTTAATAATTTAATTTCTAACAAACGAACAAAATTTCTATCAAGAAATGTAGAATTTTCAACAAATTACATGAATTTTTAAACGAATAGTTCAATTTTCAACTAAAAAAGACGAATTTTTGATAAAGCAGTTGAATCTTCAGCTAATTTTTTTTTATAATTCATAGTCTAAAGAATAATTGTATCTTACATGAAGTGTTGGAAATTTCTGAAAAATTATTTATTTAATTTGCAGATGACTCCTAAACTAGAAAAAATATGAGCAATCAAGATGAAAAATTTTAAATCCTGATTATCAAAACGAACCCTAAAGTAATTAAATCTATATTTTCATATTGGCCAGAAAAAGTTTTTAAGGAAAGAGGAAATAGGGTCGTAGAGTTAATGCAATCCAAAGAAGAAAAAAGATACTTTTTTAACAATAGAGGAATAGGAGGAGGAGGAGGAGAAAGACACTATTAAGAATTGGAAAAAAGAAATAGAGAAAAGCAGATAATAGATAGATGAGAATATAGGACAATCAAGATAAGATGAATGGTATAAGGTAACAAAAAGAGAAGTGTTTCAAACATATTTGGAAAGAGGATGATAAAGTTTTAGAGGAAGAGAGACCGGGAGAAGAATAATCGAAGGAGGTAGAAAAAGTTAGAGGAGCTAAAGAAAAATGAAGAAGTGTTGGTAAGAGAGAATGGAAAGCACGAGTCAGTGCAGATTAGTCATTAAAATTAGGCGATGAGCGATTTAAAAAAAAGCTAATAAAGACGTGAAGGAACGGAAGTTTTGTAAACCCTAAAAGGACCTATTACAATTAAAGAAGGAGAAAAAGGATCAGAACAATGAAATGAGAATAAAATCGAGAAGAAAAAGTGGAATTTGTAATCAAACTGCACCAATGCGAGGGTGGTATTACCGTATGTACCGATAGAATACAATCTATACTCAGTGTGGCGTGTGATTACATAAGACCGCTTCCGTATACACGGCTCGTAAGTAGGTACACATAGTGTATAGACATTCGGTATTCAGGTGTAGGTGTCACCCACACGAGAATCGGTGTCGCAGTGGAACTCGCAGATAGGGGAAACAATTGCTATCGGCTCGTAACGAATGCGCGGCAACCTGCGTTCGTAACCCCCAACCCCTATTCTCTCTTTCTCATTCTCTCCCCTTTGCTGCCAAAGCCACCATCTCATCCGTTCCTCCAATACCAGCAAACCTTGCGTGTCGACGGGATCATTATATTTCCTGATTAAAATGACGCTAATTCCAGTTGTGCAGGTTCTGCCACGCTGTGGCCGATTTACCCCCGGGATCGTTTACGAAAATAGGGTCTTCTGTTTTACCAACATCCCTCTCTCGGATTTTGGTTCAATTTCGTTGCACTATCTCATTTGAGGGGAACAGTTCTCCTAAAAATGGGGTCCAGCGGAGGTAGAGGGGAAACAACAGGTGGATTTCCTGAAGTTATAAGTGGATTACTTAGGATTACAAGTGGATTTCCTGGGAAAACAAGTGGGTTATCTGGGATTACAAATCAATTTTCTGGAATTTCAATTGGATTGGCTATGGTTACATGTGGATTATATGGAATGAGAAGTGGATAACCTAGGATTATACTGGATTACTAGAATTATAATTCAATTACCTGGAATAACAGGTGGATTACCTAGAATCGAAAATTGATCACTTCAGATCATAAGTATATCACGAGGATTACAATTGTATTTATTTGAGATATCTAGTGGATATCCTGTGCCTACAAGTGGATTTCTTAGAATTCTTAGTGGTTTTCCTGGGAATACAAGTGGGTTTTCTGGGATTAAAAATGAATTATCTGGGATGACGGATGAATTATCTGGGATTTCAGGTGGATTGTCTAGGATTTCAAGTGGATTGTCTAGGATTTCAAGTGGATTGTCTAGGATTACATGTGGATTATGTGGATGTAAAATTCGATAACCTAGGATTATACTGGATCACTAGAATTACAATTAAATCATCTGGGATAACAGGTGGATCGCTCAGGATTAAAAAATATATCACTCGAAATCACAAGTATATTATCTAGGATTAATGTTGTATTTATCTGAGATGGCAAGTGGATTACCTGTGCCTACAAGTGGATTTCTTGAAATTGCAAGTGTATTTTCCGGGAATACAATTGGGTTATCTAAGATGACAAATGAATTATCGGGGATTTTGAGTGAATTGTCTAGGATTACATGTCGATTATATGGAATTAAAATTTGATAACCTATGATTATATTAGATTACTAGAATTACAACTAAATTTCCTGTGATAACAGGTGGATTTCTTAGAATAAAAAGTGGATTTCATGGGATTATAAGTAAATTATATGAAATTACAAATAAATTATCCTAGATTCCAAGTGTATTTTCTAGAACTACATTTGGATTATATGGAAGTAAAATTCAATGACCTAGGATTATACTGGATTACTAGAATTACAATTCAATTACCCGGGATAACAGGTGGATTACCTAGGATTGAAAATTCATCACTTCAGATCATAAGTATATGACGAGGATTACAATTGTATTTATTTGAGATATCTAGTGGATATCCTGTGCCTACAAGTGCATTTCTTAGAATTGTAAGTGGTTTTCCTGGGAATACAAGTGGGTTATCTGGGATTACAAATGAATTATCTGGGATTTCGAATGAATTATCTGGGATGTCAGGTGGATTGTCTAGGATCTCGAGTGGATTGTCTAAGATAACATGTGGATTATGTGATTGTGTAATTTGATAACCTGGGATTATACTGGATCACTAGAATTACAATTAAATTATCTGGGATAATAGGTGGAATACCAGGATTAAAAAATAGATCACTTGAGATTACAAATATATCACGAGGATTACAATTGTATTTATTTGAGTAGATTACCTATGCCTATAAGTATCTTTCTTAGAATGAAAAGTGGATTTTCTGGAAAACAAGTGGGTTATCTGGGATAACAAATGAATTATATGGGATTTCAAGTGGATTGTCCAGGATGACAGGTGGATTATATGAAAGTAAAATTCGATAACCTAGGATTATACTGGATTTCTAGAATTACAATTAAATTATGTGGGATAACAGGTGGATTACCCAGGATTAAAAAAATAGATCACTTGAGATTACAAGTATTTCACGAGGATTACAATTGTATTTATTTGAGATGACCAGTAGATTACCGATGCCTACAAGTGGATTTCTTAGAATTGAAAGAGGATTTTCTCGGAAAACAAGTAGGTTATCTGGGATTACGAATGAATTATCTGGGATGACGGATGAATTATCTGGGATTTCAGGTGGGTTGTCTAGGATTTTAAGTGGATTGTCTAGGATTACATGTGGATTATGTGAATGTAAAGTTCGATAACTTAGGATTATATTGGATCACTAGAATTACAATTAAATTATCTGAGATACAGGTGGATTATCCAGGATTAGAAAATAGATCACTTGAGATTACAAATATATCACGAGAATTACAATTGTATTTATTTGAGATGACCGGTAGATTACCTATGCCTACAAGTGGATTTCTTAGAATTAAAAGTGGATTTCCTGGGAAAACAGGTGGGTTATCTGGGATTACAAATGAATTATCTGGGATTCCAAGTAGATTGTCTAGGATGACAGGTGGATTATATGGAATTAAAGTTCGATAACCTAGGATTATACTGGATTTCTAGAATTACAATTAAATTATGTGGGATAACAGGTTGATCGTTCAGGATTTAAAAATAGATCACTTGAAATTACAAGTATATTATCTAAGATTAAAATTGTATTTATCTGAGATGACAAATAGATCACCTATGCCTACAAGTGAATTTCTTAGAATTAAAAGTGGATTTCCTGGGAAAACAAGTGGGTTATCTGGGATTACAAATGAATTATCTGGGATAACAGGTGGATTACCCAGGATTAGAAAATAGATTAGTTGAGATTACAAATATATCACGAAGATTACAATTGTATTTATTTGAGATGACCGGCAGATTACCTATGCCTACAAGTGGATTTCTTAGAATGAAAAGTGGATTTCCTGGGAAAACAAGTGGTTTGTCTGGGATTACAAATGAATTATCTGGGATTCCAAGTGGATTGCCTAGGATGACAGGTGGATTATATGGAATTAAAGTTCGATAACCTAGGATTATACTGTATTACTAGAATTACAATTAAATTATCTCGGATAACAGGTGAATCACCCAAGGTTAAAAAATAGACCACTTGAGATTACAGTTATATCACGAGGATTACAATTGTATTTATTTGAGACGATAAGTAGATTACCTATGCCTACAAGTGGATTTCTTAGAATTGAAAGTGGATTTCCTGGGAAA
>CAKNXH010001545.1:209659-245852 GCA_932178445.1 Andricus quercusramuli | reverse complement strand
ATTTCAAAAAAAAATGTGTTTTATTATTGAATAAAAATTCATCAGTTTCAAGAGAAATTTTATCTTTTTTTATGCAAATGCAACTATTGGGTTGAGAATTCAATAATCATCTTAAAAAGTCATATTTTGATCGTGAAAAGTCAACTTAAATCTTTTTTAACAGAAAATTCAACGACTCTTTTTAATTTATCTTTTCGATTTATAAATTCATCCACTTTAGTATAAATTTTTTTTAAATGAAAATGCAACTTTTTGGTTAAAAATTATTTTTCTTTGCTTGAGTATTATATATTATATATCTATTCTATTTGGAAGATTTGGTTGAATAATTTGGTTAAGAAATTATTTTTTTCGAAGTGTTACATTTTTAGTTGAAAATTCATCTCTTTGGTTGAACGTTTAACTATTTTATTGAAAATTGATCTTTTTGATTTGAAAATTCAACTACTTGGGTGAAAGTTAAACTACATTTTTAAAATTTTATTCTTTCGATTGAAGGCTTACGTCTTTGGTTGAAAATTCAACTGTTTAGTGGAAAAGTCTTTTTTTGGTTTAAAATTATTTTTTTAAACTGAAAATGTAACTTTTCCATTTTTTGAAGACTGATCTGTCTTAGTTAAAAATTCTCCTTTTTTGGTAAAAAAAAAATTTCTAGGTTTAAAATTTTATTTTTGTTGGGTAAAAATGCATCAGTTTCGTGAAAAAATGATTTTGTTGCTTGAGTCATATTTTTAGTTAGAAAATTCAATTTTTGTAGAGAAAATTCGTCTTTTGTCTTAAAGGTGTCACAATTTAGGTGAAATTTTCTTTCTTCAGTGAAAAATCTTTATTTCTTGAAAATTTCTCTTTTTGGTTTCAAAAACCTTTTTTTTGTATAAATTCCATGTTTTTTATTTAAATATAAACAAGGACCCGTTTTGTTGGGAAGCCATATTTTTAGGTTGAAAATTCAACTGTTATTTTAAAAATTTAATTATTTTGTTTCAAATTTAAGTATTTTGTTGAAAAGCCATCTTTTATAGTAGAAAATACATTTTTTGTTAAGAATAAATCAATAGATTAAAAATTTTTAAATTTATATCTAAAATACTGTTTTATTCTGTTTATAAAAGATTCTGTCTCAAAATTATTTCAAGATTAAAATGCTGGTTTTTGAATATTGATGATCAAGAAAAATGAAAACTTAGACAAGGAAAATTAAGAGAATTTTGAAAATGAAGTTCTCGATTACGCTGCCTAATTTTACTGGTAATAACTAGAAAAACATGTTTGGAAACTAAAAATTACGTACAGAAAGAGTGTGGACGGGGGGGGGGGGGGGGGGGTAAATAATTTGGTTATAGTTTGTTATAGGAGGGAGGGGGTTCTCAGAGAGGTCCTACAAATTATTCAGGGCTCAAATTATTTTCCTTAGAAAAAAAGTATTGTCAAAACTACAGAGTCGTGTTTTACCCAAACGCAAGTAATTTATTGATCTCTACCCCCCGGCTTCTGGATTCCCCGAATGTTTTTCGCGAGACACGCAAAGCAGTGTCCAGTAGGCGTAAGCTCACGCCTACTAATTACGCTTCTAGACGTCGTTATGCTCGCCACGAAACGGGCGCGATCTCCTCTTGAATAAGTCCCGGGCTTGCCTTACTTAAGGCGCCTTAAGGCGGTCGAGTAGTAAGAAGAAAAACCCACACGTATAACCAATCGAAGCAAGAGAGGAGTCCAAAGGAGGTGGAGGTGGAGGATCCTCAAGGCGAGTTCGAGTCGCGTCGCGCGGCAGCCAACCGACGTCTGCAGCCGGAGGTAATTACGTTCGAGGAGTGACAAAAAGCCGCGTCTTAATGCAAACGCGCGCCGGGCCATAACTCGTTAATTACAGGCCGCCTCTGATTGATCTTCGGCCACTCTATATTCAAAAAAGAAAAAAAATGTTAGGACGATACGAGAGTCCCTGTCGATACGACTCGCCTCGTGCCACGCGCTCCCTCTCGCTCTCAGCTCTCTTTCACGCTCTACCGGTACCGCGAAAAAAAATTAATTGAAAAATACCGCCACACTGCCTCGACTTGACGGACAAGACGGTATTGCGAAAAAGAGGTCGCTTCTTCAACTTTCGCGATGAAACTCGGTTTACGATGTAGATAAGCCATCTGCTCATACGTCTCGGACTATTTATGTCTTACAATTATCACTATACTGCGACTTTCCAGATGCACTTACAAGAAAAAATTTCTTTGTTGGAGTAGCACGTTGATAGATCATTCTAGCAAGGTGGAGTCACGTGCTGATCAACACAGAAAAAACTGAGGGTTCGGTGATGTTGCGGCTTAGGTAAAAGTTGGTATCATTTAGAACTTAGATTCCAATAGAACTTTTTTTATGGCTCCTTTTTAGTTCGTTGATATCCGACAGATGGCTATTCATAAACTCAACTGCGCAAGTGCCGAAAAGCGCGGGCCTATTTGAAATCAATCAGTACTATGAATAATTATACAGATAAATTTCAACGAATATTTTGTATTCTTCTTGAAAATTAATTAAATTGAATGACAGAAATAAATAACTTCATAAAAAAATATAATATTGACGTAATATTGCAAGAGTATATTATATATTTTTAAATAATACCGCGCTTTTTTGGTTCATGCGCAGTTCAAAATGTCGAATTTTTAGCATAACTTTAAAAACTTTTTTTTTTTGAAAATCATTTCATGTGCATTATTGTCCTTTCAAGAATGCTTAATGTATATGATTTTAGTTTCTTCATCAAATTTTTCATAGTGCAATATTATTTCATCTGAATTACAAAGTAAAATGTGCATCATTAACTTGTAAAATCTTCGTTGTGAGTCCAGACAGAAGTGAAAAAAGGGCTCTATAAAAACCGTTTCAATTTATACTTTGGGTTCATTTAGAAACCATTTATCATTTTGGGTTCCTTTTTAGCAAAAGAGGTTCCTTTTTGTTGCAGCTCCTT
This sequence comes from Andricus quercusramuli, assembly GCA_932178445.1. Taxonomy (NCBI): domain Eukaryota; kingdom Metazoa; phylum Arthropoda; class Insecta; order Hymenoptera; family Cynipidae; genus Andricus; species Andricus quercusramuli. Next base: position 242,884 of record CAKNXH010001545.1, on the reverse strand, counting down.
TGGAACCAAAAATTGGTTCTAATAGAAACCCCAGTTTTTTTCCGTAAAACTAAGGGTCTAGTTGTCACGTTCTGTGAGCTTCTATTAAGGCCATGTGACGAGTGGGTGACCGGATTCCTGCCTTATCGACACTTTTTTTATTTGTCAAATTATTTTCAAACGAAGCATCACATCGAGTTGAAAAATAGGGATAATAAATAAGGAGCACTAAGAAAGGCGACGCTGGTCCTAAATTGTAATAATCATGAAAGAAGCAAAAAAAAATTCCACAAAAAAAACTTTTTTCATGTTTATTATAATTTAGGACCAGAGCCGCCTTCCTTAGTGCTCTTTATTTATTATCCCAAATTTCCAACTCGATATTGCTATTCGTGTGAAAATAAGTTGAAGAATAAAAAGAGTGTCAGTAAGGTAGGAATCCGGTCACGTGAGCCACTCGTCACATGGCCTTAAGGGCCCTGGAAATCAAGTGTAAATCGCAAAGCTTGGATGTAGGCCAAACGGTGGAGCCAATTTGTCTGATTTTTTGTTTAAATAATCTAAAGGGTATAAAGACTTGCGGTACAGGTCGCTTTTTTCGAATAAAAATCTATTTTTCATGAAACAATTATAAGAAATAATTTTTCCTCGACTTCGTTTAGGGACCTCCGGGAATTTTTAACTAGAATGGTTCATTTTTCAACAAAATTGTTGAATTTTTAACAAAATAGTGCATTTTTTAACCAAGAGCATTAATTTTGTATCAAAAAAGACGAATGTTTAAAAGAATACATAAACATCCAACTGAAAAAGATACATTTGCAGCCAAATAGTTGAATCTTCTAATAAAAAATAATAATATTTCAGCAAAAATGAAATAGTTGAATTTTCAGTTTAAAAATAAATATTCACCTAAAAAAACAATGGTTTTTTAATAAAATTGTTAAGTTTTCAAAAAAAGTGATGAATTTTGAACTAAAATGAAGAATCTTCAAATAAAATATTGACTTTTTAACAATACTGTGGAATTTTCTACGAAGTAGATTAATTTTTATCCAAAAGAGACGAATTCTCAACAAAAAATGTAAAGCATAATTGATATTTCAGCCCAATCAAATTTTAATTTGAAATAAAATCTCAGTTGACGTCAACCAAGAAGACGAATTTTCAACAAAACCTTTTAACTTTTCAAAAAAAGGATACTTTTCAAAAAAATTTTTTAATTCGAAAAAAAAGTGAATTGTCAACCAAATTCTCGAATTTTCTAACAAACTGGTAGAATTTTAGCAAAAAAAGACGAATTTTCAGCAAAACATGTTAACTTTCAACAAAAAAATACTTTTTCACAAAATCGTGGAATTTTCTCCAAAGTAGAATACGTTTCAACCAAAGAATTGAATTTTCCACCAAAAAAATACTTTTTTAACCGAGAACGTCAGTTTTCTACAAGGTAGATTAATTTTTAATAATTGAATTTTTAACAAAAAATATAAATTTTTAAACGAGAAGATTATTTTTCTACCAAAAAAGACGAATTTAAAAATAATACATGAATTTTCAACCAAACAGTTGAATTTTGAAATAAAAAATATTAATTATCTGCCAAAATGAAGCACTTACATTTTAATTGTAAACCATTTTTTTTACAAAAATATCAAATATTCAGCAAAATAGTCCAGTTTTTAATCAAGAAGATGAAATTTCAACTAAAATGAAGATTCCTCAGCTGGAATAGTTAAATCTACATTTGAAAAATAAATTTTCAACCAAAAAGCAACGAATTTTTAACAAAATAATTGAATTTTCAACCAAAGAGAGGAATTTTCAGCTACAACCGGAAAAAACTAAAGAATGGATTTTTAACAAGCAGTTTGAATATTAATCAATTAGTTGAATTTTTAACCAGAAAGAATCATTTTCTATAAAAAACGACAAATTTGTAACGAAATAGATGAATTTTTAACCCACTAGTTGAATTTTCAACTAAAAAAGATAAACTCACAATCAAAAGTGTACAGGTAAAAGTGTCAGTTAAAAAATTGAATTTTCAACCAACAAAACCGAATTTTCAGCAAAATAGTTAAATTTTCAACCAAATTATGTTCAACTGAAATCAAGAATCTTCAACCAGAAAAATGAATTTTTAACAAAGTAGTTCAACTTTCAACCAAGATAGTTAAATTTTCAACTAAAAATGATAAATTTTCATCTAAATAACAGTTGAATTTTCAACTGAAAATGATACATTTTAACCAAAACTGTAATGCTTACAATTGCAATTAAAAAATAAATCTTTCACAAAAAATAAAATGTCCAACAAAATAGTCAAATTTGTAATTAAGGAATGAATTTTGAACTAAAAATGAAGAATCTTAAACTAATCCGGATGTATTTAAGGTAATGTTTTTGATTTTGCAGATTTGTTTCTATTTAGAGGAGAAATTCGAAATATTTTGAAAGATATTTCAAATGTTTTGAAGTTTTTAAAGAAGATTATTTATAATTTGGAGAGAATAACATTTTTTTTAAATCAAATGTGGATTTTTGCACATTTCGAAAAAAATAGGAAAACTTAAAATGATTTTATATTTTGACTAATTAATTATTAATGAAAATTCTGAAGATGAAGAAGATTTCTAAAAATGTTGAATGAAAAATGTGGAAGATTTAAAGGCAATTTTTGTAATTTTGAAAGTTTCTCAACATTTTTTTAAAATTCAAGTTCGTTCAACAGACTTATAAGAAACAAAACATTTAGAAGCTTTTCACTTGTTTTGAAAGATTTGAAGAGAACTTAACATTTTCTTAAGTTCCTTGCAAAATTTTAAACGATTCTTTTTTTTAACTAACTTGAAGAGAAAATTGAAAATAACTTCAAACATACACAAACTTGTCACGAAAAAATCTGTAAGATTTGAAGCTAATATTTTTCATTTTTCCGATTTTTATTTAAATTTCAGGAAAATTTTGAATTCTTTCAAAAGATATTTAGAATGTTTCAAAGTTATGAAAATATGTTCAAGACCAATCAATTGTTGAAGGATTTAAAAAAAAATTTCAAAAGAATTAAAAAATGTGGAAGATTTGTGGAAATGTGGAAGTGCAATTTTTGTAATTTTGAAAGTTTTTTGACAATTCGTTAGAAAAATTCGAGAAGAATTTTTGAATTTTTGAAGGAATTGAAAATATGTTCACACTTGAAAACTTTTCTGAAAATATATAAAATTATTATTCCTTAGATTTTGTAACATCCTATAAAATGACGAAATTTTCTTTAAAGTATTTTCAAATTCATTTCCGTCATATATATGAAATTTTCAGATATCTTTATAAACCTTCCTAAATTTTTTAAATCTGTTTCTTTGATCATAAATTCATCTCTGTTGCTCAAAAATATTATAATTTCTTGCGAATTTAAAAATTTTGGTAAAAGGTCATGTTTTATAAGAATACTTCACTTAATTTGAAAATTCATCTGGTTGGTTGAAAATATAACTAGTTTGTAAAAAAATCATTGTTTTTGTTCGAAAATTTATTTATTTTTTCAACTGAAAAATTGACTCCCACTTCGAAATTTGTAATTGTGGTTGAAAAATCATCTCAGTATAATCTTCTTTGTTTGTACAATAATGTGGCAAAAAAGTAAAAAAAAAAAAAAGATTTTTTACCAAAAAGACGAATTTTCCATAAAAATGATTAAATCTTCAACAAAAAAATGTATGTTTAAGAAAGTAGTTCAACTTTTAACAAAATGATTGAATTTTTCTGACTAAAAAAGATGAGTTTTTAACGAAAAATGTAATAGTTGATATAATAACAAAAAAATTTTTATTCCATAGGAAAAATATTATAATTTTGAAAAATACGATTTTTCAACGAAATAGGTCAACCAAATTGTTGAGTCTCTAAACCAAAAAAAATGTATTTTCACGAAAAAGCGGATTTTCAACCAGATAATATGAGTCTTTTACAAAAACGTTATCTGTTAACCAAATAGTTGGGTTTTCTACGAAAACAGAGGAATCTCTAACTTAAAAAGACAAATTTTCAACAAAATAAGTATGCTTCTAATCAGAAAGATGAATTTTCAAATGGAATTATATATTTTTAAACAAAAGAGTGATTTTATATCGAGAAGATTAATTTTCTACCAAGAAAGTCGAATTTTCAATTAAAATTATGAATTTTCAACAAAAAAGTAACGCTAGAACAAAAATTTTATTGTTTCACATCAAAAAATATAATACATAGTTCCATATTTTGACAAAAATTTTCAAATTTCAAATTAGAAGCTAGCCATTTTAGATGAATTGCCATTTTTATCAAGATTCATGATAATTCAATTGAAAGCCCTTTTTCTACATTTTACATACGAACTGATTATTACTTCATTGTTATTCCCTAATTTTCCCGGCTCTAAAGTGCCAACTTCAATGGGAAAATTTGAATTTTCACATGTTTCACAAGTTTTTGAGTGATAAAATTAATTAATTATTTTATTTCGTTATTTTGGGCAAAAAATGTAACAAATAGACAGTAGTAACAGGTGGCATTATCGCAAAGGAATGGAAAAAACCGTGCTGTCCCAACCTATAGCGTGTCACAACCTATAGCGTGTCCCAACCTATAGCGTGTCCCAACTTATAGCGTGTCCCAACCTATACAGTGTCCCAACCTATACAGTGCCCCAACCTGTACGACACTCTCCTACCAAATTTATTACAAAGGTTGTTGACCAAATTTAATATAAAAGGCTATCTTATATATAAATTTGATAATGAATCCCAAAATTGTGTTGAAAATTTGAATTTATAATATAATGGTTGGCGCCATGACACAAGGATGCAGATATCCCTCCCATGGAGGGAATAATTCAATTTATCATAAAAGTGAAAATATCGGGAAAGGGTGCTTTGTGTATCAAGGCGTCAAACGCAAATACATGCAAATTAGATATTTTACCACGATAGCGAGGAGAGATCCTCCGGCAAAGGATCCTCTTTTCTCTCCCCCTGAGACACTTGCCTATCAGTCCATGTGTCACAAGATATATGCTCATGTGTACATTATACACCATATATCTACGTGACGATATTGCAAAGTGGATAACCGAATGTATAAGCGGATATTGGTTATACATATTTATAGGGTCCGTGATACCATTTGCAACATCCTTATCTCTACCCCTTCCTTTCACACTTCAAAACCTACACCTGTAACCACACAGGCTGTTTTTATAATTTCAATTGGTTATACACGATAAGGTATAAAAAATACTGATGAATTATTCATTTTGAAATGTCAGAGTCAATTTAAATAATCTTAACCATATAAACACTGAATTCTTCAGGAATAGGCCACCCACATATATAACATTCCTTTGGAAGGAAAATATGGAGACCTAGTGTAAAAATTAACTTTTAGTAAAAATTCAAAATCGCTTGAAATAATTCTGTAAGCAAAGAACAATAATTGTGCCCCTAGAGAGATATGGAGAGGCTGAATAGAAAGTAAGAGGGCATAAGGGGAGGGGCGATGAGGTTGTGGATGGAGAAGAGGAGGTAGAAAAAGAGGTGAGAGTAGACTATGTTGGGAGAGACAGGAACATGAAGTTGATAATGAAGAAATTGAATGAAAAAAATAGGGGTGGTAAAATGTAATTCGAAACATTTAGAACAAATAGGGGGAGCTCAGAGCAAGGGGGAATATGCGGATAATAAAGTCTGCGGTGGAGATAGATGCGACAGCAAGGATGAGAAGGAGGCAGATAAGGTTGAAAGAAGGAAATTATTTAGGAGACTAAGGATAGAGGGAAAGATAATGAGGATTGGGATGAAGGAGACATGGAAAAAGAAGATATTAGGGTTGGGGTGATAGGGGTAATGGGAGAGAGGTAATGAGATTTTAGGTAAACATAGGAGAAAGAATAAGGGGTTTGAAGATTATAGGGAAAAATAAGGGACATGAGGTTGTTCGTAAAGATAGTATATAGAGGTAATGAGATTGATGGTGGAAAAGGCGAGAGAAATGAGTATGAGCAGGATAAGAGGGACAGAAGTGGAGAAGTAGTTGAATAAGGCAATAAGGAAAAATATAAATGTAATGAAAATGAAGATGATAGCAGAATATAAGAAGGGCCGATGAGGTTGTAAGTTGTAGCAGGTACCACTTACAGCATTCCTAAAAACACCCCTACTTTCATAATTCGGAACACTCACCTGTGATCACAGTTGTTTTTCTAATTTTGATTGATCATGAACGACAGGACAGAAATCTTTTTATAATAAAAATGCAAAATCGTGCCAAATAAAAGTTCCGCAGCAACGACCAGTTATAATGCCTCCCGAGGAATAGGGAGAGTAATAATCATTTAGAGGGAAGGGCGGCTATAGTGGAAGGGGCAGTGAGTTTCAGGTGGAGGAGAAGAGATAGAGAAGGGGGTAAAAGAAGACTATAGGGGCAGAGAAAAAAACATGAAGTTGATAGTGAAGAAAGAGAAAGAAGAAGAGAGAGGAGATATGATGCAATTCCATAATATGTAATACAAATAGGTGGAGCTAAGTTCGATAGGGGAATACAGTGAAACTTTTTCGGTGAGGATGAAGAGGGCAATGATGAGAGGTTTGAGAGGTGGTGAGGGGATAAAAATTGAAGTAAAGATGATAAGAGTGATGGTGTGAAAGAGATAGGGAGAGAAGCAATTAGTTTTTGATAGATAGAGGAGATAAAAGAAGAAAAGGTGAGAATACCTTAGGAGAAGGGGAATGAGACTGATGGTTAAGAGAGAATATAGAGATAAGAAGGAAACGAATGAATAAATAAAAAAAGAAATCAGGCACAGCACAAGGGGGTTAGGAGGAGAAAAGGTGGATGATGAAGTTAATAATGGGACACAAGCGCCGAGGGAAATGCAATAACAGTGAGGATGATAGAGGCATATGTGATAGCAATAAGAAAAGAGAGATAAATATAGAGAGAGAAAGAGTAAGGAAATGTGATAAAATTACAAAACTTTTCATGAAAATAAGGGATCTGATGTTCGAAGAGAAAAATAATGATGCTGAGGTTAATTTTGGTGAAAGAGAGGGGAATGAGGAAGATTAGAGATGTGTTAAGGGCGAAAGGAGGAGGAAAAAAAGGGAGGTAAGTGTAGTGTAGAATATAATGAGCACCAGGGTAATAGGGGCACAGGGAAAGGGGCGATCAGCTTATAGGTAAATATAGAGAAGATAAAAGAAAAGGGTTGATGAGAATATAGGGGAAAGGCAGGAGTATGAGTGATGTCGTTAAGTAGGAATACAGAGATGATAAGGTTGATAATAGAGGAGGAGAGATAAATAAGGTGAAGAAGAAGGGGATTAAGGAAGAGAGAAAAATATTTGTGAGGATGCAGATAGATAAAGAGCCAATGAAGGTGGGGGTAAAATAGACATATGAGGAGGAAATATGAGGGTAAGAGTGACAGAGGCATATGAAGAGTGGCGGTGAGATTGTGGGTGGATCAAGGGGAATGAACAGTGAGAGGTACATACATGAGGTTGATGGTGAATAGTGAAAATAAAGATAATAAAGCTGGTGGTTGAGAAGGATAAAGAAATAAGGCAGAGAAGAAGAAAATAAGAGGGAGAGGAGAAGGATGAGGTGGATAATAAAATGAGCGAAAAGGTAAATGTAAAGAGAGTTAGGTTCATAGAAGTGTATTATGAGGAGCAATGAGGCTTAGGTTATAGCAGGAACGCGATTTTCATGGTAGAGAGGAAGAAATGCGGAGAGAGGAAGAGAGGGAAATGTGATGGAGTTACAAAGCATTTAAGAAGAATAGGGCAGCTGAAAGTGAAGAGGAAATATAGAGGTGAAGAGGAAATACAGAGATGATAAAGTCGCGGGAAGTGAAGTAGAAGTAAATAAGGAATTAAGGTGACAAGAGCAAGAGCAGTATGATGGGTATTGGGATAATTTAAGAGCGGAAGATAATGAGGTTTAGGGGAATAGGGGCATAGGGGTGCGCGCTATGAAGTTGTGGGTGGATAGAGGAGATAGAAAGAAAAAAGTTCAAAATATAGGGGGAGAGGCAGGGGACATATAGGAATACGTTGATGATAGAAAGAGAGAGAAAATATCAGGAGAAGGAGGGAGATAATAGAGAGAGGAGGAGAATAGTGAGGTGGATAAGGGAATAAAGGAAGAGGAAAATATAATGAGGGTTGGGACGGTTGCTGGGAAGAAAGAAAAAAGACAATGAACTAATACTACTGAGAGGGACGGGGAATATAAGGGAATTTCGAACCATTATAGAGAAATAGAGATACAGAGAGCGGGTTTCGAGGTTATGGCGGAGGGGTAGATAGAGTCAAAGATCCCCATCCTGGAATAGGCAGCATAGGGGAAGCAGATGAGGAGTGATGGAGGATGTGAATTTCATAATGAGTAGAGGAACAGGGTTAATAAGAGATGATAAGAGAGATGAAAGGAATAGAGTTTAGAGGAGAAGATAGGGCAATATAGGTGTGTATAAGATGAAATGGGGAAGGGTGAGGAGTGGAAGAAGGCATAGATTTTAGGTGTCTTCTGGGAAAAAGTGCCAGCAGGATGAATTTTGAAGAATATCTTCTCCTAAATGGTACCAATGGTATGAAAGTTTTTCTCTCGCATCGAGAATCGTTCGCTGATTCGTCGACTCGCGTGGCCAATTTGCAAGGTGCAGTGAGTCACATTAGTCAAGGTACCTATCGCAGCGCAGCCATCGCGTAACGGTAATGCGCGCCTTGCGATTCGCCCGACTCTCCTCTATGTGGCGATGACGTTAATGATCTGTTTAATTACAGCGCGACACGAAAAGAGGACGAGAGTCAACAGCGAATGAAAACCTTTTCTCAGGGATAGATCTCAAAACCACTTCCGGAACCTATTTATCTCTACGACTCGCCAGTAGATCGCTGACAAAGAAACTAATTTTCAAACCTAATTGACTTTTTTTATCGCTCCTTATTTATTACCCTCGACTATTTCAATTACAATCGGTGCACACAAATCTTTCAATCTATGCTACATCTATATGTGTTGGAAAATATAAAAGTATGTTATTGTTCTTCCTTCGAAAGGAAGATGTATGTCAAACTGTCTTAATCTTTATTACAGGATGCTTTAAATAATAACCGCAAGATTTTGCAGTGAACAATCTTAATTTCATGCAACATTTATTACCCCACTGGCATCGGAGCTATCGCGAGAATCACGGATATATCGCGAGATCTGGCTGCATTTCCGGACCATCGTGCCGAGAGAAAGCAAGTTGGAATTGATTTTCTCGCTTCGCAGCTCAGAAGATCGTACTTGTAAGAACACATAATGGAACTGCGTAACTCTCCGCACTCCATATTCTGATAAACGGTCCCATTTTTCCAAGAATTGTAATTGGCGAAAAATCAAAGACATTCGTTTCCTAGGGATCGTCTATAAACTACGTTACCATTTTAGGCTATTTTTGATCCCCCATGTTCCCGTCGTTGACAACCGCAGCCCGAAATGATAATTCTTCACAAAAAAATGTGCCCGCTTCGCAGGTACATTCCCATCGCGCTTTACGCTCGGTTTCTTTAGGGTTTTCTACTTCGTGTTCGACTTAGATGAAAAGAAAAAGTTTATTTGCAAACATGATAAAATTATCGAAACCTCTACATACGAAGTGATTATTAAATTTGTTGAAGAAGATATCTATTTGACTTAAGGTTCTATCGCCCTTAAGGAACACATTCTTATCTAGACCCTCCCGCTTTGCGCCCGACAAATGAAACAAAAACTAGGCGTCCCATCAAAATGTGATGTATAACCAATTTGTAGATCTTTTTTTAGTGCACAATTTTTGTTGATTCATCTTTTTTCGTATCTTGTATAATTTGATCGTAAAATTGAATTTTTATTTTTTCGTTATTTTGTTGTGCGATTGAAATTTGAATTTTAGATTTTTTGACAAAATTTAAAGAAGTCTTATAACAATATTGTAGGGTGTGAAAAAAACAAAGATTTTTCTTCTCCTGACTTTTTTTGATATGGTGCGTTGTTTGGTTTAAAATGTTCATTGTCGATTGTTGTTTGCAATTTTGTAAATGACAAACTCCGGTAATTTTTCTCCTATCAAAAAAGGCATGAAAATAGTTTACCGAGGACCAATCCAATAAGTTAATTCGTTTGGAAGTTATCGTGTTAACAAACTGAAAATCTACAGACAGACAAACAGACAGACAAAAAACAGACAAACAGATAGACAAACAGACATACAAACAGACAGACAAACAGGCAGACAAACAGACAGACAAACAGACAGACAAACAGACAGACAAACAGACAGACAAACAGACAGACAAACAGACAGACAAACAGACAGACAAACTGACAGACAAACAGACAGACGAACCGACAGACAAACATACAGACAAACAGACAGACAGACAGACAAACAGACAGACAAACAGACAGACAAACAGACAGACACACAGACAGACAAACAGACAGACAAACAGACAGACAAACAGACAGACAGACAAACAGACAGACAAACTGACAGACAAACAGACAGACGAACCGACAGACAAACATACAGACAAACAGACAGACAGACAGACAAACAGACATACAAACAGACAGACAAACAGACAGACAAACAGCCAGACAAACAGACAGACTAACGGACAAACAAACAGACAGACAAACAGACAGACAGACAGACAAGCAGACAGACAAACAGACAGAAAGACAGACAAACAGACAGCCATTTTGTAAAAACCGGTTTTTTGAGTTCAGGGGGTCTCAAAACGTGGACATTTGACAAAAACGGTGAAAGGGTGGTCAAATTTTACACAAATCTAATACCGTCTCATTATAGGATGAGCATGTAAAAAGGGTAGGTAATAATGAAGGAATAAATTTAAGTAAAATTATTGTAAATACACTATTAAATGCATTTATTATTTTCAACTCATAAGAGTTAAATTTTAAACCAAAGAAAGATCAATGCAATTTCCAGATAGAAAATTAATTCTCCACCCGAAAGAAAACGGAATTTTCAACAAGAAATTAAAATTTCAAACCAGTGAGGTGAATCTACAAAAAATATGAATTTTTATCAAACTAGGTCAACTTTCAATAGGGTAGTTGAATTGTTAACTGAAAAAAATAAATTCTCAATAAAATACATCAATTTTGAAAAAAAAAATTTTAATGTCACAGCCAAAAGGATGAATGGTTGATTTTTCAACTCGAAAATAGGATTTTTTAATAATAATTTTCCACCAACAAGTAAAATTTTTATAATCATTTATTAATTTTAATCATTATTCAAATAGTTCAATTTGAATGAAAAATATGAATTTTTAACAAAAATGTTAATTTTCAACCCAATAGTTTGAAAAATATCAATTTTCAATAACAATATCAACTTTCACCAAAAAATGGCAAAGTTGAATATTTAATTGAAAAACATTACTTAACAACTAAACAAACAAAATTTTAAACAAAATTGTTACATTTTCATCATTAGAAATGAATTTTCAGCTGAAATGATGAACTGAAAGAAAATTAATTCTCAACGAATAATTTAATTCCAAAAGATAATTTCTTTAGCTAGAAGATAAATTTTATGAGACTGATATAGTTAAATTTTCAGCCACGGAGGTGAATCTTAAAAAAAATTGAATTTTCAAGAAACTAGTTCAAGTTTCAATCAAGTAGTTGAATTTTAAACTGAAAAAGATTAATTTATAACCAAATAGTTCAATTTTCAACAAAAAATATCAATTTTGCAGGAAGAACATTAACTTTCTACCATGAACACGAATTTCTGAAAATATAGATTAATTTTCAACAGAATTGTTCAATTTGACAGCCAAAAAGACGGATTACCTGCAAAACGGTTGACATTCCAACCCGAAAGTATAATTTTTTAACAAATAAACATTTCTACAGAGAAGATAAATTTCCATAAAAATAGTTCAATTTTCGAAAAAAAGGTAATTTCCTATTATACAATTTACTTGTTTACTAAATAAATGATTCCTTGAACAACCCAGCTCAATTCAGAAACAAACAGTTCCATTTTTAATAAAAAAAGGATGAATTTTCAGCCAAGAACATTCATTTTCGATCGAAAAAACGAATTTTCAACAAAATACATAAATTTTCTACTAGAAATATCAATTATTAATAAAGAATATCAATTTTAAACTAAAAATAGAATAGTAACATTGTTAATAACAAAAAATTTCAGCCGAATTTTTGACTACACTGGTGAAACTTGAAAAAAAAAAACGATTTTCGAGACAATACTTTAGCCCATAAGATGGTTTTTAAACCCCGAAGATTCATTTTCCTGAAAAATAGAATATTTATTTTTCCAATGGAATACTAGATTTTTTAAACAAAAGAGATAAATTCCAGACCAAAAATTCATTTTTTATTCATTTATTCAGTTCGAATTAAAGTGAAAGCCCGAGAAAAAGGGGAGAAAGGGTACGTTTCTTGAAAATAGACAAAGATCTATGAATAAGAAAAAATGTAAAAAAAAGTAATTTAGTTTCTTTGATTGTTTTGATTAAATTGATTTCCAATTGAAAATTTGTTATTATTAATTAATTAATTGACGTATAGGTTTAGGATTTAAATAAGACATAATTATAAAAGCTTCAATATTAAAATTTATAATTAGTGATAGAATATTAAATATATTCTTGAATAAATTCAGAATTTATTACTTAAATTAGACATAATTTTATTTAATTTATATTTTAAATAATTTTTCTTCCTCATAGAAGAAGCTTTGTAATGGCAACATTTTCGAAAAATATTTAATTCATTTAATTGAACCTTCCTCAATTTGAAAATGTCTAATACAATGTTCTAAGTAATTTTCCGTACGTGTGTGTGTGGATGTGTGTGGGGATATTTGTGTGGATGTCACACTTTTTTGTGAATACGATAACTTGAAAATATTAATACATTTTATTGAAGAGTAAGGAAGCTATTGTAATGCCTAATATTTGGAAATACAGTTTTTTATAGTAAAACTTTTTTCTTCAACAAAATTCAAAGTTGATGCAAATGAATGAAAGTTTCCTTGGTTCGAGACGACTCGATTGACCTAAATATTGATACATTTCATCAAAGAGTTGGGAAGTTATGGTAATTTATATTTTCAAATTGGTTTTTATACTAGAACTTTTTTCATTAATATGATTCAAAGATGATGCAAGAACAGAAAAAAAGTTTTCAATCGAGAGAAATTAATTGACCTATAATATAATCCTTTTTATTGGAGAGTAAAGAAGCTCTTGTAATGCATAATATTTCGAAATATGGTTTTCCATAGAACAAATTTTTTCTTCAACATAAATCAAAGTTGATGCAGGTATGTAAATGATTCCTTGGTTCGAGCCGAGTCGATTGACCTGCAATATTGATACATTTCATCAAAGAGTAGGAAAGTTATGGTAATTTATATATTTTTCAAATCGATTTTTTTAGTAAAAATATTCTCATTCTCATGATTTTAAGTTGATGCAATGATAAGAAAGATTCCTTAGTACGAAACGAGTCTATTGACCTATAATACTGATACACTTTATTAAAGAGCAGGGAAGTTATGGTAATTTATATATTTCTAAATTCGGTTTTTATGGTAAAACTGTCTTCTTCAACATAATTCAAAGTCGATTTAGAAATATGAAAGATTCCTTGGTAAGGGAAAAACCGATTGACCTAAATATTAATACATTTTATCAAAGAGTAGGAAAGGTATGGTAATTTATATATTTTTAAAATCGGTTATTTATACTTAAGCTTTTTTCATCAATATAATTCAGATTTGATGCAAGAACAGAAGAAAAGTCTCAATCGAGAAAAATCAATTGACCTATAATATTATTACATTTTTTCGAAGAGTGAGGAAGCTATTATAATGCATAATATTTGGTGATACGGTTTTTTATAGTAAAACATTTTTTCCTCAACATAATTAAAAGTTTATGCGGATATATAAAAGATTCCTTGATTCAAGACGAGTCGATTGACCTGCAATATTAATACATTTTATTAATGAGTGAGGAAGTTATGGTAATTTATATATTTTTAAAATCGATTATTATAGTAAAAATTTTCTCATTCTCATAATTTAAAGTTGATGCAAGAATATAAAAGATTCCTTGGTTCGAGACCATTCGATTGACCTATAATACAAATACACTTTATTGAAGAGCAGGAAAGTTGTGGTAATTTATATATGTTGAAAATCGGTTTTTCATAATAAAACTTTTTTCTTCAAAATAATTCAAAGTTGATGCAAAAAAATAAAAGATTCCTTGGTTAGGGACAAATGGGTTGACCTAAATATTAATACATTTTATCAAAGAGTAGGAAAGTTATGGTAATTTATATATTTTTGAAATCGGTTTTTTATACTAAGGCTTTTTTCATCAGTATAATTCAAAATTGATGCAAGAACAGAAAAAAAGTTTCAATCAAGACAAATCAATTGACCTATAATATTATTACATTTTTTCGAAGAGTAAGGAAGCTATTATAATGCATAATATTTGGTGATACGGTTTTTTATAGTAAAACTTTTTTTTTCAACATAATTCAAAGTTGATGCGGATATATGTATAAAGATTAGTATTATAGGTTAATTGACCTATAATACTAATACACTTTATCAAAGAGCAGGGAAGTTGTGGTAATTTATATTTGTTGAAAATCGGTTTTTCATGGTAAAACTTTTTTCTTCAACATAATTCAAAGTCGATACAAAAATATAAAAGATTTCTTGGTTCGAGACATATCAATTGACCTATAATATTAATACACTCTATCAAAGAGTAGGGAAGTTATGGTAATTTATATATTTTGAAAATCGTTTTTTTATATTAAAACCTTTTTCTTCAACATAATTCAAAGTTGATGCGAGCATACAAAAGATTCCTTGGTTCGAGACGAATCGATCGACCTATAATATTAATACATTATATTGAAGAGTGAAGAAGCTATGGTTATGCAGAATATTTGGAAACCCGGTTTTTTATAGTAAAACTTTTGTCACAAACATAATTCAAAATCGACGCAAGAACAAAAAGATTCCTTGGATCGTAGTTTATGGATGATCCCCTATAGTTGGAACAATTTACGTCCATCATATCAACATTCCCATTAAAAGCGTAAATCTTGAAAACAAAGAAAATATTTGATTAAAGAGAAGATCACTTTCTCTGATTCAGACTGATTCTGATTGTCCTACAACGTTACTTGTCCAAAGACGAAAGGCTCGTTGCACATCTCGTCAGTTTTGGTACGTAGGTCGCATAGCACATCGGTCACTGGTGCCAACTAAGAATTCAAAGCTAAAATCAAGTAGGGATGTTCGTTTGTGGTGTGGCCAACGCCGCCAGTTTCGTGCCAAATTCCAAGCGTTCCTGTACAATTTTCACTCGACCTTCAACGATCCTTGATTTTGAGACCAACTTGTCATTAATCATCTAAAACTCCCTAACTGTGCTTCAAAAACTATTATCTATTTACTAATTCATGTATTTTGTACTGCAGATTCACATACATTCGCATCATCCTGTGAACATAAGAAAAACAAGAAGCGATCTACACGAGGAAAATGGATGGTCAAAGTTAGAGAGTTAAAATTTAGATTCTGTCCGTTCATCTAGATGGTCGGAAGGGCATTCCATAATTTTTTCGATACGGAGGAACTATTATTTTGTGGCCAGTCTGACCGTTATAAGAAGATTGGACTCACGATCAGGATTATAAAGGTATCCTTTCAGGATGGCCCCGCGGAGGGCCGATATTTGTGCGTCAGCCCTCTAAGATGGCCAGGTTGACTGTCCTAGGAGATAAAGTCGACTATCTGAGATGATCAAATCGACCCTCTATCATGATCATTTCGGCCTGCTGAGATGATCACTTGGGCCCTCTGTGATGATCAGTTCGGGCCTATTGATTAATGATTAGTTGATCTCCCTGTGATGGTCAAGTCGACTGTCCGTGATGATCAAGTCGACCCTCTGAGATGATCGATTTGAACATATTTGTTTAACCTTCCAGAGATAGTCGTTTTAACCATCCAGAAGGCTGTCCTACAGTTGACCCTCAAACATAGTCATTCTGCACATCTTGATGGCCAGACTAACTTTTCAGTTTTCTTCGTGCACTGTGGTCCCGGCTGCGTAATTGGTAAACGCTCTACTCTGGAGTAGTGGCGTTCCAGGTTCAAATCCAGGCCGAGGTAGATTCTTCTTCGTTTTTTCAAAAATTATTGAACCAGTGATGGGAATATTAACAATCAGAGATTAGAAATTTTATATCGAAATTGAAATATTTGGTAGAAAATATGTTCTGTTCTTAGTGGAAAATAATTGAAGCACTTTGTTCAATTTTGAACTGTTTTGTTTGGAATTCATTTTTTTTTAAAGTTTCATTATTTCAGTTGGAAGCTCATCTCTTTGGATAAGCATTGGGCCATTCTTAAAAATTCTTTTTGGCTGTTGAATTGAACTGTTTTTTATTTAGATTGAAATCTTTCTGGATTTAAATTTAATCTATATTATTTTTGATTAAGAATTCATCTATTTTACTTGAAAATTCAAGTACTTGATTGAAAGTTGAACTGATTAGTTAAAAATCTATTTTTTTTTTTAAGATATATCATTGCCGTCAATAATCAATCGTTATGGTTAAAATTAAACTATTCATTCAAAAATTCGTTCTTCTTGGCAAAGAATTGATTTTTCCAACCACATCTGTAACTATTCCATTTTTGGTTAGAAATTTATATATTTATGAAAAATTGATCTTATCTACTTGAAAAATCGTCTTTTTTGTTTGAAAATTCATATCTGTGGGTAAAAATGAAATTTTTTGTGGTTGTTGACTGTAACTTTTAGTTAGAAAATTACGTTTTCAAAAATTTTGTTTATAGAAAGTTAATCTTCTCGGTTAAAAATAAATAATTTTGGTTGAAATTCAACTCTTTGTTTAAAAATTAGACTATTTATTTTTAAATTAAACTATTTGGTAGGAAGTAATTCTTTTGTTGAAGATTCAACTGTTTTGTGGAAAAATTCTTTTTTTTTTTTAGTTTCAAAATTCCACTCTTTTGTAGAAAATTCATGTATTTTTTAAAAAATTCTACTGTTTTCGTGAAAATCCATCTTCTTCGTGAAAAATTCACCTTTCGGTTGGAAGTTGATGTTCAAAATTAATTATTCTAGCTGAAAATGTAACTATTCCATTTTTTGTTGAAAATTTATCCTAACAATCCTACTGAAATATCTTTAATATTTCGCTTAAAATTCACCTTTTTAGTTGAGAATTCAATTATTTGGTTAAAAATTAGTCTTTTTTATGAAATTTCGTTTTTTTTTTCAAAATAACTTCTGAAACTAAACATTGAATCTTTCAATTTTTTGTTGAAAAATTATCTTTTTTTGTTGGAAATCCATCTTTTTGTTAAAAAATTAAAGTAGTTATTTGAAAATCGAACTATTCTGTAGATAATTAACATTTCGTTTGAAATTCAACTGTTTCGTATAAAATTCGTCTTTTTGGCTTCAAAATTCCAGAATTTGTTAAAAATTGAAGCATTTTGCTGAAAATGTTACTTTTTTGGTAAAAAATTTATTTTGTTTTATGCTCACCTCTTTGGCAGCAAATTTAACTATATTTCTTAACAAGATTTTCTTCCTCATTAAAAATTCATTATCTTAAATGAAAATTTAATCATTCTATTTTTGGTTGCAAAATTATCTTTGCAGGTTGGAAATCCAACTATTTAATTGAAAACTGATGTATTTTTTTTTAAATTCGTCTTATGGTTTTTTGTTGAATTTTAATCTTGATTCAAATCACCTTTTATTGTAAAAAATTTGATTTTCTCCTTGCAAATGTTAAAAAAATATGGAATAATCCTGAAATAATTAGAACAGCTGAACAAATTGAAAGAATTAAACCAAAATTGAAGGATTTTAATTTTAAAAATATTCTATTCATTGTTCATAAATATATTATTCTATTTGGAATTGAAAATCGTAAGCATTTTATATGGGATTCCGTATGGCATTGACATTGATTTTATTAAAAATCAACAACGCCACTCATGTATAGTGGCGTTCGTGGTTCAAATCCAGGCTAAGGTAGATTTTTTCTTGTTCTCCAAAAATCAATAATCCGAAATAATCGTCACTCTCCTATTATTCTTCTGTTTTTTGTGCAAAATATCTCAACATTTGAAAGTATTCTTCATTTATTTTGGAGAAGGGGGGGGGGGGAATTATGTTCCTCAGCGAGGAAGGACGGAGAGGGTAAAAATAGGCCAAAATTGGTAATCTACTTTATGGACAGCCTCTAAAAGAAAAATAAATCTCTGGAAGATTGGTTTAATTCGAAACGGATATGAATCCAGTCTGAGATAGTCGATGTCAATTCATATTTACGATCTACCCATGCCCTTGGAGTACGATTATGCTACTAATTACTAATAACGGCCCTATAAATTATGATCGTTTATTGCATCCTCATCGTCAACAAGCTTTACGAAGTACCGGTTTGACCTGTGTGCGGAGCAGACGAATATATCAATAACACATAAATGTGCATACAAGTTGACACTTAATGTATCGCGCAGCTCTCTGTGTGTTCTAAACTTTAACGTCGTCCAATCTTGAAGTGAAGTTTAGTATTTCGAATCTCCACAGAGTTATTCTTGAGGGGCCGTACTTAAATAACGCAGCGGATTCAAGTACAAATTAAAAATTAAATATTTTGTAATTTATTTTAACCCTTAAGTACTTGCGCCTTGTGGAGTTACACTAGCACTCGCGCTGCCGCGAACTGCCGCAGTACGCTTTTTTTTTTATTCCGAGACGCATATCTCGAAAACTATGAATGCTAAAAAAATTTGGTTGCTTCCGTTAAATTCAGCGATAAATTTCCATTCGAAAACCATTAACACAAGCAGAAAATATGTACTCATACTCAGTTTGCCGCGCCGCGGCAAAAGTCCGCGAGAAAGCGCCTTTTCACTTTGGCATTCAATTGCTTCGCGCTGCGGCAAACGGCCGCGGCACGCTTTTTTTTCATTCCGAAACCTATATCTCGAAAACTATAAAAGCTACAAAAACTTTGTTGCTTCCGTTCAAATCAGCGATAAATTTCCATCTGTAAACCATGAACATAAATACAAAATACGTACTCATACTCATTTTGCCGCGCCGCGGCAAAAGTTCGCCAGAAAGCTCCTTTCCACTTTGGCGTTTAATTGCTCACTGTTCGGATGAAAAAAATCGACGGTGTCGCTGTCATGTGTCTTGTGGCTTGACTTGAAAATACAGGGGGCGCGTTGGGCAGTTTTATTGAAAATAAAGGGTTGCTGCCACTTTGAAAAAAGTGCGGTCCTTTTGCCGCGTAAGCGAGTACTTGGGGGTTAAACAAAAAATGCCTCTTCTACTATAAAAGATGGCTTTTCAACAAAATACTTGAATTTCCAACAAAATAATTGAATTTTTAACATAACAGTTGAATTTTCAACCTAAAAATATGAATTTCCAACAAAACGTGTCCTAGTTTATTTTTAAATAAAGAAACATGGAATTTATAACAAAAAATTTTTTGAAACGGAAAAGAGAAATTTCCAAAAAATAAAGATTTTTCACTAAAGAAAGAACATTTCTCTTGAATTGTTGAACCTTCGAGCCGAAAGACAAAATTTCTCTACAAAAATTGAATTTACAAAGAAACAATATGACTTTAGCACAAAATTATTTTTCCACGAAACTGATTCTTTTTTTCCCAACAAAAATGAAATTTTAAACCAAGAAATTTTTTTTTCCACTGAAAAAGAAGAATTTTCAACTAAGAAAGATCAATCTTGAAAAAATGGAAAATTTACATTTTTAGTGAAAACAATAATTTTTAACCAAAAACAGGACTTTTCCACATAAAAGTTAAAATTTCAACCAAAGACACAAGCCTGCGATAAAAAAAATTAACAATGTAGTTTAGCTTTACACAAGTAGTTGAATTTTTAATTTGAAAAGATTAATTTCCAACAAAATAGTTAAACTTTCAACCAAAGAGATGAATTTTCAACTAAAAATATAACTCTTAAAAAACTGATTTCTTGACAAAGTGATTCAACCAAATCTTTCAAATAAAATAGTTCAATACTCAAGCGAAGAAGAATAATTTCTAACCAAAAAGATGCATTATCAAAAAATAAAAGAAATTTCGACGAAAGCGGATGCATTTATAAATCAAAAAGATAGATTATGAAGAATAGTTAAATTTACGATTAAAATATGAATTTTTAACCGAAAAATAAGTTTCTACAAGAAAAATTAAATTTTCAATTCGAAAAGACGAATTTTTACCCAAAGAGGGTGACTTTTTTACCAAATTCTTGAACTCTCAACCCAATCGTTGAATTTTTATCCAAAAAATGATTAAATTTTTCTAAAAACTAAAAAATAAGTCTCCACGAACAAAATTGATTTTTTCATCCAAAAAGACAAATTTTTTCAACCGAAAGGGATGAATTTTTAATGAAAATATGAAAATTTTTTTAGTTGTTTCTTCATCCAGAAAAGTTTTAAGTTCATTTCAACACTAAAATATAAATTTGAACAAAAAGTAAAGTTACTGAGAAATAGTTCAATTTTCCACAAATCAGTCGAATTTCCAAACAAAAGCATGAGTTTTTAACAAAATAGTTTTATTTTCAACCAAGAAGTTGCTTTTTTATCCAAGAAAGATGCAATTTCTCTTAAAACAGATGAATTTTTGATTTGAAACAAAAAAAATTGAAAATCTAGTTGAATTTTCATCCAGAAAAGATTCCAGCTGACTATTCGAGATCAAAATATTAAAATTAACCAAAGAGTGAATTCTTCACA
Source organism: Andricus quercusramuli (assembly GCA_932178445.1). Classification (NCBI taxonomy): domain Eukaryota; kingdom Metazoa; phylum Arthropoda; class Insecta; order Hymenoptera; family Cynipidae; genus Andricus; species Andricus quercusramuli. The sequence goes on along the minus strand of CAKNXH010001545.1, from coordinate 221,963 downwards.
TAATAGTTGAATTTTCAACAAAACAACAGAATATTCAAACAAAAATTATGAATTTTAAACAAAATTGTTAAATTTTAAACCAAGCAGTTGCACTTTTATCCAAGAAAGATGTAATTTTTGTTGAAGCAGGTGAATTTCGAAATCAGGAAGACAAATATTCAAAGAAGAGTTGAGTTTTAAACCAAACAGTAGCATTTTCATTAAAAAAATATGGAATTTCTCTCAGAACAGATGAATTTTAATTTAAAAGAAAACAAATTTGAAAAAAATATTTCAATTTTCATCCAGAGAAGATTCCAGCTGACTTTTCGAGATCAAAATATGAATTTTTTAACAAAAAATAAGTTTCTACGATCAAAATTAAATTTTTCATCCGAAGAGACGAATTTTTTCAAACCAAAGGGTTAACTTTTCGAGGAAATAGTTGTAATCTCTTCCAAATAGTTGAATTTTTCTCCAAAAAAGATGAAATTTGTACTAAAAAAAAATGAATTTTCAATGAAAAAAGGACATTTTTTTTCTTTCATCCAGAAAAGCTGTTAGCTCATTTTTCAACACTTGAATATGAATTTAAACAGGAAGTAAATTTTTTACGAAATAGTTCAATTTTTAACAAAACAGTACAATTTTCAACCAAGAGTATGATTTTTTAACAAAATAGAGAAAATTTCAGTTCTCTCTTCAAAAAGAAAAATATGAAAATTAACCAAAAAGTGAATTTTCTACAAAATAGTCGAATTTTCAACAAAACAACAGAATTTTCAACAAAACAACAGTACTTTCAACCAAAAATTATGACTTTTTAACGAAAGTGTTCAATTTTAAACCAAACAGTTGCATTTTCATCATTTTTGTCTAGGAAAAATCAAAATTCTACTAAAACAGGTGAATTTTGAAATCAAAAAGACAAATTTTCGAAAGAATGTTGAATTTTCAACCAAAAGGACTTCAGTAGACTATTCTGCAGAAAAATACAATTTCTAACACAAAAAGTACATTTTCGAGGAAATAGTTGAATTTCCAACAAAACAGTTACAGAACGATGCAATATTCCTCCTAAAAACAGATGAACTTTGAATTCAAAAGACAAATCTTCAGAAAAAATATTTTTCATTTAAAAAATATTTCAGTTCACTTATCAGCAACAAAATATGAATTTCGAGCAAACGGTCAATATAATACAAAGGGAGTTCGATTTTTAACTCAAAAAGACGAATTTTCAACAAAACAGTTAAATTTGCAAAAAAATGATGTCCGTTTGAGAAAATTGTTAAATTTTCAACCAAATAATAAAATTTATATATAAAAGGATAATCTTCACAAGAAATTTTTGCCGAATTTGCAAAACTGACGTACATGAGTGAAGGACCCCCTCCCCCCTTTCATAACAAATCGTGACAAAATGTCTCGACTCCCCCCCCCCGGGGGGGGGGGGGGGGGGGGGGTCCAAATCTATTCGTGGCAGCCGGGAAAAATCTATAGTTTGTTTCTAGTTTATTGAAATCTTTTCGAATTTAATATTATTCTTGTATATTTTAAAAACTACTGAATATCTCTTAAACATATTCGAATTTTTTTTTCAATTACAACTTCATTTAAACATCATCAAAAATCTACAGCTTGTTTCAAATTTGTTGAAATCTCTTAATATTTTGAATAATTTTTAAATCTTTTCAAAACTTCGAAATATCTTCCGAAATAATTCCTAAACAATTATTAACTCCAGCAAAAATTTAAAAAAATTTCCAGATTCTTTTTCGTCATATTTTAAGATCTTTAGAACTTAAAATTAATCGTATCGTTGGCATTGGTAATTTTAATTATATCTTAATATTGAAAGCATTTACAATTGAAGTTTTCTCTTTTGTCAAAAATGTTTGGAAACGTTAAAAAATCAATTGTATAATCAAATAAAATTACTTATTCGGAAATTGCGATTTAAAAAATTCCAAAAAATTCAAAAGAACTGAAAATTCTACTTGAAGCAATTTTCACGCAGTGTGCAACTAATCAGATAGTCAAGAGCAATGAGTGCAAGATTTTCAAAAATTCATTCCACAAATTTTTATATAGGGTAGAATCCCGAATTCTACCTTTAAAATGTATATTTAATTTCTAATACACCCTCCAAATCAGAATATTTTGTTGGTCTCGGTCACGGCTCGGTGATCTCAAAATTACCGAACTCCGACGTGATTCTTATCGTGGTAGTGGCGTGTGAAATATCAGGTCTTCCACTTTGTTTTCAATGAGCCTAAATTTAGGAAATTTTCTAGATTTCCGTTAAGGAAATTACTGCCTCATCAAAAAATTCTTTCTGAATTATTATTCATTCTCCTAGATAAGATTCTATACTATTTATGAATAAGAAGGTCCCTCATTAGTACTTATTTTTTCCCCATATCCGCCACTTCGAAACAAAAGGTAATCCTTCAAGTACATATGTTTTCCAAGTGTAATCACGTTTTCTTCAATATTTTCGTTCGACTTCAAATGTGGATGGAGCCTTTCTTTAAGTGTACGGCAGTATAGAATTATACAATTATAAAATTGTTGGGTTCTGTATACAAACTTTAAACTCTACCAATATAGTTACTCGATAAGATCTGATGTATGGCTGCCCAAGTTACTTTTCTTATGAGCCCAGACGCACTCTCCCGTGTCGTTTCCCAATGTCGGTTTGTGCTCGTTAGGAAACGCGTGAACCGTGCTCTTCTCGCTGCGTTTCAATTATTTTAGAGAAAATTAGCGCGACGACATAATTTACCGTTAGAAGAGGTCAAGTGCCCAGACCAATCCATATTTCATGTCATCAATTCAATTTCTCAGAGTCAAATCTCACAAAGGGAATAAAGTTCTCTTTAGGTGGAAATGGAACATAATTTCTTATGAACCATATCATGCGGCAGCATCAGAACACAAAAAAACTCACGAATCAAAATTATATTTTTGACTACCACCTTTTCGGCTCATTAGAGACAATTATGTGACTAAAGAAAAAAGAGTGAGAAGAAGGAAAGAGTCAACCAAAACCAACCTTTCACTCTTTTCTCATTCTTTCTCTGTCTTGCTGATACTATTAGGGACAATCAAGTTTCGAAGTCAATTTGGATTTCCTTATCAGGGATTATTAATAGGAAAGCTACATATTGCTCAAAGCATTTTTCGGTATAAGCGATTTTTATGAATGTCAAACAAACAGTGCCCAGACCAATCCATATCTCATGTCATCCATTCAATTTTTTAGAATCAAATCTTGCAAAAGAAATAACATTCTTCCATGATTAAAATAAAATCTTCTTTCTTCCAACCATTTCAAGTATCAACATCAGAAAATCCGGCTGCTCAGAGACAATTATACAACTGAAGAAAATAGAGGAAGAGAAAAAAATTTCAACCAAAACCACCTTCTCATCCTTCTTTATTTTTTCTCTGCCTTTTTTATATTTCTAGAAACAAAAATGGCTTGAAGCCAATTTGTACTTCCTCATCAAGGGTTGTTCATGAGAAAACTGGATATTGCCTGAAGGATGTTTTGTATTAGCAATCTTTAGAAATGATAAACAAACAGTGCTCAGAACAATCCAATTCTCATGTCATAAATTCAATTTTCCAGAGTTAAATCTTACAAAAGGAATCAAATTTTTTTTAAAACAAAACCAAATCTTCATTCTTATGAAGCATTTATGAAAGTGAACCAAAACCAACTTCTTTTCCTTCCTAATTCTTTCTCTGTCTTTTTTATACTATCAGGGACAAGCATGTTTTGAATCCAATTTGGAAATCCTCGCCAGGGATTGTTGATAAAAAAACTACACATTGCGCTAAGGATTTTCTAGTGATAGCAATTTTTATAAATGTCAAACAAACAGTATCCTGACCAACTCAATATTGAATATCATCAATTCAATTTTTTAAATTGAATGGTACCAAGTAAAAAATAATTTTCGACTAATAAGAGAGAATTATATAACTGAAGAAAAAAAGAAGAAATAAGAAAGAGCCAACAATAACCGATCTCTCACGTTTCCATATTCTTTCTTTGTCTTTTTCATACTACTAGGGACAAACAAGTTTCGAAGCTAATCAGGACTTTCTCATCAATGATTGTTTATTGAAAAACCACACATTGTTCAAAGGATTTTTTGGTATTAGCGATTTTATGAATGTCAAACAAACAGTACCGAGACCAATCCACATCTCATTTAATCAATTAAATTTTTTAGAATCAAATCTTGCAAAGGAAATAAAATTCTTTTATGATCGGAATGAAATCTTCTTTCTTCCAACCATCTCAATTATCAACATCAGAAAATAAAAAGTGTTACAACCCAAAGTTAGATTTCCGACTCCTTACTTTCCGGCTGCTCAGAGGCAATTATACAACTCAAGAAAATAGGGGAAGAGAAAAGAAAGTCAATTAGAACCAAAAACCTTCCTCATTCTTTCTCTGTCTTTTTCATGCTACTAGACAAACATGTTTCGAATCCAATTTGGACTTACTCATCAGGGACTGTTCATGAGAAAACTAAATATTGCCTAAAGGATGTTTTATATTAGCAATCTTCAGAAATGTCAAACAAACAGTGCCCATAACGATTCAAATGTCATGTCATCAATTTAATTTTTCAGAGTCAAATCTTACAAAAGGAATGAAATTTTGTTAAAAATGGAATCAAATCTTCATTCTTATGAAGCATGTCATCTACCAACATCAGAACAGGAAAAATGTCACAGATTTCCGACAACCTCCTTTTCGGATCGTTGAAGACAATCATATAACTGAAGAAAGTAGAGGCAGAGAAAAGAAAAGTCAATCAAAACCAACTTCTCTCCTTTCCTTATTCTTTCTATCTCTTTTTATACTACCAGGGACAAGCATGTTTTGAATCCAATTCGGATTTTCTCAGTATTGTTTATGGAAAAACTAGATATTGCTCTAAGGATTTTCTGGTATTAGCAATTTTTGTGAATGTCAAACAAACAGTGCCCAGACCAATCAATATTTCATGTCATGAATTCAATTTTTTCAGAATCAAATCATACGAAGGAAACCAAATTCTATTGAGATCGAAACCAAATCTTCTTTCTTATGGAAAATTTTATGTACTAGCATCAGACAACAACAAAAAACTCACGAATAAAAATTAGATTTTCGACTAGCTTCTCTCTAACTTATTAGAGACCATTATATAAGTAAAGAAAAAAAAAGAAAAAGGAAAGATTTTTCTATTGGAAAACTACACATTGCTCGAAGGATTTTTGGTATGAGCAATTTTTATAAATGTCAAGCAAACAGTGCCGTGACCAGTTCATATTTAATGTCATCAATTCAATTTTTTAGATCATATCTTAACATGGAAATGAAAAATCATTTTAAGTTAGAAATCAAATCTTCTTTCTTGTGAACCATTTTATGTAATCGTCAGTACACAAAGTAGCTCACAGATTAAAATTAGCTATCGAATAAGCTACTTTTTGGCTCGTTAGATACAATTATATAACTAAAGAAAAAAAAGAGAAAGGAAAAAGTCAACCAAAACCAAACTTTCACCCTTCCATATTCTTTCCTGCCATTTTTATACTACAAGCGACAAACAAGTTTTGAAGCAAATTTAGACTTCCTCATCAAAGATTGTTTATAGTACAACTACGTGTTGTTCACAGGATTTTTTTATATGAGCATATTTTTGTAAATTTCAAACAAACAAAAAGTTGTCTTCAGATCGAACTGGAATTTACTTTCTTATGAACCATGTCATGAACCAACATCAGAACACAAAAAAAAACTCAGAAATCAAAATTAGGTTTTGGAAAACCTACTCTTCGGCTCATTAGATACAATTTTATAACTAAAGAAAAAAAGAGAAAGGAAAAAGTCAACCAAAATCAAAGTTTCACCCTTCCATATTCTTTCCTGTCTTTTTTATACTACTAGCGACAAACAAGTTCCAAAGCCAATTTAGACTTCCTCATAATCAACACAGTGTGTAAAATCACAGTTTTCCAAGTAATTTTTAAAGACATCTACATTTTTTACTTCATTGAAATGAAAAATTACACATACTCAATTGCCTACATTCAAGTGTCCAGGCCAATTCTTATTTCATGTCACCAATTCACATTCTCACAATCAAATCTTACAAGGGAAATCAAATTCTTTTAAGATAGAAATAAAGTTTACTTTCATATTTTTCATCTTTTCTTCTTCTCACTCTCTTTTCTTTAATTATCTAATTGTCTCTAATAAGCCAGCTAAGATGTAGCCAGAAATCCAATTGAAATTTCTGAGCTTTTTTGTATTCTGATGATGGTACATGAAATAGTTCATCAGAAAGTAGGTTTCATTTGTATCTTGGAAAAGTTGTTTCCCATTGTAAGATTTGACTCTGAGAAATTCAATTGATGACATGAAATATGAATCGGTTTTGGCACTTGAGTTCATGTAATTTGTCAGTTTGTTGCAGTAAACAATTTAGACATCTTTAAGAATTATTTGGTAAACTTTGATTTCGCAAACTATGTTCACTGTCATGACAACTTCATTTGGCGGAATTATTTGCTTAGCATTTCTAAAAATTGCTAATACCGAAAAATCCTTCAAGTAATATGTAGTTTTCCTATAGACAATCTCTGATGAGTATGTTCAAATTTTCTTCAAAATATGTCTGTTCCTAGTAGTATAAATAAGACATATCAAGTATAAGAAAAGAGTGAGAGCTTGATTTTGGTTGACTCTTTCCTTTTTCTCACTCCTTTTTTTGAATGATATAATTGTCTCTCTAATAAGCCGGAAAGGAGGTAGTCGGAAGTTTTTATTTGTGAGCTTTTTTGTGTTCCGATGTGGGTACATGAAATGGTTCATAAGGAAGTAAATTTCATTTCGATCTTGAGAGAATGTTACTTCCTTTGTTAGATACTTCCAGAAACAAACCTGTTTCAAAGCCTATTTAGTCTTCCTTATCAAGAATTGTTTATAGGAAAACTATTTTGTTCAAAAGATGTATTGATATTAGCCATTTTCAGAAACACGAAACAATTCGGCAAAGTATGAGGTTATCAGTACGATCAATATAGTTTGTAATATCACAGTCTGGAGCCCTCTGAATGAAATGGGGTTCAATTTAAAATTATTTTTTTCAGCAATAGTCTACTAGAATCAAACCGATTTGATGTAGTGCTAATTTTTGTTTCTATTTCAGAAAACCCAATGTGTTCAAGTTCTCACGAAAAATTCGAACATACGGCAAACATCTAATCCAAATAAAAAATCATTCTCTTTTGTGACCTGTACTTTCCTTCAAATTTTGCCTCATTTGAAGCGCAATGAGTCTTTCAAGTATCCTTCGGAATTAATACTTCGCATGTTTCTGACTCAAATTGAATTATTTCTTCGAAATAATAAATTACTTCCAGTGCAAAGTGATAAATCAAGAACCTTTACATTGATAAATAAGAGATCTTGTTTTGTGTCTCTTTGGTAGAACTGAAAAATGTAAGACCGTCAATAGGGAGTGGTATAGATATATACGAGGAGGTGGAGGATGAGAAGGAGGAGGAGGTTGTAAAACATAAAGTGCCACTGATCATGTCCCTTCTCTCTTTTGGACCAATCCGATGATTTCTGACCTTTACCTACCGGCTATCGGTTTCTCCTGAAGGATAAAATACTGCAGCCGTTAAAGGACTCAGGACAAGGAGGTCTTTCTGTCGACATTTGCTATACACCGTGTCTAGAATCGGCTGATGTAGCACCGGCATTAAAGGCAGGGCTGAGTCGTGAAAACTGAAATACGAGCCACGTGAGAATATCATTAGCAAATTGCTTAATTTACGGACCATCCGGCACAGCCTCATGGAGGTATCGCTACATTCGTTTGTCTGCAAAGAGGCCCCTCGAGGAACGCATTGCAATCGTCCATTTTTTCTTCCTTATCTAGGACAATTGGCACAATGATTAGCCAATTAAGGAATTTTTCCAGTTTAACAATTTGTTAAAGAGACGGTGATATATTTTTAAAAATTAAAAATAATGCTAAAAAATACCATGATTGGCCACGATGACATAGTGATTAGCATAGGCTAATGATTGTATTATTAGCTAGCAAAATGTGGTAAAATATCGTTATTAGCCATATCAGGTTATATAGATTAATGACTTTTAAAAGACAGTGGTTAGTCTCTAAGTCTTATAATAATTGTTTGAGGTCCAAAATGTTTTTAAAATAGTTTTCACTCATTATTCGTAAGACAAAGTGACAAACAATTATATCCATAGCCTATATGAAATTTTTTAAATTTTTTAATTAATTTCGACACCGATAATTGTAATTTGCTTCTTAGATATTGTGGCCAATAATTATTATTTCAGTTGCATTAAGAACCAAATGGTTGAACTTTCAAGCATAAAATACCAATTTTCAAGCAAAAAATATTACTTCTCTACCATAAAAGATGAATTGTCGATTCAGAAGTTTCATTTTTAACAAAATATTCAAATCTTTAACATAATATTTATATTTCTAACCAAATAGTTGATTTTTCTAATTACAAAGATGCATTTTCAACCAAATGGTCGAATTCTCAAATAAAAAAGATTAAAATTGAACCATCGAAGAAGATAAATTTACAATCCAAAAAGATGAATTTGAAAAAAAAAACAGTTGAATATTCGACGAAAAAGTATGAATTGAATTGAATAGTTAAAATTCCAACAAAATAATTAAACTTACTTCAAAATGGTTGAATTTTCCACAAAAAGGATTCAGTTTTCATCCAAAAATACAAATTTTCAACAAAACAGTTGATTTTTTAATCTAAAAATTCAAATGCTTTAGAAAGCGGTTGATTTTTTAACTCCAAAAAGTTGATTTTCAACCAAAAATTTAACTTTCAATTAGGACAGTTGAATTTTCCACCGAATAGTGGAATTTTCAACTAAATAAATGAATTATTTTTAAGCCAAAAAATATAAGTTTTCGAAAAAAATAGAGTAGTTTGACTTTTATTTAAAAAAATAATTTTTCAACGGAAAAAAAAATTTTAATCACTTTAATTCAGCCGAAATTGATGAAATGGTTTAATCCTCAACCAAAAAAATGGATTTTTCAACAAACAATATTAAATTTTCTACACAATAAAAAAGGATTTTTAACAGTATAAATTTAACAAAATAGTTAAATTTCCAACAAAATAATTAAACTTTTTTCAAAATAGTTGAATTTTCAACAAAGAAGATTCAGTTTTCACCAAAAATCTAAAAAGTCGAATGCTTTAGAGAGCGGTTCTATCATAAACTCGAAAAGATAAATTTTCAACAAGAATTTTAATCTTTAATTAAGAAAGTTGAATTTTCCACCAAATAGCTGAATTTTCAACTAAATAAAAATATTATTTTTGAGTCAGAAAATATATGTTTCTTCTCAACAGGAAATATTAAATTTTCTACCCAAAAAGAAAGAATTTAGAAAAAAATACATCGATTTCCCACCAAATAGTTGAATTTTAAAATAAGATATAAATGATACATTTTCAACCAATAATGAAATAGTTCAGTTTTCAGAAAAAAAATTAATTTTTCACACAAAAATAATAGTTGAATTTTCTACCAGAAATAGTTGAATTTTCTACGAGAAATAGTGGAATTTTCGACTAAAAATATGAATTTTCAATAATAAAATGAATTGTCAACTGAAAGATTAATTTTCTACCAAAATGTTGAATTATCCAGCTAAAAAGATGAATTTTCTGCAGAAAAAATTGTGATTTCCAAACCGTTAATACGAATTTTCAATAAAAAAGCTAATGTTTAACCAAGTAGTTGAATTTTCAACTAAAATGCTGAGTTTCAGCGAAAAAACCAAATAATTAAAAAAAAGTTGAATATTCAAACAAAACAGAGTCATTTTTAACCAAACAGTTGCATTTTTAATTTAAGATGATAAATTTTTTTTCAGGGAGAATAACTTCCTACCAGAAAAGACGAATTTTTAACAAATAACTTGAAGTTATAGCTAAATAGTAGATTTTTCAACAAGAAAGATTAATTTTAAATTAAAAATATTATTTGTTGACAAATAATGAAATACATGCATTTTCATTGAAAATAAAATTAATTTTCAACTAAAATGATGATTTTCCAACAAAACAAAAGAATTTTTAACGAAAGAGTTTAATATCTGAAGTAAATAGTTAAATTTTCAACCGAAAAGATGACTTTTTAACCATGTGATTAATTTTTTACCAAAAAAGACGAACTTGCTACCCATAAAGTTGAATTTTCAAACAAATCATTCTTGTCTAATAGAAAAAGATCAATTTTCAACCAAAAAGTTGAATTTTCAACTAAAAGAGATCAGTTGTCAACCGAAAATGAAATAATTACATTTTCAGTGGAGAAAATTAATTTCCACTCAAAAATCAAACAAATTTACAAAGAAATTGTTAAATTTTCAAATAAGTAGTTTAATTATCAACCAGATTTTTGTATTTTCTATTGAAATAGATGAATTTTCAACAAAAAATATTGGTTTCTAGGAAAAAGTTTATTTTAAACAAAATAAATAAATTTTCTTCGAAATAATTAAATTTTGAACTCGAAATCTACATTTCCAACCAAATAGTTTATTTTTTTGTCTAAAAGAGATAAAATTTCATCAAAAAATAGAATAGGTGAATTTGTAGTTAAAAAAGTTATTTTTCTACAACAACAACAAATTTGAAATGAAATGTTTCGAAATAGTAGTAGGTTTGATTTCCTTAGATTTTGATCAATAGATATACGTAGATGAACAAAAAATAGGAATAAATAAATTGAAAATAAAATCGAATTGAAGCAGCAAACTATATCGAAAATTAATTACAATGTAATTGACAATAATTTAAATTTTACAATAGATAAACTAATCGGAAAGTGAAAAATTTAATGAAAACAAATAATAATTCCCTAATTGTGTAATGAATTGAAAACCAATTGAAACTGAACAAATCAAAATTAACAAAGTCGACATGCAATCAGAATGATGAAAAAAATAATGTAAATCATCAATGATAATAAATTTAAAAATTGATGTAATGAATTTCCCATCCATAAATCACGTGACGCAACTGATGACCAATTTTCCCCTTTAACTTCTCCCTATGTGAAGATTTTTCAAAATAAATTTTCATTAATAAACTGCATTCAATAACTATTGATTCAAATCTGATCTAATTAAGAAATAACAAATTTCTTGACATTTGTATATATTTCAGAGTAGCATTACAGCTTATGAAAAAATTGCAAATGTGCTGAAAAATAAAAAAATAAAATTTTCGCAGAAAGGTTAATGTAGAAATATTAGGGCATACGTGTACTTGAGGAAAATCTGAAATTTCTTCATTCAAGGAAACAACTTTAATATACAGGTTGAGCGAAGTAGCCCCACAGGTTGTGAACAAATTGCAAATGCGCTTAAAAATTAAACAAAATTTCTTCAAAAATATTGATGTAGGACTAGTAGAGCATACATGTACTTCCGGAATAATTGAAATTTCTTCATTTTAGGAACACTGCTTGCTTGTTTTTTTAAACTCTTTCGAACAAACTTTATCAAACAAACTTTTCCAAAGCAAACTTTTTCAAACAAACTTTTTCCGACAACAAATACCTGCAAGCAATTGTTGACATATGCAACGTTGGGTGATTATTACAACTAACTTCTGGCGGCAATTTGATTTGAAAATATAAACTCAATAAATAAAAAGCATTGCTAGTGATCGACGTAGCCCCGTGATCGAAGTAGCCTCACAAACAGTGATCGAAGCCCCATAGGTTGTGAACAAATTGCAAATGCGCTTACAAATCGGACAAAATTTCTTTAAAAAAATATTGATGTAGGACTATTAGGGCATACATGTACTTCCGGAAAAACTAAAAATTTTCCATTTAAGGAACACTGCCTGCTTGTAACAAACTTTTTCCGACAAGAAACACCTGCAAGCAATTTTTGACATATGCGATGTTGGGCCACTAGTGGAACTAATTTCTGACAGATATTTGATTTAAAAATATAAGCTCAATGGAAAAATATGCTAGTGATTGACGTAGCCCTTTGGTGGAAGTAGCCTCACAAACAGTGATCGAAGTAGCCCTACAGGTTGTGAACAAATTGCAAATGTGCTTAAAAATTAAACAAAATTTCTTCAAAAAAATATTGATGTAGGACTATTAGGGCATACATGTACTTCCGGAAAAACTAAAAATTTTCCATTCAAGGAACACTGCCTGCTTGTAACAAACTTTTTCCGACAACAAACACCTGCA
>CAKNXH010001545.1:181231-198239 GCA_932178445.1 Andricus quercusramuli | reverse complement strand
ATAGACATAGACATAGACATAGACATAGACATAGACATAGACATAGAAGAAATTAAATTTAATCTTAAAAATTCTTATTTCCAACAAAAACAGATACATTTTCTGCCAAGAAGATTAATTTTCTAATTTTGAGTTAAAAACATTACTTCTAGATTGTAAAAACTAAGAATTTTTAAGAAAGAAGTTGAACATTTGATCACAAAAATTAGTTTTTAACCAAAGTGATCAATTTTAAGCCAAGAAGATTAGTTTTCTAACCGGAAATATAAATTTTTAATAAAATGCATGCATTCTTAAGAATATAAAAAAATTTGAAAACGAAGAAATGAATTTTCAATCAAAATAATAAATATGCAAGCTGAAAAATCCATTTTTAAATTAATAGAAGAATCTCTACCCAAAAAGATGAATTTTCAACAAAAAATGTCAACATTTGAATTAAAAATATTTTTATTTAAAAACAGAAGCAGTTCATTTTTCAACCAGAAAGTTAAATTTTCAACGAAAAAGTATTATTTTCTACCAAATAAATACGATTTTCCAATTAAATACATCCATTTTCAATCAAATAGTTAATGTTTCAAATAAAAAAAGTTAATTTTTTAACAAAAATGGAATTGTTAAATTTCCACTTGAAAAAATACATTTTAAACCAAAAGAATGTACTTCCAACAAAAAATATAATAAATAATATTTTAACAAAAAGAAAAAGATTCAAAATTGAAGAATAGAAGAGTTGATTTCAATAAAAAATACGAATGTTTAACAATCTAATTCAATCCTTCACTAAAACTGATTAGTTTACAAAAAAACAAGTTGTATTTTTAACCAAAAAGATTGAATTTTCACCCAAAGAAGAAAAAAATTCTTAAATTTCTCTACCAAATTTGTATTTTTTTAAAGTGATTTACAGAATAAGAAGCTGAATGATGAATGATTTCGAAAACCGTTGACATTTAAACTCCAAAAGGTAAATTTTTTAAACAGGAAAGATAAGTTTTAAGCCAAAAAGTTAAAGTTTCATGCCAAATAGTTAAATTTTCCAGAAGATAGTTTAATTTTTGAGCCAAGAGTGGGAATTTTCTATGAAAAAAGGCAAATCTTTAACAAAACAGTTGAATTTTGAACAAAATAATCAAATTTTATAAAAATACATAAATTTTCAACCAAATTATAGAATTTTCAACTACAAATTATCCAGTTTTCACCAATAATGGAATCGTTAAATTTTCAGTTCATTTGTATGCCAAAATACATTTTTTCAAAAAAATAGTTAAATTTGCAACCAAAGAGATGGATATTCAGGTAATAAAATGAATTTCTATCAAACCATTTCCAAATGGAATAGTTAAATTTTCAGTTCAAAAAATTAATTTCCAACTGAAGAATAAGGAATTTTCAACAAACTGATTAAATCTTCAACCAATAAAATGAATCTTCAACAAAGTACTTCGACTTTCAGCCAAGAAGTTGACATTTCTAACAAAAATGATTAATTCTGAATTATTAATATGATAGTTGAAAATTTAAACCAAAACTATACATTTTCAACCAAAAATAGTTACAAAAAATTAACTTCTCACAAAAAATATTTTAAAATTAAGATCGAAACAGAAATCCACTTTATCATGAATAATTTTCTACAAAATGAGTATGAAAAAGATTCAAAATTAAACAGTAGACTTCTAAATTTTTCCTATTCGTGGAATCTGTAATAGTCTAAATAGATTGGTTTGAATCACCCAAAAAAAAATAAATAAATAAATAAAAAAATATTTGGATTTTCTTATTGGATTCATATCGTCACAAAACCTGATAATTCCCCCACCCCCTTCCTGACACTGTGAAATAGTTTAAAAACTGCCCTTAATAGAAAATTATAAAAGGATCATTAATTTAAATAATTTGAAAAAGGATACTGATGTAAAAAAAATGATAAATTCAAATCCAAAATGGTGGGATAATCTGGATGAAATAAAATAAAATGGACTTGAAATCGGCGAAGCTTGATGTGTCACCTACTCTTTAATGCAAATGGCTCTGATTTAAATTTAGACAATAAGGAAAAATACGCAGGGAATATTTTATAGATCTGCTTTACGTAAGTCCTCTTAGCGACGAACATACTAGAATAATGTTTTTGAAAGCAGCGCGCTTTAGATAAGACGAGGCGCTTTCTGCATCTCAAGCGAAGAGTCGCGAAATTTATACAGATGGAGAAAATCTATACCTGTGTATAATTCTACTTTTTTATGGATTTTCAATAATTTTTCGATCATATTTTGAAAGTTACTTAAATATTCATCAGCGTTACAAAATTTAAAAATAATTTAACAATCTTGAGCAAATGCTCTCGAGAGTATGCTCAGCATTTAAGCTCGAACAGAGCTTTTATAGAGCATTACAGAGAATTTAAAGCACTTATTGTTTAAACAAATTGTTGTAACAATTTATCTTCTTATGTTAGAAATTCAAATATTCGGTTCGAAATTCCTGTATTTTATTAAAAACTCGAATTTTTTGGGAGAATTTTTAATGTTCTTGGCGGCTAATTCATCCTTTTGGTTGAAAATTCTTTTAAAAATTCAAATATTTGGTTGAAAATTCATGTACTTTGTTAAAAATTCATCTTATTGGTTGAAAATTTCAAAATTAATCTTCTTGGTTTCATACGAGATGTTTCTTATTTAGTCTTAATGTTATTAACTGTAAATATATTTCCACTTTTTGTCTGAAATTGATCTATTTTGATAAAAATTTAATCTTCTTGGTTGAAAATTATACTAATTCGTTGAAAATTGACTTTAATTTTATTGAAAATTAATTGTTTTTACTGAAAATTTAACTGTTCTATTTTTAGTTGAAAATATATCTTCCTTCAGTGGAAAATTAACTATTTGTTGAAAATCCGTATTTTTTGGTAAAAAAGTACTCTCATTAGTTGAAATTTCATCTTTTTCCATTTGCTGAAAATTCGCTTGTTTTTTGTTTGTCAATTTATTTTACTAACTGAAAAATATGCTTCTTTATTTCTTGTAGAAAATTTTTCCATTTAGTTTAAAATGCATGTATTTGCTTGAAAATTAAATTTTTTTTGAAGATTCATGATTTTAGCTGAAAATTCACTATAACTATTACATTTTTTGTCGAAAATTTACCTTTTTTGATAGAAATATACTCTTTATCGTTTAAAAATTATCTGCCTAGTAGAAAATTTAACTATTCTATTTTTTGTTGAGAATTTATTTCTTTCATTGAAAAAAAAAACTGTTTCGTTGAAAATTCATTTTTTTTGTTTTATAGAAAATTCTTCTTTTGGCTTGAAAAATCCAGTATTTAGACAAAAATTCATATTTTTGGATAAAAATTCATCATTCAGGTTGAAAAATAATTTCTTTTGTTGAAAATTCATTTCTTTTCAGTTGAAAATTAATTTTTTTCAACTGAAAATATAACTATTCTATTTTCGGTTGAAAATTAAATAATTTCGCTGAAAACTCGTTTTTTTTTTAAATTTACTTTTCTAACTGCAAATTGAAATATGTATTATATTTTTGATTTGTAAATTCGTGTTCATTGGTTTATTATTGAATTATTTTGTTGAGAATTCATTTTTAATTAAAAATTGATTGTCTTGACTGAAACTATAATTTTTGTATTTTGAGTTGAAAAATAATTTTTTTTGTTATGAAAAAAAAAATAATTTTTAATTCTTTTTTGTTTTTGGTTGAAAATTTATTTTTCTGATATTTTAAATTTTCTAATATTGGTTGAAAATTGATGTTGTTTAGATAAAAATTCATAACATTTGATGAAAATGATTCTTTTTTGGTAAAAAATTAATCTTTTGGGTTGAAATTCAACTAACTATTTGGTTAAACATCAATATTTCTGGTTGAAGATTCATCATTCTATTGAAAAATTCATTTCTTTGTTAAAAGTTGATCTTATTAATTGAAAATTGATCTTTTTTGTTGAAAATGACATTTTTCTTATTTAGAATTAATTTTTTAAACTAGAAATGTAACTGTTCCATTTTTTATCAAAAATGTATCTTTTCTTTAATAAATTTACTTTTCTTGGTTCAAAATTATACTACTTCATAATAATTTCTTTGGCTGAAAATTAGTTTCTTTTTAGTTGAAAATTAATTTTTTTCAACTGAAAATATAAATATTTTATTTTCGGTCGAAAATTAATTAATTTCGCTGAAAACTCGTTTTTTCCTTAAATTTACTTTTCTAACTGCAAATTGAAATATGTGTTATATTTTTGGAATGTAAATTCATCTTTTTTAGTTTAATATTGAATTATTTTATTAAGAATTCGTTTTTTTATTGAAAATTGATTGTCTTAACTGAAAATTTAATTTTTATCCTTTTTGTTTAAAAAATCCTTTTTGTTGTTATGAAAAAAAATTTTTTTTCCAAATTTTTTGTTGTTGTTTGAACATTTATTTTTTTGGAATTTTAACGGTTCTAATCTTGGTTGAAAGTGAATGTTTTTTATATGAAAGTCAATCAACTTTGTTGAAAATGAGTCTTCTTTGGTAGAAAATTAATCTTTTGTGTTGAAAATTCAACTATTTGGTTAAAAAATCATATTTTTGGTTGAAGATTCTTTGTTTAAGTTAAAAATTCATTTCTTTGGTTGAAGATTTATCTTTTTGACTTGAAAACACAACTGAAAAGTGTTTTAAATACGTGATCGAATTTTTAAACAACAAAGATTAAATATTATCCAGAAACAGTGAATTTTTCAGAAGACAGTTGAATTTTCAATCCAAAAAGATGAATTTTTTAACAAAATAATGAAATGTTCAATTAAATAGTTGAATTTCCAACTAAAATAATAAATCTTGAACACGAAAATGAATTCTTGACAAAAACATTCAACGCTCAACCAAGAAGTTGAGTTTTCAATAAAAAAATATCAATTCTCAACAAGAAAAATGACAGATATTTTAACGATAAAAAAGATTTGAATTTGAAACTAATTACATTCGAATGGAACCAAAAAGATGAATTTTCAGAGAAAAATATTATAGTTGAAGTTTCAACTAAAAAAGATTTGAATTTTGAATGAAAAACAATTATTTTTTGAAACCAAAAAGGCGAAAAAATAATTTTCAAGAAAAAATTTGAATTTTCAAGCCACACAGTTAAATTTCATACTAACGATACATTTTTAACTAAAAATGAAATAGTTAAATTTGCAATCAAATGAATTAATTTTTAACGAGAAAAAAACCAATTTTCAACCAAAATTTCAATGTTTAACCAAAATGAAAATAAATATCAATATAAATTAGAATCTTCAACTGTTGAAATGAATTTTTAACAATGTGGGTCAACTTTCAACGAATGAGTTCAATTTTTTATCAAGAATATTAATTGTCTAATAAAATTATAAATATAATATAAATTAGTTTAATATATTTACATTATATTTAACTAATAATTTAAATTATATATATCAAAAATATATATTTATTATTAGTTAAATATAATATAAATCAGAATCTTCAACTCTTAAACTCAAATTTTAACAATGCAGGTCAACTTTCAACGAATGAGTTTAATTTTTTATCAAGAATATTAATTTTCTAACAAGAAAGACAAATCTACAAAAAATTAGATACAGTTGCAACGAATTCGTTATTTTCAAGTAAAAACGATCAATTTTCAATTTTTCAATAGTGAATTTTTCAGTTTAGCAAATTATTTTCCAGCAAAAAACAAGGGAATTTTCAACAAAATTGTTAAATTTTCAACCAATGAAATGAATGCTGAAAAAATTAGTTAATTTTTACGTGAAGAAAATTATTTTCAAACTGAAAAAATAAACTTTCAATAAAATATCTAAATCTTCAAACAAATAATATAATTTTTAAACAAAAAAGATCCATTAACCGAAAATATAATAGTAGACTTTCAATAAACTTTTTAGAGGTTTGCGAAAAGGTGAACAGGAGAAAATGTATAAAGTAGGGTGCTCTCAACAAGTAAATATGATCAGATTCATTTGAAAAATTTAATTCTAACATTGAAAACAATTTTCTTCAACAAATTTCATGAAATTAAAATGTTTTTTGGTTTTAGGAGATAATTTATCAATTTTTGAAGCAAAGTTTGTGGAAGTAAATACGCTTCGACGGAAAAAAGTAAGAAAAAAACTTTTTTTTCTTGAAAAAAGAATATTTCAAAAAATGACGAAGAATACAATTCTGGTAATTGGTACATTGGGTTGCAAAAAAATCAGTTTTTCGTTTAATAATGACTACCACGTCAGTTGTATGTTATCACGACCAAAGATATCATAAACATCACGACTCACTTTTCAGGCGGCCCTACAGTTTCATGAAATGCTGATTTGGAATAAAATATCGTACATCACTCATGAGGTTACACAGGTCCTTACGTGGAACCTAATGTTCGCAAGGATTGATCTGCTCGTAAAAACATGTCTAGCCCCACTTGTGATATAATATACTATTAAAAAAATATGCATTCATTTTTTCAACAATTAGAAAAAGTTTAGTGTGTGTGTCATAAGAAAACTTTAGGTTTCTTTAGGACATTCTACCCTCCTTTCCTTGCATTAAGACGTAGTTTTTGAACGGCCCCTTAATACTTGCATCTGAGAATTGCGATATAAATCTTCATAGTTGAAAATTGGCTCATTGGCTCATAAAATGCTGATTTCGAATAAAATATCGTGCATCACTCGTATGATTAGACACGTCCTTACGTGGAGCTTAATGTTCGCAAGGATTGATCTCCTCCTAAAAACCTGTCTATACCTACTTGTGATGTAATATACTCTAAAAAAAAATATGCATTCATTTTTTCACCAAATAGAAAAAGTGATAATTGTGATATGATTCTCCATGGTTGAGAATTGGCTCAATGTATAAAATGATGTGCATTAAAGGCAAGGAGCGTACCTCAACAATCATTGCGTATTTCATATGGATCAATTTTCTTCTGAAGGGGATAATGATCAGTAATTAGAGGGAATTCATAGGAGTTGTTTAGTTTCACAGTCATCTGGAACTAAAGAGAGAGTTTCCGCGTCGACAAAATGGTATAATGGATGTTTCAATTATCATGATTCGAATTTTCTTTCCCCTCGTCGATTTTCGTACCGTTCACATAATCAAATGCTCGTATCGCTACACGCATCGCGCCTCTCTTGAGAACCGAAGCTTGAAATAAATAACGAGTGTCTTCCCTCTGATACCAAGTTAGACACGATCGTCGCCTAGTGTGTCGTCCGCGCGTGAAAATCCATCCTGAGAATTATGTACCTGTGGTCACTTGCCTGAACACAAAATGGGCCAGTGCTACTCTATTCCACTTTATAATGGCTTTCCTTATTATTACTATATTTTCTGAGTTTAATTTTAATTGACAGTTTAATTTCATTAGGATCCAGTTTTTAAAACACTGATAGTTCATAATTGAGGGACCGATTCAAAACTGCGTTTCCAATTTCGGGCTCTGCTACCTTTAGTCTGCTTCTGGTCTCTAAAAATTTCCTATACTCTTTTTTTTTGCCCTCTCTTATCTCCTTTGGGTGGCTCTATCCTTTTTTCCTCTGCTTCTTTCTTCAACCTCTTCGATAAAACAGTTACGCACACCTTTCAAAATATCTTTCCATGCTTTATTATTCCTAACACCTTGGCTATTTCTGCCCTGGTCATGTCCTCTTCCTCCTTTCTTAAGAATCCTCTCTACTCCTCCTGGTAAATTCATCAAATATTATTTTCATTTCACCATCTCAATATAAATATTCTTCTCCACTTCTTTTCCCTTTTCTCCATTTTGTTAATTCCTTTTACACTTCTTGCTTCTTCTCTTATCATTCTTTATTCCATTCACCTATATCCCCTCCTAAAATAACTTGGTTTTTCTTGTGCACATTGGTACTTTTCTTATTTTCTACATTATTATTTCGGTCTCCTAATTTACATTTTTCTCTCCGATTTCGATATTCCTGAATTTGTATTCAAACATTTCTTTTCCTTCCATTCATCAATCTTCTCTAAATGATTTCTCACTTTTACTTCGTTCCTAAACACAAAATGGGCCAATGCTACTCTTTTCCATCTTATTTCCTTTCCTTTCCTTTCCGCTTTCTTTATTATTACAATATTTTTTTAGTTTGATTATAATTTACAGATTAATTCCATCAGAATCGAGGTTTCAAAACACTGATAGATTATAATTGAGTGGCTGCTCAAGAACTACTTTCCCAATTTTGGGTTCTGCTAACTTTTAGCTTGCTTTTTGTCTCTCTAAAAATTTCCGTTGCTCTCTTCATTAAACCCTTACTTTCCCCTTTGGGTGGTCCTAAACTTTTTTTCTCAAATGCTTTCTTCAACCTCTCCGATAAAACAATTCCTTATACCTTTCTACATACCTTTCCATTTTCCATTATTCCTCACACCTCGACTATTTCTTGCATGGTTATTTCCTCGTTTCTTGCCATACCATGTTTTCCTCCTATCCTTACTGCCTCTTTACTTCTCCTTATAAATCCATCAAATATTTTTTTTATTCTACAATCGCAATATCCTGATTTAATCTATTCCTTATTTTTTTCTCTCTATTCACTACCTTCTGAACCTCTTCTTCCATCCTAGCCTTCTCTGCCTCTTCTCCAAACCTTCTATTTTTCTCCTCTTTTTTTGAAAACGCAACTCAGTATACTTCTTCTTTTTTCTCCTATATTCTTCTCCACTATTCTTCGGTTTTCCTCTTTTCCTTACTCATATCATTTCCATCTTCTCGTTTACATTTGCCTCTCCCATTTTGATATTCCAAAACTTCTCCTCATATTGTTCTTCTTTTATTAACTAATCCCCTCCACCTGCTCATTTTACCTTAACTTCCTTTACCTTTTCTTTCAGCCTGAACACAACATGAACCAGAGCTGCTCTATTCCACTTTGTAATGGCTTTCCTTATTATTACTATATTTTCTGAATTTAATTTTAATTGACAGCTTACTTTCATTAAGATCCAGTTTTTAGAACACTGACAGCTTTTTGAGTCTCTAAAAATTTCCGATACTTGCAAATCCATCAAATATTATTCCCAATCCACCATCTCAATATCAATATTCTCCTTCACTAATTTTCCTTTTGCTCCATCTTTTTCATTCCTCTCTCACTCCTTTCTTTTTCTCTCTACATTTCTTCCACTATGCACTTTTATCCCCTCCTATGACTAACTTCTTCTTTCCACGTGCACTCTAATACTTTTTTTTTTTTGCTGTCATTATTTTCATCGCCTTGTCTATATTTCCCTCTCCCATTTTGATATTTCTGACCTCTTTCTTAAATCGTTCTTTTCCTTCCATTAATCTACCACTCTACCTGCTTTTTTAACCTTCACTTCCTTTACCTTCAAATATAATTGACAGCTCAGATTCATTGAGATTCAGTTTTTGAAATACTGATAGATCATAATTGAGGAGCCGAATCAAAGCTACTTTTCCAATTTGGGGCTCTGCTGCCCTTAACCTGATTTTTGGCCCTCGGAACATTTCCGATACTCTCCTTATTGAACCCTCTCTCATTACCTTGGGTGGCTCAATCTTCTCTTCCACAAATTCTCTCTTCAACCCCTCCCACGAAAAAGTTTCATATACTCTTCTACATAACTTTCCATCTTTCAATATTCCTAACACCTTGACTATTCCTTCCCTGGTAATGTCATCTCTCTTGTCTTTTGCCCTACTATGTTTTTCTGCTTTCCTTACTTTTGTCTCTGCCCCTCCTCGTAAATCCGTCAAATATTTTTTTCATTCTACCATCTCAATATCCTAGGACCTAGATTATTCTATTCTCTCCCCCCCCCCCCTCTCTCTATTCACTACCTTATAAACTTTTTCTTCCGACCTAGCCTTCTCTGCCTCTTCTCAAAACCTTTTATTTTCCTCCACTTTTTCTGATCAGACAACTCAGTGTACTTCTTTTCTCTCCTATGTTCTCCACTACTTTCCGGTCTTCTCCATTTCCCTAATTCCTATCTCATTTTCTTCTTCTCTTTGCAATCATTATCTCGTCCACTTCTATCCCTTCCTGAATTAACTTTTATTTTGCTTGTGCACTCTGATACTCTTTTCGTTACTCCTATTAGTATTTCCATCTCCTCGTTTACATTTCCCTCATCCATTTTTATATTCCTAACCTTCTCTTCAAATTGCTTCTTTCCTTCTATCAGCTAATCCCATCTTTCTGCTATTTTTTTCTTCCTATCCCTTACCTTTGCTTCAAGCCTGAATACAAAATAGACCAGTGCTACTCTAAATACGGGCTCTGAAACGTTTACTCTGATACTTGTCTCTTTAAAACTTTCAAATACTCTCTTTATTGAAGCCTCTCTTATCCCCATTGGGTGGCCCTAGCCTTTTTTTAATTCACTTCTTCCTTCAACTTTTCCGATAAAACAGTTACACACACCTTTCCTTCTTTCAATATTCCTAACGCCTTGACTATTTCTTCTCTCGGTATGTCCTCTTCCTCTTGCCCTTCCATATTTTTCACCATTCCTCACTTTCTACCCCTCCTATATTCTTCCTATATTCTATTCTACTACTTTTCCTTCTTCTCCATTTTCTTAATTCCTGACTCACTTCCTTCTTCTGTTTACATTCCTCATCCCGTTCACTTCTGTCCCCTTCTAAACTAACTTCTTCTTTGATTGCGAACTCTAATATTTTTTATTTGTCCTATCATTATTTCCAGTTCCTCTTTCACATTTCCCCTTTATCTTTACCTATTCTTCACATGCTCTTCATAGCTTGAGTTCCTTTTTATCCTTATTTAAATTACTCTTTTCTCCCTCTAATCTCGCTATTTTGAGAAAGGTATCTGAATCTATATATTTCTCTACCTCTAGTGTCTTTACCTTCTCTCTTTCCTCGTCATCCACTATCACATAATCAATTAATGTTCCCTACTCTCCTCCTGAGCCTGTATATTCTTCTTCCTCATTACCCTTTATATTTTTATTTAGGATAAACTATCCTATCTCATCTAAGCTCTTTAACAATTTCTTTTCCTCCCCATTTAGCACCTTGTCAGTGGATTTTTCCCTTGCTCTTCTTCCCATTCCCTCCTCTATCACCTGTTCGCACATTAAAATCTTCTCCTATTTTAAGCCTATTTCACCTTTTTTCCAACAGTTCTCTTATCTCCTGATTTTTCCTGCTTATCGTTCGGTTTAGAAAATTAATTTGAAAAAAAGTAATTTTTAACAAACGTGAAAAAGAATTTTTAGCAAAATAGTTGAATTTAAACTTATCAAGAATACGTTTTCAAGTAAATATAGACTAGTTAAATTTTCGAAGAAATTTTTATGAATTTTTAAATCAAAGAGGCAATTTTTCTGCAAAATAATTGGATTTCCTACTGGCAAAGGGAAATTCTCGTCGAAACATGTTATAATAAAGTAATAATAAAGTTGATATTTCAACCTGAAAATATTTTAATTTGAAATAAGAAATGAGTGAATAGTTCATGAATCTTGCAGACAAATTCAAACAAGAGAGTTCAACATTCAACTAAATAAACGAATTTTCAAAGAAAAAGATGTCTTTTTAACCAGAAAAAATTATTTTCCGTCAAATATAAGACCCATTTTTAACAAAATTCATTGAGCTAAATTTTTAACGAAAAATGGAATAGTTAAAGTTTGAGTTGAAAAAATTAATTTCCAACCAAGAAGAAAACAATTTTTCAACGAAATATTCCAACAATCTTGTTTGGTTAAAAATCAACTTTTTTGTTCAAAATTGAACTGCCTTCTTTAAAAATCGTAATTTTCGTTCAAAAATTGAATTATTTTGTTGAAAATTCAACTTTTTTTGTAAAAAAATTCGTCTCTTTAGCTTGAAAATTTAATTATTTACTTGGGAATTTCAGTTGAGAATCCGTCTGGCTTTCTAAAAAAATTGTCGTTTTGGCTCAAAAATTCTCCAATTTATTTAGAAGTTCAACTATTTTGTTAAAAAATCATCTCTTCAGCTTCAAAACTTCCACTATTTGTTGAGAATTCATATTTTTGAGTTGAGAAGTCTACTAATGTATTTTTGGTTGAAAATTCGATTTCGGTTTAATCAAAAATGCCCCCCTTTGACGGAGAAGGTGTGGATCTCGCGACAGTGAGGGTACGTGGGTTAGCGTTCGCAGATAAGGTTTAAAAAATTTATTCTTGCTAGTATTGACGTCAACAATTTTCTCAAATATTCTACTTTTCAGCTTGAAAACTCAACCCCTAATTTTATATAAAAAGAAACACACAACATTCCTCCTGCTTTAAGATCATTTTAGTCCGTAAAGTCTGAACAAATGTTTTTTTTTAATAAATAAAAACATTCCTGATTTGAAACGGTCACATTGATTTACAGATTTTTGCAGCCGATAATTTTGCGCAAATTCTATTTTTAGAATGAAGTACAAAGTGTTGGGCATCGACTATTAAAGTGTTTCACTCCACAATAAAACATTCGTGGGTCCGGCTGCACGCCGCGCCGCGGGAAAACAAAGTGGCTATTCGCGGCGACGTACGATAATATATTTAAGGCGATTCACGCGTGGGGCCCGAAAGAAAGAAGAGCACTCCACAGACCCCATACACCCCCGTCATATATAATCTTGGACGTTAAGTGGGGACCTCCGCGGCGTTCTGGGCCCAACGCGTTTTATCACCGCGCTCATACCGTTTCAATACGCCATCAATAATAAGTCCCATGATATCCGAGAAGTGTGCTATTCGGGCTCTGGCCCGGCACAAATTGTAAAACATTTCTTTGTAACCCCTTAATGGGAGAACAGGTATTATCATTATACGATTCAGTCATTTCCTTCGCATTTGCTAACGCTAACCCACGTACCCTCACTGTCCCGTGATCTACACTTTGCTTTCTAGTAAAATTGTCGTTTTGGCTCGAAAATTCTTTAATTTATTTAAAAGATCAACCATTTTGTAAGAAAAAATCATCTCTCTAGCTTGAAAGTTTCACTATTTGTTTAAAATTCATATTTTCAAGTTAAAAAGTCTACTAATGTATTTTCGGTTGAAAATTTGATTTTGGTTTCATTAAGAATGGCCCTCTTCGACGAAGAATGTGTGGATCTCGGGACAGGGAGGGTACGTGGGTTAGCGTTTGCAGATGAGATTGTTATGGCAGAGACAATCGAAGACTTGCAAAGAATGTTGAGCAAACTTAATACAAGCATGAACAACATTAACGTAAATGAAAAAATTGAAGAAAAAAGGATTAAAAGACAATTGATTATTCAATTAATTAATGTTGTATTTTTTTAAGATTGTTTGAATTCCAATTGGTTGCAAATGTAATTATATTGTTGAAGATTCGTATTCTTTCGGTTAGAAAATGAATAAGACATTCGCCTAGTTAGATAGAAAATTCTTCCTTCTGAGAAAAAAATAAAATTTGTCTATTGAAAATTCACCTTATCTGCGAACGCTAACCCACGTACCCTCAATGTCCCGAGATCCACAACTTCTTCGTCGAAGAGGACCATTCCTAGTGTTGCCGGTTTTGAATCATAGCCGCCATCAAGAACAATCTTATTACTGTTAAACCCAGAAAGTTTCGACATGCGGGGCAAATTCTTACATTCCCAAATTATTAGTTCAAATCAGTTAAAGAAGGTCCAACCCGGTTTGAAGGTAATAAGATTCTTCTTGATTGCCACAATGTGTCATCCCCGGCATCATTAAGAATTGCTCTTTTCGACGAAGAAGGTGTGGATCGCGGGACAGTGAGGGTACGTGGGTTAGCGTTCGCAGAACCAGTGAAAGCTTTATTAAGGCCCTAACTGGTCCTAAATTCTGATTAGAACTCGCATATCTGCAGTCGCCCCGATACTTCATATTTTAAAAACTATTTTTTTCGTAGTAGCAAAAAAAATTATCAAAATTATCAATATTCAACCCTGCAACCGCACACAGGGTCTGACAGACCCAGCGCGAAAGTGACTTTTGTCGCTAAGGGGCCGTCAATAAACTACGTTCACTAAAAAATAACGTAGCCAAAAATTCTATGAAACATATGAAAGAGGGTTGTTTTTCGCGAAAAAGGGCAATAATGGAGGATTAAATTCATTCAAATAAAATAGATGTAAATACCATATTGAATACAACTTTAACACTTCAAATGCTTTAGATTTCAAGTTAAAACATATATTTAAATTTCTAAAAACAAGATTAATTCTTTGACCAAGAAGACGAATTTTCAACAAAATACATGGATTTTCTACCAAATAGTTAAATGTTCAACTAATAAAGGAGAAATTTCTAACCAAAACCGGAATACTGTAATTTTTAGGTAAAAGAAAAAACATTTTAAACAGAAAAAAGCGATTCAAAAAAAATTGAATTTCAAACAAAAGAGGTGAATCGTAAAAAAATATCAATTTTTAAAAAATTAGTTCAACTTTTAATCAAGTCATTAAATTGTTAACTAAAGAGAAATGAAATTTTCTATCAAAAAAGTAAATTTTTGAACCAAAATATCATTTTTTTAGCAGAAAGATTGATGTCCTACCAGAAAACACTAATTTTTTACAAAATTCATCAATTTTCCATAAAATTGTTGAATCTTATAGCGAAAAGGATGAATTACCTACTAAACTATTAATTTTTAACTCGAAAATATGATTTTTCATCAAAAAAGTTAATTTCCTACGAAAAAATTGATTCTTCATGAAAATACTTCAGTCATTAACAAAATAGTTCAATTATTATTATAGATTAGCAGTTCGAACTCGGAAGTTCATTGCCTCACTAACCCGAGACCGCCACACATCTCTATCCTGTGCATCCTCCATCCAGTTTAAGTAATCATGTCCTAGTTCTTTTAAATCATCCCTTACATTTTTCTCCCATCTGTTTCTTGGTCTGCCTAAGGGTCTCTTACCAGTCGGCCTCCCTCTTAAAACTTGCGCCACCGTTCTTTCGTTTCCCATTCTTGCTACATGCCCCGCCCATCTTAGTTTACGCGCTTTCATTACTCTATTAATATTTGCTGACCCGTAGAGAGCATGCAGCTCATCATTATGCAGTTTTCTCCATTCACCTGTCTCTTCGTCCCTTTTTGGACCATAGATTTTTCTAAGTACTTTATTCTCAAAAACTCTAAACCTATTCTCATCTCCTTTCGTCAGCGCCCACGTTTCGCACCCGTACATGACGACCGGCATTATTATCGTTTTGTAAATTCTCACTTTGATGTTTCTAGATAGCAATCGCGATTTTAATAGCGTGGTTGCTGCATAATAGCACCCATTGCCAGCGTGCAGCCGCGCGTTGATTTCCGTTTTAATCCTATTTTCGCTAGTTATAATTGACCCGAGGTATTTAAACTCGCTAACCCTTTCAAATTTCATATTTCCGGCTATTAGATCCCCGTCTTGATTACTTTGTTCAGATCTAAGGATGGTCATATATTTTGTTTTCGTTTCGCTAACCTCCAAGCCAATATCTTTGGCTTTTGTGATCAAGATTTCTGCATTTTTAGCTACCGTCTCTTTATCATCCCCTAGTATGTCGAGATCATCCGCATATCCAAGAATTTGTATTACCCCATTGAGCGTAGCACCGGTCGGATTCGCCTGCACTTGCCTAACCACGTATTCTAAAACTAAGTTAAAAAGGACGCACGAAAGTGCATCGCCCTGTTTCAGGCCATCGCGGATCGAGAACTCTTCAGATAACCTTCCGTTTACGCGTATTCTTCCCCTACTGCCGCTTAAGCAAATTTCGATAAGTCTAACCAATTTTCTTGGCACACCCAAGAACTCTAGGATCCAGTACATTCGCGCGCGTATAATAGAGTCGTAAGCTTTTTTAAAATCGATAAATAGCTGATGCACTGCTTCATTAAATTCCCATTTTTTTTCTAGCAGTTGTCTAATTGTGAACATTTGATCGCTTGTAGATCGGTTTCGGCGGAATCCACACTGGTAATCCCCAATGATTTCCTCGGCGAAAGGAGTTAGCCTACCTAAGATTACATTGGACAGGACCTTATAGCACGACGACACAAGTGAAATTCCCCGATAATTGTTACAGTTCATTTTATCGCCTTTTTTAAAGATAGGAATAATAATAGAGTCATTCCATTCCTCTGGAATGCGTTCTGTTTTCCACACTGTGCGTATTAATTTATAAATTTGTCTTTTGAGGCAAGGGCCTCCATTTTTTATCAGTTCAGCCGGTAGGTCGTCGATGCCCGCGGCTTTGTTATTTTTCAACTTCTTTATGGCCATTTCTATTTCTATATAAGCAGGATCATCAATTAATAAATCGGCAGTGTGGATTTCGCCGAGATTACCTTCAACGGGGGCTTCGCGTACATTTAATAGTTTATCGAAATATTCTTTCCATAAATTCAGTCTCTCTGTCGCATCGGCTACTAGATTGCCATTTTCGTCCCTCATTACTTCCGTTCTACTTTGAAAGCCTTTCCTTATAAAATTGATTCCCCTGTACATCTCGCGCGGGTTATTCTGTTTATTATGCGTTTCTATTGCAAGTATTTTATTCTTTTCCCACTCCCTTTTCTTGGATCTATAAAGCCTTCTTGTACTTTTACTAATCTCAAGATACTTCTTATATGTTTGATCGCACTTATTTTGTAAACTACTTAGTCTGGCCTTCCAGCGTTTTTCGAACCCGAGTTTGCACTCTTCGTCATACCATGGTTTGCTTTTTGTTACTTTCTTTAAACCTATCGTAAGTTTCGCGGCTGTCTTTACCACCTTTTTTATATTGCTCCATAGGGTTTCCGGGTCCTCCTCGTAATTATTGTTATCGTCTCTCTGTTCTTGGAGAGCGTCAAAGCTATTAGAAATCTCAACTTGATAATTTAATGTTTCTGTTGCTGTTTTGAACTTATCTATATTGAAACGGACTGTTGGCTCTGTGCGGCTTGTTTTCTTACTGATCGCTAGTCTAGATCTTAATTTT
>CAKNXH010001545.1:168309-180831 GCA_932178445.1 Andricus quercusramuli | reverse complement strand
ATCCTTAGAAATTGACCCGAAATCTCCCGACCAGCAGGTTTCTTGAAGTGCTATTAAGTCAGTTCTGTAATCATTTGCTATCTTAATGAGTTCGCTAAATCCGCCAGTATATAGACTACGCGCGTTTAGAGTTCCCACCCTTAAATCTTTAACTGTAGTTTTTTGTTTTTGCAAGTTAGCCATGGTAGTTTCAAGATAATCCGCACGTTAGGATCCTATTCCGATCGTAGGTGAGTCCACTGTCCCAGGAGTGATAACCCCCATACCTCCCTAGGTCTAAGTATGGGAGCTTTCCGGCTCTGACAAGGACCATGTCAACTTGTCGCCAGACACATTACAGTTTCATCCTCGTATCCTAACGTCCCCCTGCAAGGCAGCGCGCCTATACTGGCATCAGTACCCCTTTGGCCCTATACAGGCGAATCATTCCACACATCCCTTGCGGGCAGTGTCATCGCTGCGGTGTCCAATGGGCAGCAGGATTTTTCCCTTACAAGATTTTTAGTTTTGGTTCGGGGTAGTGTTTCTAGGTGGATACACGCTGCACCTCGGCCTGCCAGGACCCACCCACTGCGTATGAACGTGGATGGGTGGGTCCTCCCAAGCCATGGTCATCGTGTTTTCTACCAGTGCTAGGCCAACATCTTAGGCTGGGCTCACCACACCCACGACTGGTTCCTATCGGCTGTCCGCGGCTGCTTATTCTTGTATTCGCAGCTAACCTGAGGGCTGTTCAGCCTAACGGGCCGTTCCTCTATCCGCAACCCGAGGACGCGCTACGTAGTGGTGACAGGAACCCACCGAGCAGAAATAGTTCAATATAAACGAAAAATATTAATTGTTGACAAAAAAGTTAATTTTGAATCAAATAATTTTTTTTTCTACAAAATTGTTGAATCTTCAAACAAACTAGATTAATTCAAACACAAATATTTGCATTAATCTTTTTCGTTTATTTCGACTCGTTAAAAATTTGGCATTTTATGTAAAATTTATTTTTTATAGCAGAAAATTATTTCTTAATTGAAAATGCACTTTTTTGTTGCAAATTCAACTTTTTGGGTTCAAAATTCAACTTTTCTTTAAAGAATTCGTCTTCTTCACTTAAAATTTTAACTATTTTCGGTCGAATGAATTATTTAACCTAATTCAATAATTCTGTTTTGTTTGAAAATTTGACGATTTATTTGAAAATTCATCTTTATTCTTTGAGAATTCAGCTATTTCGATGAAGTCGTCTTTTTTAGTTAAAAAAACAATTTTTTTGTTAAAAATTCGTCCTTTTGGATTAAAAATTCATCTCTAATGGTAGAAAATTAACTTCTTAAATTCAATTGTTACATAAGTTGCAAGTTTTAATGTACTTTTGAAACATTTTTGTTTGCTTAAATAATTTTTTCTCTGTAAATCGTAAACAGTTTTTATTTTTCAGAAAAAATTATACAGTTTTTGGATGAAAAGAGTTAATATTTTTCCATAATAAAATGTGGAGGCCTTTTTAACAGAAAAAGCTTATAAAATTAAACATTTTATAACCAGTAAGAAATATATTTCGAAAAGTAATACTTCTTTGTTTAACGTATTTTGAAATTGTTTTATTGTTTAAGATATTTGGCAAGTAACAAAACAATTTTTTTTCAGAACAATTATTCCCTCTTTGAATCCTGAAAAGTTACTTTTTCTGACATTATTTTATTAATTTTGAAATCGATGTTTTTTGTGGGAGACATTTTGAAATTTTTAAAACAATTTTTAATCATTCAGTTGCGCTTTTTCACGTACAAGTTGAAGAAAATTAATTTTTTTCTAATTTTTTACCCTATTTCGGTTAGTATTTAATATTTCTTTCTCACAGCTAAATTCATCTGAAAAAAATATCCAATTCCTGAACGGATTATTGTTTAAACAATTAGGGTACAATTCTTGAGATTAGAAAATATTGAATACTAAGCGAAATAGTCCAAAAGATTCGAAAAAAACTAGAATTTTTTCCTCCTTTCCTATAAAAAAACGCGAGTGAATCATTATTAATTATTCAAATAGTTGTCAAATATCTTCAAAAAAGAAATAGGACTTTTGACGTTTGTTAATTATATTATTAATTCTAGAAAATAGTAACTTTTCAAGATTTGATGAGAAAAATTATACGAATAAGAATTGTTTAAAAAAAATGAAATATGTGTTAAACAAAACAAAATCATTCTTTAAATTCAACAACCAATTAATATTGTTCCATTTGAGAAAAAAAAGGAATTTCTTTCTCCCGGGAGCAAAAAAAAATTGTTGGGAGGATCGTTCACCAAAAATTTAAAGTAGATTTTTTGCACCATCCTATTGCTTATATCCGAAATTTAAGATTTCAAAATAATTCAGGATGAGTGGCTGAATTATGAGAATCCATTAATTTCCTCAGATTTGAAGAGAAAAATTCGTATACATTCGATAACATACTCCACTTTTTCTTCTAAAACCAAGAGATGATAGCAACAAATTTTTAAAAATCCAAGATACTGGGCCAAAATCTATAGTAAATATTAATTTTTAAGACACACAAGCTTTTTTCATGGCTTAAAAGTAAGTTCCAGTCAAACTGTTCAACAAAAATTAAACATTTATAAATGGTTCATCAAACTTGCTTCAATTTTTTTAACAATCTACTAAAATTCGTATTAGTATCAGTTCAAAAGTGACAACAACTGATTGAAAGAGTCTACAATATCAAAAATTTTAAATGAACAACTATTAGCTTATTGCAGAAATAATAAACCCCTATTAATCCCATTTTTTCACCTACAATTACTTTTCGGAACAACCCCTGAATTTAATTAATTAAATACATATCCAAACAATAAAAGCCTTAAGAATACAAGGATGAATCTTAAGACTTAGTCACCGCCTTATGCTGAATGTAAAGCCCTTATTAATCCCATAATTTCTTTTTTTACCAGCAATTACTTTTCGGAACAACCCTTGAATTTGATTAATTGAAACATATCCAAACAATGAAAGCATTAAAAATGCGAGGAAAAAATCCTCCGACTTGATCACCACCTTATTATATCAACCCAACAATTATTTTCTCCCTCTCTAATTACACTAATACCTATCTATTAGATCCATTCATAGAATCAGTAATTATTTTCTCCTTGTTCTTTAAGCGACTCCCGACTCCCATACCCATTATTTTATTCTTCCCATCATATGTTTGACAGATCCTCCTCCAGAATCAAGTGATGTCGCGGAATTTCTCATTCCAAATACCGGAAGTCCCAACAGAAGTCGAGTTTGAAAAGTAGAAAAAAAGCAGAGTCAAATAGATCTCGTCTCTAATTCCATAAATAAAGGCGAGCAGATCGCAGAGGTGAATTCTTCAACATAATGAAGCATCGGTGCCGTGGTAATGCATAGGATTATTGAGTCTTCCCATGCCCCACATCGGTCATTACGGAATAACAGTAATTATTACTAACCAAGCATCGTATCGTATTGTGAGGCGCCGCTTTTTTACTCTTTAGAACTCGGTTATTCTCTTCTTAGAGGTAGAACTTGAAGGAGGGGCAAGGAGGGGTAAAAAATAACATGAGAGAGGTAAGGAGAGATTCGATGAGAGCGGATGCGGAGGGACAGTTGCGTGAGCCCGGTTTTGTATTGTTGGTACCATCTTAGAGCAAAAGATAAGTACTGAGTGACTTGAGATGTATTGTATTTTATCTGCGTATGTGTGGCTCGTAGGTAGGTAAGTACTCGGAGGTTAGGCCAGGTCGGGTTAGCCAACTCTGTAGAGAAATGTCAAGAGAAACCATAACGTTATAATTTATCGCCTTGCGCTCCATTGTGGCCGTCTTTCACGGGGGCGGTGTGACGGATCGGAGAGGAAGAGAGGAACGGTTGTTCCTTTTGCCGTTCGAACTCCGGATATGAGAGAGGAGATCTTGAAGGGAGAGATGTCTCTGAGATTTTCGCGAAACCTGCACACGTCAGCGATGCTGAATTTATGTCTGTTTCACTTTATGATGCGAATGCAGAGGAATATCGTATAAATATGATTCTTTAGAGTAGGAGGATTACCCGAGTATTGTGCGATCCCTTCTTTGCTCAGAGATCAACCCACTTGGTGTAAAATCGAGAGTGAAATATATAACCATAACCACCCGCTGCGGAGAGTTGAAGAACGGACTCGAACTATGGTCAGGAATAGGTAGCGAATCATATGTGTGTCAAGGAGTCAGTTTGATCATGAATGAGAGATCAACACAGCATGCTAAGGTGCTTCAACCTCGAATTTTCATTATTTACAAGAAGAGAATGAAATTTTTCATATTTAATCCAGATAAAATAAAAATTTGGTCATTTAAATCAATTATTTCCAACAGGGTGCATGGAGAACGTTCATGTTTTAGCTCGCGTATTAGGTGACACTAAGCGGCAGAAGCGTGAAGTCGCAAAGACTTTGAAATACGTGATATTTCCATGAACGAAAAATAAAATTTAAATCTGTGTCGATACATTAAATACAAATATTTTCGAAATAAAAAAAGTATTTATTGCATTTCCAATCATATATTTGATTTTTTAAGCAAGAAACAAACATATTTTCATGAAAACAGTTGAAGCTTCAACCAAAACATGTAACATTCACAAAATAATTAAACTTTTAACAAAAAGGATGAATTTTTCTCAAAGCAGCTGAATATTGAACCTGCTAAGAAGAATTTTCAACCCAGAAAATTATTTTTCCCTCCGGAGAGTTGAAGAACGGACTCGAGCTATGGTCAGGAATAGGTAGCGAATCATGTGTGTCAAGGAGTTAGTTTGATCATGAATGAGAGATGAACACAGCATTTTAACGGATTCCAATCCCCGATTTTCATTATTTACAAGAAAAGAAGGAAATTTTCTATATTTCATCCTGATAAAATAATGATTTGGTCATTTAATTCAATTATATCCAACACGCTGCATTGAGAACGTTCACGTATTAGCTCGCGTAATAGGTGACACTCAAGCGGCAGAAGCGTTAAGTCGCAAAGACTTTGAAATACGTAATATTTCTATGAACGAAAAATAACATTTGGATCTGTATCGATACATTAAATACGAATATTTTCGAAATGAAAACAAAATCCTTAATTGCATTTCCAATCATATATTTGAACTTTTAAGCAAGAAACGAACGAATTTTCATCAAAATAGTTCAACCTTCAACCAAAACATGTAACTTTAACAAAATACTTGAATCTTCAACAAAATAATTAAACTTTCAACAAAAAAGATGAATTTTTGTCAAAACAGCTGAATATTCAACCTGCTCAGAAGAATTTTCAACCCAGAAAATGATTTTTCCCGCCGGAGAGTTGAAGAACGGACTCGAGCTATGGTCAGGAATAGGTAGCGAATCATATGTGTGTCAAGGAGTCAGTTTGATCATGAATGAGAGATCAACACAGCATGCTAAGGTGCTTCAACCTCGAATTTTCATTATTTACAAGAAGAGAATGAAATTTTTCACATTTAATCCTGATAAAATAAAAATTTGATTATTAAATTCAATTATTTCCAACAGGCTGCATTGAGAACGTTCATGTATCAGCTCGCATATTAGGTGACACTCTAAGCAACAGAAGCGTGAAGTCGCAAAGACTTTGAAATACGTGATATTTCTGTGAACGAAAAATAAAATTTAATTCTGTGTCAATACATTAAATACGAATATTTTCGGAATAAAAAAAATATTAATTGCATTTCCAATCATATATTTGAACTTTTGAGCAAGAAACAAACAAATTTTCATCAAAATAGTTGAACCTTCATTCAAAACATGTAACTTTAAAAAAATAGTTGAATCTTCAACAAAATAATTAAGCTTCCAACAAAAAAGATGAATTTTCCTCAAAACAGCTGAATATTTAACCTGCTAAGGAGAATTTTCAACCCAGAAAATTATTTTCTATCAGTAGACCCATTTTCAACAAAAGACATGAATTTTCAGCGAAATAGTTCAATTTTCAACTAAAAAATATAATTGTTTAAACATAAATGGAACAGTTGAATTTGCTGCTGAAAACTAAGTTTCAACAACAAAACAAACGAATTCCCAAACAGTTGAGTTCAACGAAAGAAGATGAAATTTTTAACAGAAGAAAAGTTAACTCCTCGAATAAGCAGATGATTTTTCAACAAATGAGATTAATTTTCAATATCAACGGATGAATTTTTTAAATAATAATCAAATTTCCAAGGCGAAGAGTAGGATATTTTAGAAAACAGTTGACTTTTGACACAGAAAAAAATAATTTACAACAACAAAGTTAATTTTTAAGCAAGAAAGATGAATTTTCAATAAATTAATTTTCATTTCAACTGAAGAGTATACATTTTCAACCAAGAATAGAACAGTAGGATTCACAGCTAAAGGAACTAGTTTTGCACACAAAAAAAATTATCAACCAATTGAATTCAACAAAAAAGACTCATTTTTAACACGAAGAAAATGGTAAATCCTGTACCAAAATAATGAATTTTCAACAAACAAGATCAATTTCCTACACAAATAGAAGAATTTCCAATAAAATAAATCAATTTTCTGGCAAATAGTCAAATTTTGTAGAAAACAGTTGACTTTTGAGACTGTGAAGAATCACTTTTAGCAATAAAGTTAACTTTTAATTGAAAAAAATTAATTTTTAATCCTAAAATATTATTTTCAACGAAAAGGTAAATTTACGACCAAATAGTTCATTTTTTACCTAAAATATTTAACCTTCAACAAGAACAAAATTTATTTTTTACATGGTAACTCAAATTTAAACCAAGTATTCAAATTTCAATGAAAAAGATTAATTCTTAATGAAAAATGTAAGAGTTAGATTTAAATAAGAAATGATTTCAATTTGAAATGATAAACGATATAATTGAACCAAAAAACACAAATTTTCAACAAAACACATCAATTTTCAACCAGAAAAGATTCATTTTCCAATTTCGGTAAAAATTTTCTGAAGAAAAATCATAGTAGTTGGATTTTCAGTAAATAAAATTAATTTTCAACCGTAAAAAATTAATTTTCAGCACCATAATTAGATTTTCAACCAAAGATATGAATTATCAAACGAATAGTCGAATTTTGAACTAAAAAAGATGAATTTTCAGCCAAGAATGAAATAGTTGAACCAAAGAGATGAATCTTGAACACAAAAAAAAAATAATTTTCAAGAAATTAGCTTGAATTTCAACGAAGTAGTTGAATTTGGACCTAAAGAAGATGACTTTTTAACACAATGGTTGCATTTTTAATGAAATAATTAGATTTGTAACCGAATAGCAGAATTTCCAACTCAACGAGATCATTTTCAAACCAAAAGTATAATGATGGGCTTTTCAAACAAAAAATTACATTTCAACCAATAATATTTGGACTTTCTCATTTGAAAAATTAAATTTATTCAGAAAAAAAGATCTCCTTTCACTCCGCTGGGTTTTTTTTCTCATTTGGTTCAATCAGAATTATGACTTTCTAATATGAAAAATAAACTTTCAATCCAAAAAGACGCATTTTCTACAAAACAGATGAATTTTCGACAAAAAAAGGAAAAAAACAGTTGTCCTTTGAACCCCAAAAAGATACATTTTGTACAAAAAAGTTAATTGTCAACATAAAAGATGATTTTTTCAAAATGAAAAATAACTTTTAAACCAACAGTTGCATTGAAAACTAAATGATTGAATTTTTCAGCAGAAGGGATGAATTTTTCAACAAAATTCATCTTCTATATAGTTTAAAATTAATTTTTTTATATCAAAAACTTTAATATCGTATTTTTGGTCAAGAATTCCTACATTTTCGTTAGAAAATCTAATATTTGATCATAAAATGTATTATGTTAATGAAAAATCAACTGCATTGTTTTAAAAAGCCATATTTCCTAGTTGAAAGGTATTTAATTATTTTAATTATTTTTTCTAAAATTCGACTACTTTGTTCGAAACTAATTTTTTTAAAATTAAAAATGCAACTTTTGGGTTGAAAATTCGTCTTTTTGGATAAAAAATCGGTCCTCTTGGATTAAAAATGCAACTTTTGATTAAAAAAATCGTCTTTTTTGGTTGAAAATTCATCGTCCATGGCTTAAAGTTCATTTATTTCAATTGACAAATTTACTAGTACATGTTTGATCCATGAACCGTTTTGTTACAAATTCTCCCCCTTTTCACGGAATTACAATTTTTTTTGTAAATATAACTGTTTGCCTAAAAACTAATTTTGTGTTTTATTTTCAATTAAAGTATTTAATTGAAAATTCATCATTCTTGGTTGCAAATTTTATCTTTTCGTGTTTAAGAGTAAAGTATTTTCGAAAAAATCTGACTTTTCAGCTAGAAAACTCAAATTATTTGTTGAAAATTCACCCTTTTTGGTTGAAAATACAACGATTTCGTTGGAAATAGAATATATTTCCATTTGAAATCTTAGTAGTATCATATGTACATTAATGTAATTGAAAAGAATTTATTTTCCTATTATTTATCTATTTTCTTGGAAAATCATCCTATTTTCCTTCCTTTCTATATTTTACTTCGGAATCGTAAATTTCGTTATTTTTAAAAACAATTATATGATAAAACAGTAAGTATTGAATAGGTTTTATTATAAATGCATGAAGATGAACCAGAAGAAATTGAATTTTTGAAAAAAAAAAAACGGAAAATAGCCTAGAATTATTTTTTTCAGTTATAAAATTCTCTTATACAATTAATTAGTTTACAACATGAAAAGCATCAAACAATTATTTCAATCTAAACATTCACATAATTTTTATTTTATATTTTTTTATAACCTAGAAATTTCATTTCTGAACATTTGAATTATTATTCCTAATCTTTTATACTAATTTGCGAAAAAGTTGCAACATACGTACACATAATTTCGAAAATTGAATTCAGGTACTCATTTCACAACATCACAAAATTAGAAAAAAATTATATAATTATTATAGATGTATTTTAAGTAAAAAATAAATTCTTGTTGTACAAATAATAGCCAATATTCAATTATATAATCTTAAAGTAAAGAATCAGTTCATGGTACTTAATTGACAACAATTGAAATACAAACCTTATGTAATTCAAAATTGTTAAAAAATGAACAGTTAATAATCTTTTGATCTGTTTACAACATAAAAGGCAATAGGAAATTATTTTCATTAAAACATTAAAATGATTTTTACCTTATATTTTTCTGCAACTTTGAATTAATAATAACCTTTTAAACTAATTTCATAAAAAATTGAAAACTAAAATACATATAATTTTAAAACCAGAATG
Source organism: Andricus quercusramuli (assembly GCA_932178445.1). Taxonomy (NCBI): domain Eukaryota; kingdom Metazoa; phylum Arthropoda; class Insecta; order Hymenoptera; family Cynipidae; genus Andricus; species Andricus quercusramuli. The sequence goes on along the minus strand of CAKNXH010001545.1, from coordinate 171,510 downwards.
CACATACTCATTTCACATTGCAAAAATTATATAATTTGAACAGAGGTATTTCAAACATAAATAAACTTTTACTGTGCGAATTATAGCCAATATTCAATCACAGAACCTTAAGATGAATTTTTAATTTATTCGACTCGATAGAAAAGAAGTGGAAATTCAATCTTCCAATAATTTAATATTGTAGAAAAAAAGAATTAGCTAATAATCCATTAATCTGTTCACAACATAAAAAGTATTAAACTATACAAGTTTCATTCAAACATTCATATAATTTCTTCTTTGATTTTTTCTTAATTTTCACTTTCATTTATGAAATTTTGATTTATGATAAACATTTTAAACTTATTCCAGAGAAATTGAACCATATTCATATATAATTTTGAAAATTAAATTCAGATACTCATTTCACAACATCACAAACATGAGAAGAATCATGTAATTGGAAAAGGGGTATTTTTAATAAAAGTAAATTTTTATCATACAAATTATATCCAATATTCAATTGTATAAAAATTGTATGAGTTAATAATCACTTAATCAGTTCACAACATGAAAAGCATTACACAATTATTTTCATTGAAATATTCTGATAATGTTTACATTAGATCTTACTTAAAATTCGGAATTTCATTTATATACATTTAATTAAATAATAAGCTTTCAAATTATGTCAAAAAAATGGAAATAAATGCAAATACATCATTTTGAAAATTTAATTCAGATACACATGTCACAACATCACTAACAAATTTCAAAAAAGTATATAATTGTAATAAAGGTATTTTGAAAAAAAAAATCAATTTAATCTTTATGTAATTCAATATTGTGAACAAAGTTCATCAGCTAATGACTAATTGAATAGTTTGCAACATCAAAAGCATAAAACTATTATTTTTATTGAAACATTAAAATAATCTTTACTTTATATTTTTCTGAAAATTTGAAGTATGAATAATCTTTTAAACTGATCCCATATCACACTAAAAAATACAGAAATTGTAATTTACAATATAGCACTGTAGTACTATTCAGCAAACTGATAATTCGGTGAAGAATATTATTGATTTCACTTGATTATTGCGTATGTTATGTATTAAATAGATTTTGATGGTTAGAGCTTTTCTTAATAGTAATAGTAAAAATAAATAAATCAAATTGACCATCAGTGATCAATGAAATCAGGAATCTACTTTTTTACTTCTGTAGATTTTAATTTCAAATCAAGAGGTTACACTATGAGTAAAAAAATGGCTGCTACCATACTCACTACCGATGCAGATCAGGTGTTTTTTTATGGATATTATGATAACGAGTTTGAATAGAGTGGAAAAATATAGCGTTTCAATACCTGTACAGGTTCCTGCAGCAGATAAGACAGTCATCAGTGACGTTTTTAGTGAAGTAGGTTGTGGAAGTTAAAAATGTGACAAAAACGTAGTAGACACCTGTCGGCACTTTGTTCCTTTTCTTGTTGTTCTCAGTTTCGTTTTGGGTATGTGTAGCCAGTTGATTCTCTAGTCTTCTTTCACGAAGGAAATATGGCTAGTTTGACTCAAGTTTTTGACAGATTAAAGTGTAATCAAGTTTGTTATTTCCTGTTTGGGCGAATGAACATAAAAAATAGAGTTATTATATAAATCGCGACCGAGGCAGAAAAGAAAGTTAGTTTTGGAACTTTCTCATTAAAATGAATGTTTCAATTATTACTTTTTTCGCTCTTCTGTGTGTGGTTTTTTTTTACTGGATATGTTGGCGGAAAATGCGTAAAAGTAAATGGTAAGAGAATAGATGGAATCCAAGATGATATGTGTAGTTCTGACAGGGATTGTTGTAAACATTTTTCCTGCAAACCACTCGGAGGCAGGACCTGTAAGTCAAAAGATTATTAATAAATATTACATTTACGAATATTTCTTGATTAATTGTTTACCAACACTCTTAGAAAACACTTCAACCATATTTAATTAGTTATGGGATTGTCGTGGCTACCATAGAACAATATGGAAGAACATGATCTAAGATTTTTTTCATTCGGAATTGATTAATTTCTAATCATAATAGACAAAGAATAAGCTTCGAACCATGGATTCTATGAGAGGCCAGCAAATTATCTAATGTCTATTTGAAAAAAAATCATTTCTATATAATAAAGTGAACTGTGATTAATTAAAATGAGATTGTCATAATTTATGCATTGTTTGAAATATTAGTTCCAAATACGGTCACGGTACAATCAAAAATGTTTTTTGCTTTCAGATTATAAAAATCGGGTATGCAAGAAGAAATGATTGGTGCGATTGCAGAGTGAAGATATTTCAACACTCCCACAACTTCAAGTTTTTAAAATTCTATAAATTCAAATTATGGTGTACAGTATGTTTATTTTATGTTAATATTTGTTACGTTTACTACTAGAAACAAGAACATTAATATATATGAAATATATAATTGGCCTCGGCTGTTGGCTGTTGGGCATAATTTTCAGATAAAAAAATATGCTCAGAGTTCTTCAAAGTAAGATCGTGCAGAGCCACCATAACTACTTTTTTCGTGATGAACGTTGAAGAAAATACACGAAATGTGTGAACTTGGCCTCAAAAACACCTGTGTTTTCCTCTATTTTTATCATGTAAACAACATGTAAGAAGGCCCTTCAAGACTATACCTAGAGGATTTTAGCTATGTTTATTGACTCATTAGGTGAATATTACGCTGAAGATAAAAATGGTGAACAATTGTTTTCTTTCGTCATTTTTGAAAAAACGAATCTGAAAGTATCACTGACTTTTGTTCATAAAAAAGAATTCACATATAATAAATTTTTTTTATTCTCGCTTCTATATGTATGGTACCTAATCTTATTTCACATTTTTTTCGAATTTTGAAATGAATGCTTAAACCTGCTTTCATAATGTTTGTGATAAACTCTTATTTTGTGACTGGCATTAGTCATGTTTGAGGAATTCATAAAAACTATACCTTAAATAAATCAAAATTGCAAAACATTATGTACCTAAACAAAAAAAAATTATTGATGTTGACCAGATATGGTCCTATGTGTACGTTACATGAAGAAAACTCTCTCTTGAAGCGTTTAGCCTTTTAACCTTGAAGATGTCCTTTCAAGGTCACGTTTACTGTTTTTCAGTTTTTCGCGTATTTCTCGAATTGTTCTTGACAGAATTTGATCAACCTGGAGTC
>CAKNXH010001545.1:131139-163309 GCA_932178445.1 Andricus quercusramuli | reverse complement strand
AGCTAAATTGTCGGCTCAAGTAACAAGTTACTTAGTGATTTATTGAAATGTTTGAATGTCTGTCCCAGTTTTTCAATGTCTGCTATCAGATCAATCTATTTTTAGAAAACTCTGAATTCTTAGTTCCTATTTGATCTTCACACTTATGCCTATTGCCAACAGTTTCTAAACCAATAAAAATTTGTTTGAAAATCATTTTGTACTAAAAGTCATGCATGTGTGACAGAATTTGACATCCGTGTTCCAGAAAAATCAGTTCACTTATGTTTGCTCTTCCATACTTATGTGCATGAGAATGGGAAAGAGAATCAGAATACTACGCCGAGGCCGAAGAGACGGAGACTGTTTCATTTGGATTAAAATGAGTCTTTCGATTATCGTTTTTTTCGCACTTCTGTGTGTGATTTTTCTCACTGGAGCTGTTGACGGTTGCGCTAAGTACGGGGATGATATAATTGTAGGAGATGCTGGTGAACGCTGTTTTAGTTCATACGATTGTTGTGGCGACCTGATTTGCGGTCATCCCAAAGAAGCACCCCGTAAGTCTATAAATTATTAATATATGAGAATATGAATTATTAATATATATATATATAAATATATATTTATATATAAATTAATATATATATATATATATATATATATATATATATTTGAGATTGTCTTTTGGACATCCTAGGGATGCTCTTAAGACGTCTAATGTCAGTACCAAAGGGGTCCTGAAAAGGTCCTATGTCTTTGAAACGTCTTCAGGACATCTTTAGGACATTGGTCCCTGTAAAAAACCGTAACGAAATATTTTTATCCCCCCCCCCTCTTTCTGTAAGTAATTTTCAGTTTTCAAACAAATTTTAATAGTTATTGCTAATAGAATTAGGCAGGGTGTCCGAAAACTTCATTTTCAAAATTCTCTTATTTGTCCTTGTGTAATTTTTTAATTTCATTGATCATTAATATTCAAATTGCAGCATTTTAATATTGAAATACTTTTAACACAGAATCTTTTATGAACGGAATAAGACAGTATTTCAGATACAAATTGAAAATTTTCAAATTTATTAATTTATTTTGAACAAAAAAATGTCTTTTCTGCTGCAAAAGATGACTTTTCTACAAAATACTTGAATTTTCAAAAAAATAATTAAATTTTTAACATAAAAGTTGAACTTTAAACCTGAAAATATAAATTCTCAACAAAAAGTGTCAAAGTTTATATTTCAATCGAATAAGATAAAATTTATGAAAAAAAGTTTTATAAAACCAAAAAGACAAATTTTCAACAAATAAAGATTTTTCACTGAAGAGAGAAAATTTTACCTAAATTTTTGAACCTTTAAGCCAAAAGACGATTTTCTCTACAAAAATTCAATTTACAAACAAACAATATGTCTTCAGCAACAAATTTTTTTTTCACGAATCTGATGCATTTTTACCTCACAAAAATAAAATTTTGAACCAAAAAAATCATTTTTTTTACCAAAAAAAGAGTTTTCAACTAAAAAAGATCGATCTTGAAAGAATGGAAAGGTTACATTTTCAGTTAAAAAATTAATTTTAAACCAAAAAAAAGCTTCGACTGAAAAATTAAATTTTTCAACAAATACATAAGCCTTCAATAAAAAAATAGGTTTTTAACAATCTAGTTTGACTTCTACCCAATTAGTTGTATTTTAAATTGAATTAAATTAAAAAATATTAATTTTCAAATAAATTGCTAAAGTTTTAACTAAAGAGATAGATTTTCAACTCACGATATAACTCTTCAAAAAAAATTGTTTTTGAACAAAGTCATTCAAAAGATAAAAGAAAAAAAATAGTCGAATTTTTGATTGAAAAATATTTTGGTTGACTTTTCATGACCAAATATGAATTTTCGAACAAGAAATAAGTTTCTATGGAAAGAATGGAATTTTCAATCCTAAAAGACGAATTTTTCACCCAAGAAGGATGACTTTTTAACAAAATTGTAGAACTCTCTACCCAATATTTGCATTTTTATCCAAAAAAGATTAAATTTCTCTTTAAACAGATGAATTTCTATTTGAGAAGAAAACAAATTGAAAAAATTTTTGAATTTTCATCCAGAAAAGGTTTCAGTTGACTTTTAAAAATCAAAATAATAATTTTTTTACAAAAAATAAGTTTCTACGAACAAAATTGAATTTTTCATCCAAAAATAAAATTTTTTTCAACCAAAAGGGATGAATTTTCAACGAAATAGTTTAATTTTCTACCAAATAGTTGAATTTGTATACAAGAAAGGTGAAATTCGTACTGAAACAGATGAATTTTCAATTAAAAAATACCATTTTTTTTTAAGTTGAAATTTCATCCAGAGAAGCTTTCGGTTCATTTTTAAACACCAAAATATGAATTTCAAACGAAAAGTAAATTTTTTAAGAAATAGTTCATTTTCCAACAAATCAGTAGAATTTTCAACAAAAATAGTTTTCTTCTCACCCGTACAGGTTCATTTTTATCCAAAAAGATGAAATTTTTCTTAAAACAGATGAATTTTTATTTAAAAAAAACAACAAATTTTTCCAAAAATTGCTGAATTTTCATCCAGAAAAAAATTCAGTGCTCTTTTCAACGCCAAAATATTAAAGTTAACCAAGAAGTAAATTTTCAACAAAATAGCAGAATTTTCACCCAAAAGGGATGACTTTTTAACAAAATTGTTGAATTCTCTACCCGATAGTTGCATTTTTATCCAAGAAAGATGACATTTCTTTTAAAGCAAATTAATTTTCATTTAAAAATAGAAAAATAGAAAAAAATAGTTGAATTTAGATCCAGAAAAAAAAGCCTGTTGACTTTTTAAGATTAAAATATAATTTTAAAAAAAAATAAGTTTCTACGAACCAAAATTGAATTTTTCATCCGAAAAGACGATTTTTTTCAACCAAAAGGGATGAATTTTTAAAGAAATGGTTGAATTTTCTATTAAATAGTTGAATTTTTATTCAAGAAAGATAAAATTTGTACCAAAACAGATTAATTTTTAATAAAAAAGGACACATTCTTTTATAAAGTTGAACTTTTATTTAGAAAAGCTTTCAGTTCATTTTTTAACACCAAAATATGAATTTTAAACAAAAATAAATTTTTTTAAGGAATAGTTGAATTTAAAAAAAAAATAGTAGAATTTTCAACCAAAAGTATGAATTTTTAACAAAATAGTTTACTTTTCAACCACACAGGTGCATTTTTATCCAAAAAAATTAAATTTTTCTTAAAACAGATGAATTTTTATTTTAAAAAAACAACAAATTTGTCCAAAAATTGTTGAATTTTCATCCAGAAAAAAATTCAGTGCTCTTTTCAACGCCAAAATATTAAATGTAAGCAAGAAGTAAATTTCCTACCAAATAGTTTAATTTTCAACAAAACAGCAGAATTTTCAACCAAAAAGTATGACTTTTTAACCACATTGTTTAATTTTGAAACAAAAAGTTGCATTTTTATCCAAAAAAGATGAAATTTCTATTTAAAAAGAAAACAAAGTTTCTAAAATAGTTGAATTTTCATCCAGAAAAGATTTCAGTTGACTCTTCAAGATCAAAATATGAATTTTTTAACAAAAAATAAGTTTCCACGAACAAAATTGAATTTTTCATCCAAAAAGACGAATTTTTTTAACCAAAAAGAATGAATTTTTAACGAAATAGTTGAATTCTCTACCAGAAAGTTGAATTTTCATCCAAGAAAGATGAAATTCGTACTAAAACAGATGGATTTTTAATTTAAAAAATATTATTTTTTTAAAAAGCTGAAATTTTATCCAGAAAAGCTTTCAGTTCATTATTTACCACCGAAATATGAATTTTAAGCAAAAAGTAAATTTTCTACCAAATAGTTAAATTTTCAACAAAACAGTAGAATTTTCAATCAAAAGTATGAATTTTTAAGAATATAGTTTTATTTTCAACCAAGCAGTTGCATTTTCATTCAAGCAAGATGAAATTTCTCTTAAGAAAGATCAATTTTTAATTTCACAATAAAAAAATGAATTTTCAAAAAAATTGTTGAATTTTCATTCAGACAATATTTCAATCCACTTTTCAGCACCAATATGTTGAATTCAACCAAAAAGTAAAGTTTCTTAAAATTTCTAATTTTCAAAAAAGAGTTGAATTTTCAACCGAACAGTTGCATTTGTATTCAAGAAAGATGAAATATTTCTTTTAAAACAGATGGAATAAAAAAATATTAAAAAAAAACTAGTTAAATTTTCATCCAAAGAAGATTCCAGTTCACTTTCCAAAATCAAAATAAGAATTGCAAACTGTAAGTTAATTTTCTGCCAATCAGTCAAATTTTTAATAAAAACGTATGACTTTTCAATAGAATTGTCGAATTTTCAACCAAACAGCTGCATTTTTAAATCAAAAGGACAAATTTTCAAAGAATAGTTGAATTTTCATCCAAAAGGATTTCAATGGATTTTTTCTACAGAAAAATACAAATTTTAAGCAAAAAGTAATTTTTCTAGCAAATATTTGAATTTTCAATTCAACAGTTGCATTTTTTCCAAGAAAAATGCAATATTTCTACTATAAAAATATAAATTTTCAAACTAAAAAGACAAACATTCAGAGAAAAATATTTTTCATCCAAAAAAGTTTTTAGTTGACTTATCAGCAACAAAATATGAATTTTAAACAAAAGGTTAATATCATACGGAAAGGGTTGAATTTTTAACCCAAAAAGACGAATTTTTAACAAAACAGTCGAATTTGAAAAAAAATTATGTCTTTTTAAGAAAATTGTTAAATTTTGAACCAAATGATAAAATTTATAACTAAAAAGATAATCTCCAGGAGATTGTTACGTAATTTAAGTTATACATTAGTGAATATTGTCAATAAAGTGGAATTATTTGAATATTTCGGATAGTAAAAAGAAATTATTTTAGTAGGATTTTGATGAATTAAAATAAGATTATCATTTTTTTTTTTTTTTTAATAATATAGTTCAAAATACTAGTATTAAATAACGAAATATGTTGGTTGCTTTCAGGCCCAAGGAAGAGGATATGCCATACAAAAGATACATAACCACCATTAATGCGATGCAGGGAGAAGCCTACTTTTTTCCAGATCTTCAGATCGTGGAAAATTGATAAATTTGAGTTATACTCTTTGCTCAGTATTTAAATATATTGTGGCTTTTCAAAAACAATGATATTAAAAATAAATAATGAAATTAACCAAAAAAATGGTTGCTATTTTATGACCCTAGGACCACAAAGTAGTATCTCACTTTATTATCAAATTGGGTGTTTACACATTTTTTTGTGTCGGAAAATTTTTGAATTGATGAAGAGGATGAATATTAATTAACAAAATTTATAATTCATAATATTCAGTATCCAAAATAATAGACAACAAAAGCAAGCATTTTTGATCAAGAATGCCGTTTTCCAATAAAACACACTAACATAAGCTAAAATTGTTCAAACTTTTAAGTTTAATTTTTAAAGTACAATGATTTTTGTTAAAAATTACCAATTTTTGGTCAAAAACGCTCAAACACACTATAATTGTTCAAATATTGCGAATATTTTTTGCAATCTAAGGATTTTTCATTAACAATAGCAATTCCTTATGAAAATTGGTGACATAACCTAAGATCATTACTATAAGATTATTATTATATAATTAGATTATTATAAAAATCGTATTTGAAATATATATACAGATTTCCGGCATAAGAAGCCAAGAAAACTAAAAAATTGTACAAAACTTGTGAAATTAATTATTCTGAATTGTAATCTGAGAAATTGTATGATTTTTAATAAAAATATTAATAGTGATGCATTCGAGACGATTTCGAGAAAATTCGAGATTTCTTTGAAACATTTCCAGGTGAACTCAAAATTTCATGGAGATCGAGAATCTCGAATAACAAGTTTCGAGATTCTGGTCTCGAGATCTCGAAATTTTTTAGTCAAGATTTTCCATCTCCATGTAGTTTTGAGTTCACCTGAATATTTTTCAAGAAAATCTCGAATTTTCTCGAAATCCTTCCGAATGCATCGCTAAAAATTAATCAGTCGCGACGGAAACACTAAAATAATATAAAAAACGAAAAATTGCTGAGAATTGTAAATTTTCTTTAAAATCTGATACCTAAAGTTTATCCATATATGACACCTGCTTTACTTCTTATTTCTGAAATTTTTTTTTATTCACCGCTTTCTGTGGAACACATTCCAAAATTTAGAATCTAGTTTGAAAAAATCAGTTTTGTTCTAAAATATTAATTTTTTGTGTAAAAAGCTAATATAACCTGAAATTCTTCAAATACTAGAAACCATTGAAACATAAAAACAAAACCGTAAAACGTAAATTGTTGAAGAATCGTTACTTTTGTTTAATATAATTTTTTTTTATGAAAAATACCCATTTTTGGTGTGGAAAGCTAACACAATCATGACATTGTTGAAAATTGGGAATCTTAATAATTTTTCTATAAAAATGTTAATTTCCAATAAGAAATGCTAACACAACCTAAATTTCCCAGAATTTTTCTCTTTTTCGAGAAGTAATTACTTTATATCAAAATTTTAGTAAAAAATTTAAAAAATAAATCAACTATTCAATACTTCCAATAATTCATTATAGATAACATTTTGAAGTTTCAAAATTTACCCGCGGAAAAACTTAGATGTTTATCAATTTGCATAAGATTACCTATAATTTTTTCATTTAAAGTATTATCTTTAGATATAATTTTCCAAAAATTCAAAATTTAAGATATATAAAAACAATTAGGCGTCTAGTATGTATATAAGTTTACATTTCACATTTCATTTTTGAAATGTCATTCTTTTTATTGTCAAATTAATGTCATATGTCGAAATTAGCTTCAAGTACACAAAATACAACAAAATTTGAAAAATATCGAGTGAAATCTTAAATCACACATAATTGACTTCCTGGTTTTAAACAACAATGATTGCGGTATCTTCAAAAAATATCGTCATACCACTTCTTTTAGATGTAACACTTCTAGTTTTTTCATAATTATAAAATGAGGTTTTTATAAAATGTTTAAAAAATGTTAATAAAATTATTTTCAAAATGAAATACGTGGAAGTACTTAATATAGGATCTCAAAACGCGGTAAACAAACTTTATTTATATGTTCATGCCCAATTCAACACATACACCTAAACATTTATTTATAGATTATAATAAAATAATAAATATTTCATGCCTAAAATATCAAATAACGACTAAAATAAACAAAACAAAGAAAATAGTATATTGTGCTACAAGTTGATAAATCGTCGCTTTTCAATGTGTGGGACGCGATACTTTTTCTATAATTTGTTTAAGAAGTGCTTGTTTTTGTTTACCTGTTTTTTGTGTGAGAAGAAGGCGATTTTTTGTCGATTGACGCAACACGAACGAGGCAGCACGAACGCAGCCGGAGTAACACGAAGTAGTTTTCACTTTATTTACTTTTTCCACTGCGTCCATTTACTTTTTCCACTGCATCCGTCCACTTTTTTCACTGTTGCCTGGAAAATTCGGCACTGCGCATGCGCCACGTCACTGACCAAAAATCGGTCCAATGATTTTTTTTTCAAAACAATATTTGAAATATTTTCATTGTCTTGTGAATTATTTTCAATGAATAGTTTTTTAGTATTTTCAGATCCATATTTATGGTTGAAATTTTTTCTGAATGGAATGATAATTGATACATTCTTGGTTTTAAATTCAGTTAAGATTTTTTTTTTCAAGATTAATAATTTCAGCTAAAAAAGCACCTCTTTAGTCAAAAATTAGACTGCGTTAGAAATTTGTTTTTTGTTGTTGTAAAAATTAAAACTTGTCAATTGACATGCATCTGTTTGGCCAATTACTTAACTGTTTGATAAAAAAAAAAAACTTTTTGTTGAAAAAATAATTTTTTGGGGGGTAAAAAAAATAATATTTTTGGATCTACATTCCAACCTATTGTTATTTAAAATTCGTGTTCTTTAGTGAAACATTAATCTTTGTCTCTGAAAAATTAATATTTTTGGTTGAAAATTCAACTTTTTAGTTTAAAAAATTATCTTTTTTAGTTAAACTTTCAACTGCTTGGTTGAAAGTTTAACTATTCCATTTTTAGAAAATTAACCATCAGGGTTGAAGAATTATCTTTTGAGTTGAAACCTATTGTTAAAAATTCATTTTTTATGATTCACTATTTTAGTTGAAAATTCATCTCTTTTGTTGACAATGTAACTACTTTTTTGTTTAAAATTCTCTTTTTTTAATCAATAATTTGTTTGACTAGCAATTTTACTCTTTCATTTTTGGTTGAAAAGTGATATTCTTCATTAAAAATTGATCTTTCCTAGTTGAAAATTGATGCATTTTGACGAAAAATAACATCTTTTTTTTTGTCCAAAAATAAATCTTTTCTGTTGAAAATCCATACTTTCGATCAAAACTGAAACTGTTTGGGTTTACATTATTCGGATTCGTTTAGGAATTCAACAATCTGTAGAAAATTCAACTATTCGGTTAAAGATTACAATTTTTATAATTAATTTAGAACTATTCAAATAAAAATTTAACTCTTTGGCGGAAAAACATTTTTTTGCCAAAGAATCATATTTTCGGATTGAAAATTCAACTACTTGGTTGAAGTTAAACTAGTTTTTTCTGAATTTGTATTTTTTGAATATTTATTTCATTGGTGTAAAATTACTCTAAGACTCCATTTTTATAAAATTGATCTTCCGGGTTCAAAAATCATCTTTTGGTTTGAAAACTTTCGTCTCAAACTCATTTTTTTATATTCGTAATTTTAGTTGAAAATTCGTCTCTTATTATAAATATGTAACTATTTTGTTGAAAATTCGTTTTTCTCTTGTTGACAATTAATTTTTTAAACTAACATTGTAACTTATTCATTCTGGGTTGAACATTCATTCATATCAAATTCATATTTTTGGTTACAATTGAACTATTAAGGTAAAAATTAAATCATTTTTATTAAAGTTTAACTGTTTGGCGGAAAGTTAACTTTGGTGTTATGGAATCATATTTGCGGGTTGAAAATTTTACCGCTTTGTAGATAGTTCGTCCTTTTGGTTAAAAATGTATATTTTCGAAGATTCACCTCTTTGGTTTTAAATTTAACTTTTCTGTAGAAAATTCAGTTTTTGTTTGTTAAAAATTATTTTTCAAATTAAAAACGGGGGGGGGGGTGCAAAATAGCCTAAAATTGTTAACTTGTTCTACGGACAACTTTTAAGTAAGATAGGGAGAATTCCTAACATTCTGGCAGGAAGATTTTTTTTAAATATAGAAAGACATTTTAATATTCAAAGCTTCCTTTTCTTATTATTATGATTCTGATGGTACTGTTATTTTTTAATGGTTCTTTTATCATGTAGCATTTCACCCTTGCTTTTTCTCATGCTGAATAACTCTGTACTTTTACCTCATTTCACGCCCATTCATGGAAAAGTTTCTTCCTTCCTTCAAAGTCGTTGTGAATTTTTTTCTCTTCTTCTGTTCTGATTTTACCTTCACGTGACTAGTAGTTTGAACAATCACATTCTTTCGATATCTAAATACAGTAGAAAATGAGCCTACAGTGGATGATTAATAATTGGAAGCACTATTATAAGTAAAATAATCAATTCTATTTTCAATGTATGAATACATATCGTCTCTTACCAAAAAATTACTCTTAATCAATTATTTCACGTGCACACTTCATTTTTTATTCTATTATTTCTTTACATACCATTCCATTTCCCAAAATAAATGAAAAATCCATTTCTTATTATGGTTCTGATGGTACTGTTATTTCTTACTGGGCCTTTTATCATGTGGCATTTCAACTTTGCTATTTCTCATGCTGCATAACTCTGTACTTTTTCCTCCTTTCAGGCACATTCATGGAACAGTTTCTTGCTTCCTTCAGAGTCGTTGTGCTTTTTTTTACCTGTATCTGTTTTGATTTTATGTTTGCTTGACTTGACTAGTTGTTCAAATAATTACAGAGTTTTTATATCTAAATACATTAGATAATAATCCTACAGTATATAATCAATAATTATAAGCACAATTATAAGTAAAATGATCAACTGTATTTTTAATGTATTAATACATATCGTGTCTCAACCAAAAATTGCTTCAAATCAATTATTCAACATGCTCATTTTATTTTATTTTTTTCATTTTTCACGCGTTCCATTTTCCTTTCGGGGTAAGCGTGACTCATTCGATGAGAAAGGGAGTAATGTGGGGGAGAAGGTATAGATTTTTAGATCAACCTCAATTCCAGTGTTGTTTATTAAAATAACAAATTCGTTCTGCAACACTGCTCCGACCTATGCTGCTGATCAATCTCTCTGGCGATCACCCCAAGTAAAGAGCCTCACAAAGTCATCATGTGAAGCTCCCCACTTAGGCCTATTGTTATGTAATGTCTCTTTCTTGCGGTGTTATCCACTCTAATGAAACTCTTTTTATAAACTATTTGTCGTCACACTTTTCCGTCTTGGCATACCTCTTTAGCTTTCTTCACGTCCATGCATTTTTTTAGTTAAATAAATTATTAACTCTGTAGAATCATAATCTACTGTAGAGTAGTCTCTTCTAGTCTATTGATACAATTGAATGCTTCATTCCCAGTGCAATAAAGATAGTAATTAGAGGTATAAAATAAAGCAATAAGAAAGGGATCGCGTGAGTGTGAGTTTTCTTGAAGAAGGGCTGTCGAGGTCCCTTCAGAAGGAGCGTCTTCTGGCTCAGAGACAGGTATGCGGCTGTTTGTAAGGCAAAGTTACAGGTGTACTAGTCATTACTTTCCTTTGAGTTTCCCACAGGAGTCACGATCTGTGGTCGCGGATCATAGCCCGACTTTGCGATACGAATACACAGGTGCATACATGAAAATGTCTATGTAGTGTCTGATTTTACGTAGGTGTTGGTGGCTACACAAACATGAACTCGCACATAAATTAACTGGTGGGAATATCCTAGCACACGCAAGTCCGCGTATCCACGTATGCGTGACCGCGACGCGCAATAATGTGTTCACTCGACGCGCTTACGCGACTCATGTGGGGTACTCATCTACAAGTGTCTGTGTAATTTCCTGTGTCTGTGTAATTTTCTATAGCTGTGTGATTTTCCATGAGTGTGTTATTTTTCATGAGTGTGTAACTTTCTGCGTCTGTGTAATTTTCTATGTATATGGAGCGATAGTTCTTTCGTGCCATAACCGTATGTGGTTTGGCTATGGTCGTTACGGTTCAAGCGTTCTCCAATAACGCGCTTGTCCAGGATGGTATGTCCGCAGGAATGCTACGGTCGTCTCACTTTATTTATTTTGCGTTGTCAATGTGCATGGGACGCTCGAGCAACCGACAATCCACAATTTGATTGTCCCATCCGGTACATCCATTACTGCTCGAAATTATTTTTCGAACATCCGTCATCCCCCCGCGCTCCTCCCGCAACGAGGAACCACGATTGTACAGAATGCAGGTACTTGTCAAAAGGTCACAAGCTTTGTTTCCAATTTCAATTCATTACTTTTGGAATAAATTATGAAGCAGAATGAAGTTGAAATTCTGGTGGTCCTTCGAGCCGGATATGCGATAGGGGTCGTTCATGAAGTGGGTCACGCTAGTTTGAAGAGTTTTCCACCCCTCTTCTTCGTCTAGCTCTAGAAATACCAGTAATAGGATGATTTTTTTCAAAAAAAGGAAATAAATTATTTCAATTTAAATACACATATTGGTGCTACATTGAATTCAATATGAAACATTCAAGATTTCAACTGCAAATATATTGATTTTTCAATCAACAGTTGAATTTTCAACCTACAAAGACAAAGTTTTAATCGAATGTTCCATTTTTAAACAAAGAAGATTAAACTCCAACAAACAAAAATTGCATTTTGAACACAATTGTTGAATTTCCAACCCACAAAGACGATTTCTTTAGAAGCCATTAAAATTTTCAACCAAGAAATATTAACTTTTAACCAAGAAGTTGAAGTTTAGAACAGGAATAATGAATCTTTAACAAAATAGTAGCATCTTTTCAAAGGAATTGAATTTTCAACAAAATATTTTAATTTTCAATCATGTAGTTGAATTTTAGACGTACAAATAATAATTTTCCATTGTCAACTACACAGTTGCCCTTACAACCAGATAGTTGAAATGTTAAGCGAATGAGACGAATTTTCTACAAAATAGTTAAATTTTCAATCCAAAGGACTACGAAAGATGATTTATTAGTCAAAAAGTTGAATTTTTGAACAAACAATATAGCTTTTAGAAAAAATAGTAACATTTTCACAAAAATAATTAAATTTCAAACCAAATAATTGAATTTTCAACCATGCAGTTCAATTTTGAAGCCAAGCAGAAGAATTTTTTAAGAAGATGATTTTTAATCCCAAAAAACCAATATTTGACCCAAAAATCTAAATATTCAACAAAACAGATAAGTTCTCGAAAAAAGAATCAAATTTTCAATCAAAAAGTGAAGTCTCCTCGAAATAATTAAATTTTCAACAAAATAGTTGAATTTTTAACTGAGAGAATTGATTCTCAACAAAAAGTGTGAAAGTTGATATCTTGACCAAACAGGATTTCAAGAAACAAGAATTTAGAACCAAAAAAGCTAATTTTCTAGAAAAGATTTAAATTTTCAATCCAAAAACACAATTTCCTTAGAAGACAGTTGAATCTTTAATCCGAATAGACGAATTTTCTACCCAAAAGGACAAAAAAAACACTTAAATTTCGAACTAAATAAACAAATTTTCAATAAAACAGTTGAATTTCAAACAAGAATATTAAATTTCCATCCAAAAGAACGAATATTTCACCCAGGAAGATAAATATTCGACAAAACTGTCCGGTTTTCAATTTTAATTTATTACTTTTGGAATGAATTACGAAGCAGAATAGAGGTGAAATCATGTTGGTCCTTCGAGCCGGATCTGCCATGGGGGCGTTCAAAAACCAGGTCACGCGAGTTTAAAGCTTTCTTTCACTGCTCTTATTCTTTGTCACAGATCATTACACAAAGCTTGAATCCTCCAGCATGACGTTAAAACAATTACCCCCCCCCCCCCCTTAAGTAAAAAATTTTACTTCGATTTTACTTGACGAATGCAGAAAATGAAACATAAAACATATAAAAATAATATTTTAACCCAATTTTCAACCCAAAACATGATTTTTTAGAAAGGAGTTGAATCTCTAATCCGCGAGGACGAATTTTCTGCGCAAAAGTGTTCAACAAAACTCATCAATTTTAAGCGGAATAAATAAATAAATGTTCAATTAAATAGTTGAATTTTTTACGAATAATATAAATTTTCATCAAGATGGGTCAATTTGTAGCCTGAGCAATAAATCTTGAACAAAAAATGCAATAGTTGATATTTAAACAAAAAAGTTTTAATTTAAAATAAAAAAAGCAGTTGGATCCAACTAAATTGTTGAATTTTGAAACTAAAAAGGCGAATTCTTTAGAAAACAGTTGAATTTACAACCGAAAAGATGAATTATTCAGAAAAGAGTTGAATCTTCGATTCAAAATATATAAAAAATATATGAATTTTCAATAAAATACTTGAATTTCTGATCAAATAATTAAATCTTGAACGAAAAAGTTGAATTTACGATTCAACGGATGAATTCGCAACAAAAAATGTAATAGTTGATATTTCAATCAACAAAAGTTTTTAATTTCAAATCAAAAAATGGAATATATCCAAAATAGGCGAATTCTTAACAATATAGTTGAATCTTTAAACTAAGCTTATTAATTTCCACTACAAATTTTATTTTTCACTGAGAAATACCCAATTTTCACCATAAGAGATGAATTTTCACCGCAAAAAGACGAATTATTAACAAAATACTTAAATTTTCATGCTAAATGATTGAATTTTAAACTAAAGACTATAAATTTTGTACAAAAAATGAAACAATAAAATTTGCAGTTAAAAATTGATTTTTGAACCAAAAAAGTTATTCGACAGAATAGTTATATTTTCAACCAATAAGACGAATCTTCAACTAATAAAATAAATTTTTAACAAAGTAGTTTCATTTTTAACTAAGATGTTGAATTTCAAATCGAGAAGATTCATTAAAAAACAATACGAATTTACAACAAAATACATAAATTCTGGAAACAAATTGTTGAGTTTTTATCTTAAAACGATTAATTTTTAATCAATGAAGGATTAGCAAAAAAAAGCTAATGAAACTTCCAGTTAAGAAATAAATTTTCAACATAGAAACGAAATTGAAATCAAAAATGGAATAGGTAAATTTTCAGTTAAAATAATTAATTTTCTAACGAAAAATGAATCTCCAACATAATTGTTGAATCTTCAACCAAACAGATGAATTTTCAATTGGAATGATAAATTTTCAGTTTAAGTAGTTCGAATTTTCCGAAAAAATAAATTTTCAGCAAAAAAAAGACTCAATTGTAAACGAAGTAGTTCAATCAAAGAGATAAATTTTTAATTAAAATTATGAATCTCGAACCGAACAATGGAATTTTCAGTTGAAAAATAAATTTTGAACATAGAAACGAAATTTAAATCAAAAATGAAATTTTCAGTTAAATTAATTCTCCTGAAAGAAAAAGAAAATTTGTCAACTAAGAAAGATAAATTGTCACTGAAATGAAACACTTGAATTTTTAGTTTGAACAATTAATTTTTCACCAAAAAATGAATTTTCAACAAAATAGTTGAATCTTCGATCAAAGAGATGAATTTTCAATTGAAATTATACATTTTCAGCTGAAATAATTCAATTTTCTTTGAAAAAAAATTTAAAAAAAAAATGAATCTTCAACGAAATATTACAATTTTCAACAAAAGAGATGAATTTTCAACTAGAATTGTTATACTTAGAGTTGAAAACTAAATTTCCAACCGAAAAAAAATTATCACAAGGGATAGAATTTCAATGAAAATGATGAATCTTCAACCGGAATAGTTAAATTTTCATTTAAAAAATTAATTTTTAAGCAGCAAACAACGATTTCACGCCAAAATAGTTAATTTTCAATTAAAGAGGTGAATTTGAAATTAAAATGTTGAATCTTCAACTGGAACAATGGTATTTTCAGTTGAAAAATAAATTTCGAACATAGAAACGAAATTTAAATCAAAAATGAAATTTTCAGTTAAATTAATTCTCCTGAAAGAAAAAGAAAATTTGTCAACTAAGAAAGACAAATTTTCACTAGAATGAAACAGTTGAATTTTCAGTCTGAACAATTAATTTTTCAACAAAAAATGAATTTATAACAAAATCGTTAAATCTTCGATCAAAGAGATGATTTTTCAATTGAAATGATGAATTTTTAACTAGAATTATAATATTTACAGTTGAAAACTAAATTTCCAACAACAACAAATTTATCACAAGGGATAGAATTTCAATGAAATTGATGAATCTTCGACTGGAATATTTACATTTTCAGTTAAAAAATTAATTTTCAAGCAGCAAACAACGATTTCACACAAAAATATTTAAATTTTTAATCAAAGAGATGAATTTGAAATTAAAATGATGAATCTTCAACTGGAACAATGGAATTTTCAGTTGAAAAATAAATTTCGAACATATAAACGAAATCCAAATCAAAACTGAAATAGTTCAATTCTCACTTGAAATAATACATTCTTCTGAAAAAAATGAAATTTCAACAACATACATTTGTTATCCAAGATACGAATTTTTCACAAAACATTTGAAGTTCTAAACAGAAAATATGACTTTTGAACAAAATATTAAAATTTGTAACCAAATAATTAACTTTTTCACAAAATAGAATTCTAAACAAAATATTAGAATTAAAAACAAAATGATTAAATTTTCAAAAAAATAGTAGAATTTTGAAACTAATAATTGAATTCTCAACAAATGATTGTACAGTGACTTCAGCAGCACATATTGCATAGCACCAGAGTTAATTTCAGGGGTAGGAAATCAGGTAGATCTTAATAAAATGATTGGGGTTAACCTACGACGGATTGGCGAATGGACTTTGTAGCCATCAAAGCGATAACCCGAGGCTTCCTTACCCGAGTCCTTGCATACCATCGCCGATATTAAATGACAAAGGCAAAGGCATACCTTAGCATAGCGAGAAGGGTTGGAAATTCTCGCGCACGCCACCCCCAGAGCAACCCCCAAGC
Organism: Andricus quercusramuli; assembly: GCA_932178445.1. NCBI lineage: Eukaryota > Metazoa > Arthropoda > Insecta > Hymenoptera > Cynipidae > Andricus > Andricus quercusramuli. Next base: position 147,091 of record CAKNXH010001545.1, on the reverse strand, counting down.
ATCCACCGCGAAACCCCGTCCCTCTGCACTACCCCCACGGGGGTCGACCCTATCGGTATTTCGCGGCCAGGATGTTTTAAATACAGTGCCTACGGTGCCTGAGAACCACCCCTTCCTTTACCACCCCCACCGACTCACTGCCTTCCGCCACCGTGAAATCCCTCTCGATAAAGGGTGAAAAACTTTAAAGAAGCCGAGCACCGCGCCTTTGATGTCGCGACGCAACGAGCGCCTACACAACCCCCAACCACCCCCTGGGATCTTGAAAATATTAACGACGATTCGGTAAAGGAGTAGGAAACGAGTGAGTTGCAGCCCCTTCTGTGTTAAGCAAAGCTGGCTTTTATCAAAAACATACCTTTGCGGGAAATCTGATTGAGGGAGGGGGTGGAATAAGTGAGAAAAGCTTCGTTCAAAGCAGGGGGACTGACTTTTTTAAAAGTCGATTTTTTATGAAGTTTACCTTCAATTCGGTAGGGTAATCAAATTTTACTTTGGGTAGATCAACGATCGCAATTGTAATTATTTGAAAATAAATTTTTTTCAAAAAAGCATGTGCCCTTTTGTTGGAAACGTTAGCATGGACGTTTAAATCAAAGAAAAAAATTCCCGGTCACTACCCGGGTTTAAAAAAAAAAAGAGATGACTTTTGGCAGAAAGGATGAATCTTCAACTAGGATAGATACATTTTCAGTTTGAACAATTTATTTAGAAAAAAAAAATTTTTCAATTTGATGGTTAAATCTTCAACCGAAGAGATGAATTTTCAATTGGAATGATGAATTTTCAACTGAAATAGTTCAATTTTCTTTAAAAAAATAAAATTTTCAAGAAATAGTTCAATTTTGAACAAAAGAGATAAATTCTCAGTGTAAATGATGAATCTTCAACTGGAATTGTTAACATTACATTTTACAAATACATTTTCAACCAAAAAAAAAAAATGCATCGAAAGAGATAAAATTTCAATGAAAATCATGAGTCTCTAACTGGAATAGTTGAATTTTCAGTAAAAAATTAATTTTGAACCAGAACACAATGATTTTACACCAAAATAGTTAAATTTTTAAAAATAATAAATAAAAAAAAATAATAAAAAAATAATAGTTCAATTTTCAACAAAAGAGATCAATTCTTAGTTTAAATGATGAATCTTTAACTGGAATTGTTAAAATTACATTTTAAAAATAAATTTTCAACCAAAAAAATATGCATCGAAAGAGATAAAATTACAATGAAAATCATGAATTTCTAACTGGAATAGTAAATTTTCAGTAAAAAAAAATCTTTTTTTGTTAAAAAACTAATTTTTCGAACTGAAAAATTAACTGTTTCATTTTTGGCGAATTTAAATATGTTGGCGTGAAATTGTTGTTAGCAGGTTGAAAATTAATTTTTTAACTGACAATTTAAAAATTTTGGTTGGAAATTTATTTTGAAATGTAATTTTAATGATTCCAGTTAAAGATTCATCATTTTAACTGGAGATTAATCTCTTTTGTTGAAAATCGAACTATTCCGTTAAAAATTAATTTTTAAAAGAAATTTTTTTTTAAAGACAATTAAACTATTTCAGCAGAAGATTTATTATTTCAATTGAAAATTCATCTCTTTGGTTGAAAATTCAACTATTATTTTTTTATTATTTTTTTTTATTTATGATTTTTGAAAATTTAACTATTTTGGTGTAAAATCGTTATGTTCTGGTTCAAAATTAATTTTTTACTGAAAAAAATGCATCGAAAGAGATAAAATTTCAATGAAAATCATGAATCCCTAACTGGAATAGTTGAATTTTCAGTAAAAAATTAATTTTGAACCAGAACATAACGAATATACACCAAAATAGTTAAATTTTTAAAAATAAAAAAAAATAATAGTTGAATTTTCAACCAAAGAGATGAATTTTCAATTGAAATAATAAATCTTCCGCCGAAATAGTTCAATTGTCTTTGAAAAAAAAACTTTTTTTTTAAAATTAATTTCTAACGAAATAGTTCGATTTTCAACAAAAGAGATTAATCTTTAGTTAAAATGATGAAGCTTTAACTGGAATTATTAAAATTACATTTCAAAATAAATTTCCAACCAAAATTTTTAAATTGTCAGTGAAAAAATTAATTTTCAACCTGCAAACAACAATTTCGCGCCAACATGTTTAAATTCGCTAAAAATGAAACAGTTAAATTTTCAGTTCAAACAATTAGTTTTTTTAACAAAAAAAGAATTTTTAACATTATAGTTGAATCTTCAAACAAAAAGATGAATTTTCGACTGAAATAGTTAAATTTTCTCTGAAAAAATAAATTTTTAACAAAAAAAATGAATTTCATTGAAAGAGATAAAATTTCAATGAAAATCATGAATCTCTAACTGGAATAGTTGAATTTTCAGTTAAAAAATAAATTTCCAACATAGAAACGAAATTTAAATCAAAAATAAAATTTTTAGTTGAAATAATTAATTCTTCTGAAGCAAAAGAAAATTTCAAACACATACATTCTTTAACTAAGAAAGAAAACTTGTCAGCAAAAATCAACCAGTTAAATTTTCAGTTAAAACAACTAATTTTTGAACAAAAAATGAATTTTCAATATAATAGTTGAATCTTCAACCCAGGTGATGAATTTTCAATTGAAATGATGAATCTTCTGTTGAAATAGTTCAATTGTCTTTGAAAAAATAAATTTTCAGAAAAAAATTAATTTTTAACGAAATAGTTTAATTTTCAGAAAAAGAGATTAATCTTTAGTTAAAATGATGAATCTTCAACTGGAATGGTTAAAATTACATTTAAAAATAAATTTTCAACAAAAATTTTTAAATTGTCAATTAAAAAATTAATTTTCAACCTGCAAACAACAATTTCACACTAACATAGTTAAATTCTCCAAAAATGGAATTGTTAAATTTTCAGTTCAAACAATTAGTTTTTTAACAAAAAAAAGAATTTTCAACATTATAATTAAATCTTCAAACAAAGAGATGAATTTCCGACTGAAATAGTTCAATTTTCTCTGAAAAAATAAATTTTCAACAAAAGAAATGAATTTCACTGAAAGAGATAAAATTCCAATGAAAATCATGAATCTTAAACTGGAATAGTTGAATTTTCAGTAAAAAATTAATTTTGAACCAGAATACAACAATGTTACACCAAAATAGTTAAATTTTTACTTGAAGAGATGAATTTTCAATTAACGTAATGAGTTTTAAACTGGAACAATGAAATTTTCAGTTAAACAATAAATTTCCAACATAGAAACGAAATTTAAATCAAAAATAAAATTTTCAGTTAAAATAATTTATTCATCTAAAACAAAAGAAAATTTCAAACACATACATTTTTTAACTAAAAAAGACAAATTGTCAGCAAAAATCAACCAGTTAAATTTTAGGTTAAAACAACAAATTTTTGAACAAAAAATGAATCTTCAACATAATAGTTGAATCTTCAACCAAAGAGATGAATTTTCGATTGGAATGATAAATCTTCTGCTGAAATAGTTCAATTTTCTATGGAAAAATAAACATTCAACAAAAAAAATTAATTTCTAATGAAATAGTTCAATTTTCAACAAAAAAGATTAATATTCAGTTAAAATGATGAATCTTTAACTGGAATTGTTAAAATTTGATTTAAAAAATATATTTTCAACAACAAAAAAATCATTGAAAGAGATAAAATTTCAATGAAAAAGATAAATCTTGAACTGGAATAGTGACATTTTTAGAAAAAAAAATTTAAAAAAAAACTAATTTTCAACGAAAGTCATGAATTTTCAATGAATCTTTAACAGTAATAGTTTAATTTTCAGTTAAAAATTAATTTTCAAGATGCAAAAAATTTCATAACAAAATAGTTGAATTTGTAATTGAAGAGATGAATTTTCAATTACAATGATAAATCTACATCTGGAAACTTGAAATTTTCAATTGAAAAATAAATTTTCAGCATAGAAACGGAATTCAAATCAAAAATAAAATTTTTGGTTAAAATACATAATTCTTCTGAAACAAAATAAAATTTCAACAACGCACATTTTTTAACCAAGAAAGAGAAATTGTCACCAAAAATAGAGCGGTTAATTTTTCAGTTAAAACAATTAATTTTTGACAAAAAAATTTTTTTTTCATAGTTAAATTTTGAATCAAAAAGATTAATTTTCGAATAAAAAGACGAATCCTTAACTGGAATACTTAAATTTTCTGTCAAAAAATCAATCTAAAAAATGTAAATTTTCAATAAAAAGGATTTTTTATGAAAAAAATGAATCTTCAATTGGAATAGTTACATTTGCAGTTGAAAAATTCATTTTCAACCAAAAAAGAACAAGTTGTCAACAAAATAGTAAAATTTGCTAACGAAGAGATGAATTTTTAATTCGAATGATAATTCTTTAACTGGAATAATTAAATTTTGCGTTAAATAATAAATTTTCAACTACAAACAACGGTTTTTCACAAAATAGTTCAAATCCTAACTAAAATGGTGAATTTTCAATTAAAAAGATAGTTCTCAAACTGAAATAGTTTAATTAATTTTCAGCTGGAAGACAACAATTTTCAACAAAATATATAAATTTTCAAATCAAGAGATGAATTTTGAAATTAAAATGATGAATCTGCAACTGGAACAATTAATTTTTTTTCGCAGTTCAATGTGTAACCAAATAGATGAATTTTCGAGCAAGAAGATTGATTTTCAATTTGAAAAAACGAAATTTCAACACGATACATGAATTTTCAACTGAGAAAGACGAATTTTGTCATCAAAAATGAAATAGTTAAATTTTCAGTTGGAACAAGCGGTTAAAGAAAAAATTAAAAATTTTTAAAAATATTTTCTCAAAATTCATTTTTCAAAATGAAAAATCATTTTTATTTTTTTTTAGGAATCATAAGAAACCTTTTATGACCTACCAGTACCGATTTATGAAGTTTCAAAGAAATTGCTTATTTTGTTTATGTGGGAGAAACATTCTTGACATTAGGAATACTACAGTACTGTATCTGATATATGTGTTCGCGTCTTCGAGACGCGCTGAATGACCTATTGAAGAAATTCTATGTCCTTTCTGATCAAGCACCACAAATTTATAGATTAAAAAATGAATTGTTTTTCTTGTTTATATAAGGAAAACTTCTTTAATATTTGGAATACAACAGTACTATATAATGATGTATTTGTTCGCGTCTCGGAGACGCGTCGAATTACCTATTGACGAACCTTTCATGGCTCACTAGTACCAATTATTGAAGTTTCAATAACAAGTTTTCAACAAAAAACAATTGTTAATTCTGTTTAAATGAGAAAGACTTTGTTTATATTATAAATACTGCAGTACTGTACCAGATATACTTGTTCGCGTTTTCGAGACGCGTTAAAGGAACTACTGACGAACCTTTGATGACCTCTTATGATCTAGCAATTCTGAATTATATATTAAAAACATATATTGTTCATCTTTTTTATATGATAAAAATTGTTTTGATATTCAAAATACTACAATGCTACACATAGTGTGTTTGTTCTCGTCTTTGAGACGTTTTGACCGACCCAATGTTAAACCTTCCATGACCTACCAGTATCAATTCATAAAATTTTGAAAATAATTTACTCTGTACATATGAGAAGAACCTTGATGATATTAGGAACACTATAGTACTGTATGTTACACATTTGTTCGCGTCTTCGAGACGCGTTGAATGACTTGTTGAAGAAATTTGCATAACCTCTTATAATCTAGCAATTTTGATTTATAAATTCAAAAAAATATTGTTTATCTTGTTTAAATGGAAAAAAAACAATTTAAGATTGGAAATAGAACAGAACCGTACATGACGTATTTGTTCGCGTCTTCGAGATGCATTGATTGATCTGTTGAAGTACCTTTCATGACCCTCCATGAAAGAATAGTACCGATGTTTTCTAATTCTCAAACCAAATTATTCACTTGTTTATTTAACCAAATTTGTTTCGATATTGGAAATATAACGTTAATGCTCTTTATGTAATTTTCCACGTTTTCTAGTCATTGAAAAATTTAGAAAAATTGTTCGCTTTGTTCATATAAGGAACATTTATTATTCGAAATATGATACAATGCTTGGTTTTGTTTTCCATGTTCTAAGCGAGGGAACGGTAAAGTCATGGTGCAATATGGCACATAAGGCTATATGTCACATGAGGTAATATGGTACATCAGATAACGTGGCACATGAGGTAATATGACACATCGGGTCTATATTTTTGATTGAAGTAGAATATTTGGGGCAACATGAAGCAACAAAAAATGCGGTAATATGACACATGGGGTAATATGACGCATATGAAAATAAGACACATGGGGATATGTGGTACTTTGGGTCTATGTTTTTGGATATAGTAGAATATTTTCGGGCAATATGGGGCAAAAAATAGTGTCGTAATATGATAGAGGCTTGTATGAAATATAGGGTAATACGGCACATAGAACAGTAGGTCACATGCTATAATATGACACATAGTGTTGGGGTAATTTGGCAGATCAGATATATGCTTTCGTTCAGGGTAGTATATTTGGGGTAATATGGAACACGCGATGATCTGGCACACGCGGTAATGCGGCACATAGGGTCTATGATTTTTCTAAAAGTAGAATATCTAGTGTAATATATGGTAACAAGAAATGTGGTAATATGACATGAGCTTGTATGCCATATAGGCTAATATTGCACATAGGACAATAAGAAACATGAGGTAATATGACACATGAGGGTAATATAAGACATGAGGTAATATGACACATGAGGTAATATGACACATGGGGTTATGTGTCACATCGGGTATATGGCTTTGTTTAAGATAGTATATTTCGGCTAATATGGAACAAGGGTCTGTTTTTCTCGCTAGGATGGTATATTTCGCCAATTTCTTCCGTAATATTTGTTCCTCCAATAAAAATGATGATATCTCCCTGAAGACCACCAGCATAGGCTTGAAATTTTGTGAGCATTTCCAAAAGTCAGTTGGCTTAGGGAGAAGCTCGCGAATAAATGTCGATTCACTCCTCGCGCGAGTGACATGACAGTACCGAGTGTAATCGTAAAATTTCGCAGCTCTTTCCGGGCTGACGATGCGTGCGTCGCTCGTAAAACTCACGCCTTCTTTCAACGATTTCTCCTCGCTCCCTGTTATTTTCTGTCGGTTTACTGCACATTTCAAGGCACTACATTCGCAGCACATAGCAGAATGTCTATGCAGGTGTATATATATGCACATATTTGTAGATAATAAATATATGCATAGGTATATATATATATATATATATATATATATATATATATATCATTTCGAGTTTGCAGTTTACAGTGTTTCTTTCATGCATGCATCGCCCTGAGAGCTGCTAGCTCGTGGAGACAATACCTTTATTGTTGCTCCAATCACCACCTTGACCCTGAGTTCCAGGTGTTTCCTGAAAAATTGATAAGTCTTCAATTGCCTAATGGATCCACTGGGTCCTAAGCAAATACAATTTTTCTTCTGCCCTTCGAGGTTGTACCTTAAGAAAATATGTAAGGTATACCAGGGCAAGATGGGTCATCATTTATTACTTTAAAAACTTAGACAGTATGTATGGTAGACCGGGGCAAAATGTGTCACCATTAATTGCTCCTTACATAGTCACTAAGAAGTGGAATTTATTGATTTTTTCTTTATTTCGATTTGAACATCAGAGGCGATCCATAAGAAACGGTACCAATTTGAAAAGGGGGGAGAGGGGCTAAACCGACAGCTCAAAACGGGGGTGGAAGAAGGGGTTGTGGAAGTTATGTTACAAAATTAGATGAAACTCAGTATATTTTCTGATTATAAATTTTGACAAATTTTTCAAATTTCTCTGAAGTTGCCCCTGCAACAGTTCAATGATATAATTATAATGGTAGAGTTCAATAACAACTTAATAAGTTTCGGATGAAGTTCCGAAAAGCTGAACTCTCCGATTGCCTTTAAACTCCGTATCCTTATGTATTTTGACGCGCTGATTCCGAATATGACAGTGAAATTCGACTACAAGTTGTAGATCATATCGAGATTCACATTTTTTTAACATACATTTCTTTCTGCGGAAGATAGTTCACAAAAAATTTAGGTATGCATCGATTTTTATTCCAAAAAAACATAAAAATTTTGGCTTTTTACGTTTATCTGCGTCAATACGCAAAATATTCCAAACAGCCCTCTAAGTTTCGAAATCACTTTCATATTTCGGATTTCATGCTTTTTCCCCTATCGTCCTCTTTTCCTATTTTTCAGGAATTTATATTTTTTGTGTTTAATCATTTTGGGTCGAAAATTCAACTATTTTGGGAGGAATTTTTTTTTTCTTAGGCAGGAAATTAACCTTTCGTCGTAGAAAAGTCATCTTTTATAGCTGAAAATTTTGTTGGAAAATTCATTTTTTGTTTTTGAACATTCATCATTTTGTTTGAAAACTCATTTCTTTGCTTAAAAAATTGATTGTTTGAATCAAAATTTGATCTTTTCTAGTCAAAAACTCATATATTTATTGAAATTTTTTTTCTGTTGGTAGAACATTAATTTTCTTGGTTTGAAATTCATACTTTTTAGTTGAAAATACAACAATTTTATTTCAAATTAACTATTTTATGGAAGATTCATATTTCCGGGTTGGAAATTCATCTCTTTTATCTAAAAATTATACTGTTTGCCTTAAAATTTAATTATTTAGTTCAAAATACAATTATTTGCTTTTTTTAGTTAAAGATTCAACTATTTTGTTGAAAAATTATTTCTTCAACTAAAAAATCAACTATTCGTTTGAATATTGGATTATTTTGTTGGGAATTTATTTTTTATTCTTGAATATTCATCATTTTGGTTGAAAACTCATTTCTTTGGTTGGAAATTGATTGCTTAAATCAAAATTTGATCTTTTCTAGTCAAAAATTCATATATTTATTGAATTTTTTTTTTTTGTAGAACATTAATTTTCTCAGTTTGAAATTCATACTTTTCCGTTAAAAATAGAACTATTTTATTGTAAGTCAACTATTTTATGGAATATTCATATTTTCAGGTTAAAGATTAAAATGTTTTGTAGAAAATTAATCTTTTTGGCTTCCAAATTCATCAATTTTGATGAAATGTATTTCGTTGAAAATTCCTGTTTTTTGGTGGAAAATTCAAGCGACTGGTTGAAAGTTGAACTACTTTGTTAATTTGTTGTGGTTGAAAAGAAAGTTTCTCTACTGAAAATTTCACTATTCTATTTAAAACTAATCCAACTATTTCATTTAAAACACATTTATTCTGCTACAAATTAAATTATTTTTGGTTGCGCTAATCTACTTTTTATTTAAAATTCAAATCTTTTTCGACAAAAATATCAAAAATCACATTTTTTTTTAAGAATTCGTCTTTTCAAAATAAAAATTCAATTAATTCTTCGAATGGTTAACTTCTTTGTCGAAAATGTATTTTTTAATGATGAAGATTTATTATCTTAGTTGAAAATTCGACTTTTTTATTAAAAACTTAATTATTTTGTTAGAAATTGAATTACTATTCCTGAAAGTCATCGATTTTTGATCGAGAATTCAACTGTCTTTTTGGAGATTCTTTTTTTTTTTTTTTTAGAAAATTCATCTATTTGGTTTGAAAATTCAACTGCTTTCTAAAAATCCCGTCTACTTGACTTGAAAATTCAAGTATTTGATTCAAAATTCAACTGTTCATGGATAAAGTTTAATCTTTTTTGTTTAAAAATTCGACCAGTTAATTGAGAATACAACTTTTTTGTTAAAAGTTCAACTATTTTGTTAAAAATTTGTCCGTTTTTCTGGATAATTCAACCATTTGGTTGAAAATTCATCTTTGTAGGTTCAAAATTCAACTTTTTTGGTAAAAAATTCAGTGTTTGAAAATTAAATTGTCTTCTAAAAACTTCATTTTTTTGGGTTGCATTTTTGTAAGTTAAAATTTCAGCTATTGGGTTAAAAATTCAACTTTTTTGTTGAAAGTCTAATTATTTTGTTGGAAATTATACTATTTAGTCAAACTTATCTTCTTTGACAGAAATTCAACTATTGTATTCAAAATTCGTCCATTTGGATCGCAAATTCAACTTTTTTGGCTGAAAATGAACTATTTTCTTGAAAAGTTAACTATTTTTGAAAATTTAACGGTTTTTGAAAAGTTAAATGTTTTTTGCTTGAACGGACTTGTACGGATTACATCCGCATGTATCTGCCAGATAGGATTTACATTAATAGCACCATTTCTTTCATAAAATAGATCATTTCATACAAAAAAAAAATTAAAATGATTAAGAAACAGTCATTTTATTTGCAAAGTGGCTCTTACCCCAGCGGTCCGTTTTACCACAGCGGTCCGTTTTGCCCCGGCGGTCAGTCTTGCCCCAGTCTACCCCACTTATGACCAGATGTTGCATAATTTGAAGAGACCACGAGATTTCCATGAGCGGTGATTATTTCAGGGTCTTAGCCACGAATCTAAATTAACAAAATGAATAACATCATTATCTATTAGGATATTGAAAATTTCATTTCGGTTGGGATTAATCATCTTTGAGGTTTTCAGAAATTGTGCTTATACGATAAATTTAACGAATTCGCAGCCAGGCTGTAATATCGTCTTTGATCGGAGTTTGTGTCGCTGATGACTTACATAACAAGTAATTGGAAAACAAATTGAGGATGAAAGTGAAGACGGTACTGCAATGAGAAATATTTAAATTGCAAGCAATTACGCTTCGAATGCAATTTATGATATTAGTGCTCAATATGAGAATTTGTTATAGAAGAAGATTAGAAAATAATTGGTTGCATTTCTGCGAAAGGTGTTGATAATTTTTTAAAAATTATGTTCCCATTTTATAAATATTTAAAAAAATTAAAAGAAAATATTTAAAAAAAAAAGTTAATTTATAATCTAAATAGCAAAATTAACAAAACATGCTACATGGCGCATACTCAATTGAGTCAAACTAAGAAAACTGTGATCAGAGCGATTGAAAAAAATATATTTTTGAACCCAAAAAATAAAAAAATAAAAAAAGCGGGGAGTATTATTGAGATGTCCTCTATATATATATTTTGTTTTAATTGGTTTTTGTTGTTTTTATTTTTTGAATGGCTTGAAAATGAACTTATTATATTTTTATGCATCTAAAATGAAATTTTGAATTTTTTCGAATTCAAAATTTTCATTATGTGATGTACAATAATGGAAATTTATTTTTTCACTAGGACGCGTGATTTTATTTAAGGACCCTGAAAAAGGAATCCGGCACAATTCCTTTAATTTATTACCATCATTGTAAATAAATACATGAAAAAGTTTAAGCTCATTTTTAAGCAAAATAGTAATTTTTTCTTATTTGTTTCATATTTTTCTGTAATAAGTTACTTTTTTTCATTTACTTATTGTGTTTGGTGATTGGCAGATTGTATGTCAAACTCTTACAGAGAAATGTAGGACAAGATGAAATTATTATTTTCCTTGAAAATTAGTCTTGAAATTGAAAAGTATGAATTTCTCTGTTAAAAATTTATTCATTGCTTATTATTTTTTTAATTTTATTTATCAGTTGCAGATTTAACAATTCTGTGGAAAATTTTCTTTGTGGATCTTTTTCAGATAAAAATGCAACTGTATTGTTGAAAATTCTTTTTTTTTTTTTGTTGTTGAAGATTTTGGCTTAAAATTGAACTATTTTTTTGAAAAATCTACCTTTTGGTGTATAGTTCATAATTCGTGATAGATGGATTCATCATTCCAGTTGAAAATTTAACTATTTTGTTGAAAATTAACCATTTGGTCGAAAATTAACTATTTTGTTGGAAATTCATATTTTCAGGTTAAAACTTGAATTGAAAAAATTGGTTGATTTTTTTTCAGTGAAAAATCTCTGTGAGTGAATAAATCAACTCTTTAATTACAAATTTGCCTCCATGGCAAAAAAGTCTACGATTATATTTTTAGTTGAAAATTCATATTTTTTGGTTGAAAATTAAATTATTTTGTTGAAAATTAAATTATTTTCAGAAAAATGCATCAATTTTTTTAGAAAATCATTCTTTTTCGTTGAAAATTCTACTATTTTTTTTTAAATTCGTCTTTCGGGTTGAAAATTCATAGTTGATAAATTTTCAACCGAAGCAATTAATTTTTGACCGAATAGTTACTTGAATTTTCAATCCAATAGGTTAATTTTCTCCCAAAAATGACCCTTTTTCAAAAATTACACGAATTTTAATCTTCAAAAAATCAATTTTTGACAAAAATTAGAATAGTGAAAGTGTCAGAAAAATAAATGTTCAACCAAAAAAAAAAAACGAATTTTCAACAAAATATTTTTTTTTCATAAAAAAGTAATTTTTTTAACCAAAAATATGAGAATTAAATTTTTAGTTGAGGCAATCAAATTTCAACCAGAAGAAATTAATTCTGTACCAAATAATTCAATTTCAAATTAAAAAAGATAAATTAACAAACCAAAAATATAATTTTTCAATTTGCAGTTAGAGAAGTGAAATTAAGAAAAAACGAGTGTTCAGTAAAATTCATTTTAGCGAAAGTGGAAAAGTTATATCTTCAGTTGAAAAAAATAATTTTCAACTAAAAAGAAACGAATTTTTAAACAAAGAAATCATTTTTCTATCACAGTGATAAATTTTCAACCAAAATTATGAAATTTTGCACCAAATAGTGGATTTTTTAATCAAAAAAATTCATTTTCCATCATCGAAGAAAAAAAAAATTTCAAGTAAATAGCTTTTTTCTCAATGAAAGAAATAAATTTTTAACAAAAAACAGAATAGTTAAATTGTCTATTAAACAGATAATTTTTTTACGAAAACGATTACTTTTTTATCGAAAAACGTGAATTTTCCACAGAAAATGGAATAGCTAAAGTTAATTTTCAACTAAAATGTTGAATCCTCAATTTAAAAAAAATTAACATTTAACCAAATACATGAATTTTAAACTAGAAAGATAAATTTCCTACCAAAAATAAAGTTGGATAATTTTTAGTTAGTCAAAGAAATTTTCAACCAAAAAACCATATAATTTTTAACAAAATAGTTAAATTTTCAACCAAAAAAATTCATTTTCAATCAACAAGATGAAATTTCAACTAATGAGAATACCCTTTTACCAAAGAAGATGGATTTTCAACCAACAGCTAAATTTTCACCGAAAACGGATAAATTTTCAACTTAAAATAGAATAGTTAAATTTGCAGTGAAAAATTAATTTTTAATGAAATTAAAGTAAATTTTCCACGAAATAGTATAATTTTCAACCAGGAAGAATTAATTTCTATTGAAAAAGATACATTTTTTATAAAAAATGGAACAGTTACATTCCCAGTTCAAAACATTAATTCTAAATAAGAAAAAACTAATTTCTAAACAAAAATATCAATTTTCAAACAGTAAGTTGAATTTTCTACCAAAAATTCCAAATATTTTTAGGAAATTTAAATGAATTCAAAACATCTTAGATAATTTTTCAGGATTACCAACAGTTTGAAGAAATTTATAAATAAATTGGAAATGTTTTCAGCGTGAAAAAATACATGAAATCAGTAGGTAAAAAAAAAGAATATGATCCATATTTCTGAGGACAAAAAATCTCGATATCTCGAAAACGGTCAGTTTATTTAAACTTTTATTCTTTGGTCAATAAATTATAAAAATTCCTATTCATTCATCATAGGCTACACCGTCATCCTTTTTGGTTGAAAGTTCGACTGATTTGTTGAAACTTCATCTTTTTTACTTGAAAATTCAATATTTTGACTGAATTTTTTGTTTGTTTTTTGGTTTAAAAATACACCAACCATTTGGTAGAAACTCAAATATTTGGTCGAAAGTTCAACTCATTTCATAATTTTTTTTTGTAGTTGAAGATTCATAATTTCAGTTGAAAATTATTCTCTTCGCTTAAAACTTTAACTATTTTGTTTATAATTATTTTTCTTGGTTGAAAACTAATTTTTCTAGCTCAAGATTCGATCTTCCATGTTTGGCTGAAAATTTATCTTTTTTAGTTGAAAATCTAATTATTTGATAATTAATTTATGAATTTTGATGGAAAATCGACCTGTTTAGTATAAAATTAATCCTCTTGAATGAAAATTTAAGAAATTGAGAAAAAATTCATGTATTTAGTGAAAAACTCGACTTTTTTGGTACAAAATTAATCCACCTGTATAAAAAATCAACTATTCAATGAAAAATTGATGTATTTTGTTGAAAATTCATATTTTTTCAGATAAATTCAACTGCTTCTGATTTAAAAAGAATTTTTTTTATTGAGATACCAATTATTGATTTTTTTTAACACGACGTTTTGAGTTTGAAAATTGAAATCATGGGTTAAAAGTTGAACTACTTTCTCAAAAATTAATTTCTTGGTCAAAGAGTCAAAATTTTAGTTTTGTTTGAAGATAGATCTTCTCAGTTGACAATTCAATTACTTGGTTTGAACTTCAACTTTTTTGCTAAAAGTTCCTCTTTTTTGGCTTGAAAATTTAACACGTTTGATGATTTGTTTTTCTTTATAAACAAAAAAATCTTTCCTAATTGAAAATTCAATTCTTGTTGGAAATTCGACTTCTTTTTTTAAAATTTCATCTCTTTTTGTAGAGATTTCAATTTTTATTTTAGTTAAAAATGCAACTTTCTGGTTGAAAGTTGAACTAGTTTCTTGAACATTAATTTTTTTGCTCAATGATTTATTATTTTAGTTGACAATTCATCTCTTCGGCTTTAAAATTCGACAACTTGGTAAAAAATTCATCTCTTCTGTAGAATCTTAGTTTTTTTGAATGAAAATTTACCTACTCTATTTTTGGTTATAATTTGGTGTTTTCCGTTTAAAAATTCAAATATTTGGTATAAATTTCATGTTTTTTGTTAAAAATGCATCCTTCTTGGAAGAAAATTAACCCTCTTGATTAAAAATTTATCCATTTGGCTAAAAAAATGATGTATTCAGTACAGAATTCATCTTTTTCAGAAGGGAGTAATTATTTTTGTTTAAAAAATTATATTTTTGTTGTAAATAGAATTTTTTGTTGGAAAAAGAATCTTATTTGATTAGGGATAATTTCCTTGAAAATTCACCTTCATTATTCACTTTAAACTTTTTTTTTTAAATCTGAAAATCTGCCCTTGGTTAAAATAGCAACTATTACATTTTTTGCTGAGAAGTAATTTTTTCTGTTTAAAAATTCCACTTCTTGGTTGAAAGTTGGACTACTTTCTTGATTTATCAGAAAAAGTTAAACATGACCAATCCTCATCCAAATTATATTACCTTGTTTTCGGATGACCCTTAAAATAAATTCACGAAAAAAATTTAGTCTATATAAATTGTATACGAAAGGGAGATAGATGGTCAGAACTTGAGGACCCTGGCAAAGGAGGCTACGTGGTTCAAAATTGCAGAAAAAATTCGACTTCTTTATTTAAAAGTTCATCCCTTTTCGTACAGATTTAAATTTTTTTAAATAAAAAATGCAACTTTTTGGTTGCAAGTCGAACTAGTTTTTTCAAAATTCATTCTTTTTCGCTCAATTATTAACAATGTCAGTTGACAAGTCATCCAAATCATATTACCTTATTTTTGAATGACCTCTAAAATGAATTCACGGAAAAAATAAAGTCTATGAAAATTGTAAACAATAGGGAGATGAATGTTTAAACCTTGAGGACCCTGACAAAGGGGGCTACGTGGTTCAAAATTCCAGAAAAAATTTCGGCTTCTTCATTTAAAAGTTCATCTCTTTTCGTACAATTTCAATTTTTTTTGTTAAAATGCAACTTTTTGATTGCAAGTTGAACTAGTTTCTTCAAAATTCATTTTTTTGCATAATGATTTATACTTTTAGTTAACAATTCATATAAATCAAAT